>OX638412.1:12888450-13488450 GCA_951813805.1 Limnephilus auricula | reverse complement strand
TCATAACTTTTAATGACTTTTCATTGTGTTGTGTTGAAGTTGTATGTTTCTGAGTTATCATAGAACCGAGCTACAATGCTAATATTTAAAAACAGGAGATATTATTAGTGTTGTTGTAGCTGAAAAAGATTTTTTTTTTAATATCAATTTTTTGTGTGAAGATTTTCAGGATTCTTTCAGTCAGGGATGCTGCCGTTCCCCAAACTGAAAAATCTCCATTCAACAAAATTTAAACATAAAAAAAAATCATTTTCAGCTACAATAACATCAATAATGTCATATTTTTTAATCTTAGCCCCCTAGTTCACTGAAGTCATGGATCGCTCCTGCTACCTATCTACTACTTTCCAAGGATTATTGTCATCTTCTTATGAAAAACGATTAGATTAAATGAAGAGATAATTTTTTTTTTGATAATATTATGGGTGGGTATATAATATACATAGGTCCTACCTATCTACTATCTATCATGCACCACTAGTTTCTGGGAAGTTTTAAAGCCAACCTGAATATGTAACCCTTGATAAGATTATGATAATCGAACGCTGAATGAAACACACAAACCACTAACCCGTGGGGCTGTCATGAAAATATAATGTAAATCATCTTCATCGCAGCACTACATCCCAGGGTTGGATTTGACTTCATCCACAAATGCTCTCCACAGGCTGCGCCAGGTCGCTTCCTCGCCATTCTCCTCCAGGCAGTCCTCAGTCCTTCCAGCCCTGCTCAAATCCTCTTCCACAGAGTCTACCACCTCTTCCTCGGTCCAACTCTGGAATGTTTCCACTAGCCCACCAAGAGACTTAATTTTTTATGACGTTTCATCTGGCATACTTTTAAAAATGTCCAGTCCATCCTAGTCTTTGGGACCTACAGAATATCTCGATGGTTGTATACTTATATTTATTTATTTACTCTTTTATACGCCCATGGAGCTTTTACATTGGGTAAATAGGTAATATTAATATTTTTTTACACAGGAGTAAGAAATAAACAATGGGATGCAAAAGTAGCGTCTTACATTACGGTGGATTCCAATTGGATAAAATTTAAAAGAAAAATAATAATAATAAAAATAAACTGAAATTATCAGAAATAATATGTTAACATAAATTGTTTAAGTAGGTATGTTTGAAAGGTAGAAATTGTTACATCGAAGTCATTTGAATATTTGTTTGCTCAAGTACCTACAGTAAGCTAGTACCTACAGCGAGCTGGTAATTGTGACTTGTGATCTTAAATTGAATCACACTCAGGAGTTCGCAAGTTCCGAATTTAAATTAAAAAAAGAAACCTTAGGTCGTTTATATTGTAAACATATAAGATATTACCAGCGAACGTCCCCGGCATTGCCAGGCTTTACGCAGAGTTTTTCTAAATCAGATGTGGACATAATTTTCCTCTTGTGTTGAATGTTAAGAGGGTATTACTAGAGAATACCGGAAATTAGCCTACAAGGAAATTTTTTACGAAATTTTTTACAAAAAAACATAAATTGATTTTTTAAAATTGTTATTTAATCTGGTACACGAAGTTTTAAAATTTTGAAAAACTAAGTGTATTAATATACTAAGGTTATACCGTTGGTCGTTGGCAGATTTGTTCAATTTTCAAACGATAGATTCTATTAAACAACACAAATTTCAATTCATATAATCATACAACAAAATAAATCAATACATAATCTAGTATATTAAAATTTTTAATTTTAGTTAAATTAAAATCATTAAAAAATAAATCCGAGAACGTGTTTTGAGACAAAAATACCTTGGTTTGCTTACAAACTACAATATTTAAATTTTTTTTAGATATTTATTTTGATTAGACATTATTGAAAAATCATAAATAGGTAGGTACTTATGATCAAAAAATACTTACACTATATTCCATAATTTATCATCGTGCGTTTTGAGCACTTTTATTGTTTACTTGAATGTATGTTATATTAAAGCAAGTTTTTAATGAAATAAATCGATATTAAATTTTTAATTTAAAAAAATTGATACGTGGAATAATTGATCTTCATCATTGGAACCTCCCTGTACAGTTGCAAGCATTTTTAAACATTTATTCTCAGCTGCTGGTCAATCGCTCGTGGGCGACAAAGCAATTTAAAACTTTGACTTGGATTGCTAAAATGAAATTTTCCGCCCACATTAAAAAAATCATACCTCCGAATTTGAATATGCAGACATACAAACTGATTATAGTTCTATATAGCCAATGAATTCACCTATCTTTTGGCTATTATCTTCTTTATACCAGGGTATATCAGCACGTACCGAAGGATTTTAAAAATGTTAAAAATGTAGATGTCATTTTGTTTCCGAAGATATTTTTTTAAATTAATAACAATATCTATTTCAAATCACCACTGAAATCACCACTGCCACACGTCGCAACGGATCACGTAATAGTGGATCAGGTGTGATACCCCTAAACAATGGCCTTGTCCAAGACTCAGTGCTGGCCCCATCGCTTTTCTACACGAGAGATCTTCCTCACACTGAAGGCAGAAAATTTGCCTACGCAGATGACATCACCGTCGCAGCCCAAGCCAAAACCCTTAAAGCAGCAGAAGAGATCCTTAATTCTGACCTTAAGGCTATGGAAGAATATTTCCTCAATTGGCGACTAAAGCCAAATGGGTCGAAAACAGTTGTGACAGCTTTCCATCTTAGCAACTCACAGGCAAACGCCAAACTCTGTGTTCAGTTTGATGGAAAAAATATTTACCATGACCCCTTTCCCCGCTACCTTGGAGTTACTTTGGACAGGAGCCTGAACTACCGGCAACACATGGAAACAGTTGGCAAAAAAACCAGGACAAGACTAAACATAGTCAGTAAGCTAGCTGGAACTAGTTGGGGATGCGACGCCAATACGCTCAGAACGGCATCCATTGCCCTGGTTTTCTCAACAGCTGAATACTGTGCTCCAGTATGGGCCAGAAGCGCCCACACTTCGATGGTCGACGTTCAGCGTAATGCCACAATGCGAACCATCAGCGGAACCTTAAAATCTACTCCTCTCCCTTGGCTCCCCGTACTTGCAAATATAACCCCGCCAAGCATCAGGCGAGAGATTGCAACACTGAGAGAATACAAGAAGGCGCTGCAAAAAAGCGCAATCCCTTTGCAGGACGATGTCGTCTCCCAACCGGCATGCCGCTTGAAGTCCCGAAAACCCTTCTGGACGGAAGGAGAAAGACTCCTCCAATCACCCCTCAACCCTGAAGACAGGTGGAAACTTGAGTGGCAATCGGCCAACGTGGAAAATGCCCATCTCGTACAAGACCCCACTGAGAGACAGCCTGGGTTCTCATTGCCTCGCAAACTCTGGTCCGCCATCAATAGGATAAGGTGCTCCCATAGCCGCTGTGCCTATATGATGCATGGATGGGGCCTTAAAGAGTCGGCGATGTGCGAATGCGGTGCGGTGCAGACCACCGTACATGTGGTCAACGAATGCCCGCTCCATTCATTGCCCGACGGGATTGATGAGGTCCACAGGGCGACGCCTGAGGCCCTGGACTGGCTCGCAGACCTAGATGTCCCCCTCTGACCCCCCCACCATACGAAAGAAGAAGAAGGTGTGATAGAAAAACATGGCGTCGACATTATTTTTTAGTCCAAATATGCTGAGGACTCGCTCGTTAAAAACCTTCGGGTACGCGCTGACACAACGTGTGTATATATTATATATAAAGAAAAATATACCATTAATAACCATATAAATATAGGTATCTATAACAAAGCAATGAGGCATTCGGAATTTCCTTCCCACAGAATGACGTTCTGTCGTTACCTTCTCAGCATCATTTGAATAATATTATTAGATCTGTCATCTATGAACTCACAGTGGTGTAGAATGCGTATTTTTTTTATAAGTCGCGTTATGTAACTATTGAAAACCAAGAAATAATCTTGTCCTACATAATATAATGATAACATAATGAAAAAGAAAATAATAAATTAAACATCATAAAAAAGGCGTTTCTTTGGGTAGAAATTTGATTTTATTTACGACAAATTTGGTTTCGATATAAATCCGTCGTTGGTAATTTGAATTTACACCCATCGAAATACTTTTTTGAATCTTTAATATTTTCAAATAATAACTCAAATCCAGTCCCCTTCTTCATCCTGATGATCACTTTGTATGCCTTATTCGAGAGCTGATAGCCTCCATTCAAAGCTCTGGAAAAACCGTAACCCTGATTTGGATTCCTGGACATGTTGGCATAATGGGTAATGATACTGAGGATGCCTTGGCAAAACAAGAAGCATCCAACCCTGTTGTCATCCTCGTAAACAACATTCCCCTATCTGACATTTTTTCTATTATCAAAGATAGGTCCTGCAATATTTGGGCAAAGTATTGGCACATTGCTAGTCAATCCAAGGGAACTTTTTATGCATCAATTCAAAGGACAATCCCATCAAAACCATGGTTTCAACAATTCCCCAATTTTTTCAAAAAAGAAATTTCCTCGCTTATTGATTAATGAGAATCGGACATTGTTCTGTTCCTTCTCACCTTTTTAAAATTCACGTCCTTGACTCCCCAGATTGCACATTCTGTGGTCTAGAAGAAAGAACTTTGGATCACATATTTTTTGGCTATCCCTATCTAAACAAATATCCTCCTTCTATCAAGCCTTATCAATTGCCTCCCCTCCATTCTTCCATATCTTATCTCTTCTAATAATAATAATAATAATTGGATAATTTGTATAGCGCCGTTTTTGTGAGAAATCACCCGAAGAGCGCTGGTTCTCTCATCTCTTCTAAGTCTGAACTCGACTCCAATCTTCATTATAATTTTGAAATTTGTCCATTTAAATAAAATTAATATTTAAATTCACCATTAATATCTCCATAATTTTAAATGATGGCCTAGAACACCCTTGAAGGGTGAAAGACAGAAATAATTGAAAAAAAAATTTTATCTATATTTCAACAGAATACATTATACCTACATAGCAAGTTGAGCAAAATTATTTTTTTAAATATATTTTTTACGTTAGCTCCCACCTCAGGGCCTATGCCATCTTTAAAGATGACTTTTTATTTTATTTTTTTATAGTGAACACCTAACAAGAGTCCCAACTGCTCCCGTATATAGTAGAGACTGTGGCATCCCCAATTGGAATATGTTGCGAGACTGCCGGTAAGCGAGAAAAGAAAGGAGATGGGGGAGAGGGAGGTGGGGATGTACCTGGCTATTTAGATCTAGTCACTAAACACGGCTAAAGCCATTTCAAGCAACGTTTCAATACTGAATGGTGGTCTTACACCAGGGCGATATTGAGAGTATCTTCCACTCTATTGATTAAAAAAATAATTTTTGAGTTTGGATGGGTATTTTGGATTCAAACCATTTTAAACCCAAATATAAGTTTGTGTGAAAAGTTCCCTATAAATGTAAGTTTTATGGTAAAACGTACGTTTGTTATGGTAGGAAGATAGACCCACAAATAACCGAACCAAATAGAATTAAATGAATCTTATTACAGTACACCGCTGTAGTGAATAATTTAGTGATGTGCATTTGAAAAACGATACGTGATAAGATTTTCAAGTATATTTAGTTGGCGGCAGAGATGAATGCATTAGGACATTGGGAGATGGGACAAGGATCTCCGCAGAAGAGGCTGTATAATTATATAATAACATCAATGTCAGAAATAGTCATAGATAATAGAGACAAGGGAGATGGTCTTTAACCATTAATTATTAGCATGAAACGTGTCGCTCATATCGTTTACTTACACGAAAGTGACATAACAGGTAAGTATGGTCCTGTATATTTTCCTTATTAAAAAAAAATAATAAAAAATACAAGTATCTACATGTACATTTTTAAGCAGCATCGCGTTGATTGGTCAGATACATTGTACATATAGTTTTGCATAACTGATCGAAGACCCGATGGATGCAATGTTTTAGCTATAGGTCTTTCATGTTTGTCTAATCTGTAGTTAGAAGTATATAAGATTGTAGAAATGTATTGAAATTTGTACAGCGCCCTTGAGGTGATTTTTCACAAAAACGGCGCTATACAAGTCATTAAAATATTATTATTACATAAACTAGATACCTGTTGTTGATCGTATCTATGCATCATTGTTTCTACCTACACATCCATTCATACATCCTTTCATTGGTCGCCGCTTTGATAGTCCGTGGGGTTTGTGCCTTTTTTAATATGATGTCCACACAAGAGTCCCAACTCCGAAGCTCCGAATGCTGGACCATGTACAACTCCTACACCAGGCAACTTGAATCAGCAGAAATGCGAATGCTTAGATGGTCGGTAGGAGTGTCACTAAAAGATAAAATTAAAAGTTCACGCATTCGTGGTAGCCTGGGTGTCACAGACATAAACAATAAGCTAGAGGAACGACAGTTGAGATGGTATGGTCACATAAAACGGAGACCACCAGACCACACAGTGAAGCAGGCAATGTCTATGGAGCTTCATCGACAGTCATCCAGAGGAAGACCAAAGAACTCCTGGATGACTCAATGCTCTAAAATTCTAAGTAGAAACGGCCTGGAAGAGAGCGATACCCAGAACCGAAGAAGCTACAACCTGAGAACGAGGAGAGCCGACCCCAACAGCCTACCTAGGCAATGAGTTGGGGCAGTGCAAGGAAGAAGAAGAAGTTCCAAGAGTCCCAACTGCTCCCGTCTGGAGCCAGTGATATTTATAGCATCCCTAGTTGGGGTATCCATGTTAAGGGGCTGAAGGTAGTGGGGACGGGAAGGAGTTGGGGAAGACGAAGGTGGGGAGGTACCTGGCTATTCAGATCTGGTCACCAAACACGGCTAAAGCCATTTCAAGCAACGTTTCAATTCTGAATGATGGTCTTATACCAAGGCATATCTACTACAAGTACATTATATCCACTCTGGAACGTGCCTTTATATTATTTTTAATTAATTAATTGTGAAATATTACAAAACTAATCAAATAAATATTTTTATATTTTATTTTTAACTTAATGAGTTAAACCTCAAATTATAACATTTTTATTAATGAAGTCAATTTAGCGAAACTCAATCAAAAATCTGAAACAGAAAAATCAGAAAAAGATACGGATACATCTGGGACTCGAACCCAGGACCGGTATCCGTATCTTTTTCTGATTTTTCTGTTTCAGGTTTTCGATTGAGTTTCGTTATTATTATCTTCATTAATTAAAATAAAATTTATTCGCGACCTTCGGATTGGGAGTCCAGAGCCTTACCCCTGGACCATGCACGGAGAAAAATGCTATTCTTAAATACGATAATTTTATTCGTAAAAACGGGACTGAAGTTCTTACGAACAAATTAACAGTGTTTCAATGTTTATTGGCGAGAAAATGTAAGAATAAACATTGAAACCCTGTTAATTTGTTCGTAAGACCTTCATTCCCGTTTTTAACCGTTTTTACGAATAAAATGATCGTATTTTAGAATAACATTTTTCTCCGTGTGCCGGCCGTCAAACGCGTCACCTACTACGCTTCGATACATATATTTTCCCATTGTTTCAATTATGTATTGATATAACATAATATATGTATCTAATAATAAGTAAGTTAACCGCTTGGGCACATAAGCTTGTTTTCATGACAATTTAACATAGGTAGACATAGGAATGACGTATGCCCCGGACCTGAGTTATTGAGGAACGGCCGCGCGGCCGGTTTCGTACAAAACGTAGTTTTGGATTTGAGGCCAAAATACTCAACCAAACTGAAAAATTCTACTCTCCAAGAACTGACTGAGAGACCAAATCTCCTCGCAGTGTCCACGAGATATACGAGTGTATCTGACATGAGACAAACTACCTAAGACAATCTGCACAAGGCACAAGCCCAGGAGACAACACACGAGTGGTGTGGATGACAGTAGGTACGGCGCGGCACGGCTGTGGACATTGACACACATTCCAGATTCGTGATTAGAACAGAACACAACATTTGCATTTTTTACAGACTTACAGTCTTACCATTCCAATTGAGCAATCGGAGATCTGTCTAGTTCCTAGCAAGATGCAGTAGGTCTAACTGAAATATAGACTGTACGATAAAAATAGTAGTAATTCTAGTAGTAGTGTATGTGTTCAACTACACGAAATATTACAAAAGAAGGCTGTAATAACATACCTCAATAATAATAATCAATCTAAACATCTCACGATTCTTCGGCATCGGTTCTATATATAATTTAAATAGCATCTTTTACTTCACGACTACTCTTCCACAAAATTATTATGTATATCATTTGTTTGTAAAAGCCTACACAGGCGTAAAATAATATAAATAAATAAACAAACAAAAAAACGAGTGTGCATTAGACCACATGACTGACGTAAAACTTATTTGGCATAATCTATATGTATATATTCTATGTTAATTTTCTATAAATATTTATTTAAATTTATTATCGTTCGCCTCGCCCGGTCACACTTTTCGTAACGCTCTCGTCACACATTCGTCAGCTAACTCCGCAAGTCATACGTGCGGAAAGAAGTTTTACTTCAAAAAGGTTTTTTGTTGGAAATTTTTAATTTTCTTATATCTTCTTATTCCTATGACAAATTTGTGTTAAAAAAATTGGCATTTATATTGTAGCCTCTATAGTTATATTGTAGTGAAGTGACCCGTTAAAAAATAAATAACAAATACTTTTGGGCGTGAAAATCTAAAATCATATCTGATCTTTTTTTTAAATAGAGAATACCTCACAAGAGTCTTAACTGCTCCCGTCTGAAGCCAGTGAGACTATGGCATCCCCCAATCGGAGTATGTTGTGAGGCTGTAGGTAAGTGGGGAAGTTAAGGAGATGGGGAAGAGGAAGGTAAGGAAGTACTGGCTATTCAGATCTAGTCACTAAACACGGATAAATGCATTATTAAGCAACGTTTCAATTCTGAATGGTAGTCTTACACCACCATTCAAATCTATGAATAATTAAGGTTATTATAATTCTAGAATTTGTGAGCTGAAATTGAAATTAGGATACAGGATATTTTAATAATACTTAGGTATTTTTATTTATGTTGCTGTCACTAACTATCGTTGTTACTCCTTAAAACTAAGCGAGATGGGCAACTGCACCTCAGACTTACAATACCATATTGACTACAATAATACGGGCATGTGTCCAGTGTGCTAGTCGAAAGCATGTAAAAAAACTGTATACAAAAATATTTTATAAATAAAAAAATTTTAAAAATCATAAAAAAAAATTAAATAGTCAAAATCGAGGTACCGTATTCCCTTATTTTTCTCCTCCTAAACTGGCCGATTCTCTATATGTCTGTACGTTATTCTTTATTTTTCAAATACCTACATTGTCTAGTTTGTATACTGAACGTCTGTTGATGGCGTCACAGCAAGGAAATTTTAACGGTTTTTGGAGGTTGTATTTCCCAAAAAAGATTTTACAGATTTTTTAGGTTTTATAGGTTCGAAATTTGTAAATAAGCAGAAAAAATGTCGGGGAACCAACTGTTGGGTCGGCAAAAACAACACTCAAATCCTAAACGAAGTTTTGCACGATAAAAGCCGCGCAGCCATTCCTCTATGATGAGACTCTTCTCTCCTTTGTCGCAGTACACGATGTACCAACAGTTAGTCACCGCATCCAGCGTGCGGTTGGTTGGTATTTGTGATGAGTGATGTTGATGCGACCTCTGATGATGGTGATAATGTGATGATATCTCCTCCTGTGCCCGTAACTGGCACAATGGGCCACGTCTCCTGCTACGGCCATACCAGGAGATCATAACGATCTGAGGATCGGCGCCCAGACCTGACAGAGAGTATGCTGATATTTTTATACACATACCCATATCAGCTGCACTTTTTCCTCGCTTCTCACTTCATTGTTATTTTATTTATTTGTTTATTGTAAAAGATTGTGTTAAAGAAATATTTATTAAAATTTTGAAGTCATTAAAGTTTAAGGCGACGCATTATGAAGTAAAGCAAAACAAGTGTATTTGGTTTGAAAATTTGTTCGCGAAGAAATTTTTTAGATGCTTCAGTACAAATTGTGGAAAAAATTTTGGGCCTTTGAAATTATCGATCATTTTTTTTATTAAGTTTTTTTACAAGCTCATAAAAAATATAGTATCAGGCATATAAAACTGCTATAAAGAAAGAAAAAAATGTGTAAAATATTTTTCCATAATAGTAGGCATACGCATCCGCCGCCAAGACTCGAAACTACCTCACACCATGAACCAGGGCTCCCCTGCTCATCAGTCACCAAACGTAGCAAAGCACAAGCGGTGACCTACGGCAAAAGTGTTGGTAATCCCATGAATATTCCCGAGGCGGTGGTACCCGTACCCGCCTCCTAAAACTTCCAGAGTTGATTAAAACGTTGACGGCCGGCGTCGTCCAGCGGCAGGGCGTTGGACTGCCATTCCGAAAGTCGCGGGTTCGAACCCGGCGTGCGCAAATAAATTTTATTTAATTGATTTGTGTTATTTCACAATTAATTAATTAAAAATAATATATACTTACTATATTTGCGGCACGTTCCAGAGTGGAAGATACTCTTAGTATCGGCCTGGTGTAAGACCACCATTCAGAATTGAAACGTTGCTTGAAATGGCTTTAACCGTGTTTAGTGACTAGATCTGAATAGCCAGACACTTCCCCACCTTCCTCTTCCTGGTCTCCTTCCCTTCCCCACTTACCTTCAGCCTCATAACATACCCCCAATTTGGGATGCCATAGTCTCATTGGCTCCAGACGGGAGCAGTTGGGACTCTTGTGATGTATTCACTATAAAAAAAACGGAGTTACAGACGAAATCACAATCGATTTTTTTTTTAAACAGTTTAGAACAAAAATCTGAAATATTGATGTCAACATACTCGCAATCTACCGGGCCCCCTAGCACACTCAATAGATAAGGATTGTATCGATAACTTTCGGTAACTTCTCATCGTTCCCTAGGACAACTGCAGATCGCTAATGTACAAACAACAATTGACGTCGAATATATTAAGGACACCTAGTCATTGTGAACTGTCACTTATTCCTTGTCTGTCTGCAATCATGCTAGGGAACGATGAGAAGTTACCGAAAGTTATTTTATCAATCGTTATCGATCGAGTGTGCTTGGGGCCCAGGCGTACATAACACGGAGAGGAGAGAATGAAGGGCGGGAGGCAGGAGGTGTCTGAACAAAGGAAACATTAATATGGTCTGAGCCGAGATGCCACATTGTAATTAAATGCTAAATGGCCGTTTGTCTGACTACCCGGTATCTGGTGCTGGGAGACCAGAATAATGAGAAGTAAACATCAATTCTCGATAACTCCCTTTTATCCTTATTCTTCGCATACCATAAAAAAGTTTTGAAAATGGCTCACCCTACGTTTTTCTAATTAAAATTACTGAAAAATCATATTCCATCAAGATCAACCTGTCAATCCAATTTATTTATTTTTAATTGATAAGATTTTTATGTATAGCACAAAGGGTAACAATTATTATAAGCAATAATTGTCAGCCTAAAACACTCGTCCACATTGAAAAAATCTTCCGAGAAAAGTTATCTACATGCCGCCGACGGAACTCGAACCCGTGTCTTCTGATGTCCGGTCAGGTGTCCTAATCCACTGAGCTACGGCGGCTTACCGCTTACCGCCAAATGATTTAATATATACTAGTGTTTCATTCAACAATTACTGCTTATTACATTTTTTTCACCTGCAAACAATTAACTTTATTTTTATATGAGAAAGGCATTGTAAGTGCTAAATTTCCCACTAGGTGGCGTCGAGATATATACAGCCTTACTAAAAAAAAACACTCCGCGGTCGTTAAACGGTGTTTCTGTAGCACGTTGTGTAAGGTCTGTACATTTCGTTTTTCAAATTCTTACTAAACAAAATATATGGTTTTGATCTGACAACGTCGCCATTTTACCAGCCTTACTAATAAACTTTCTGAAAATTTTGTACAGTGGTCAAACAACCATGTATGAAGAATCCTTACTAATGGAGAACTGACAAAAAATTGTTCATGGAAAGATATGTACAATTTAGCATGGAGCGACATTGCAAAAATCAAATTTCGGTATTGTAATAGCTGCCAAAAGATGCTTTATGTCATTCATATTCTCGTAAAAATACTTAAAAAAATCTAAACTTATGTCTTTATTCAACAACCTAGCGATTTCGTAACGTAAAAAACGTAAATTTAGCCGTTTTTTCCCGAAATCTGAGTACAGCCTCAAAAATATAAAATAATATTTATGACTTTCAATTGCATTTACCTTATTGAACATTGCGTGTTTTATAAAAAAAAAAAAAAAAAATTGCTGTCAAACTAGTGAGTTGGTGAGCGCTGTGGGGGGAAAATTCGCTCATATTGTTTCGTCGCTTATAGTTTCGTTTCGGGCGTTTCGGCTACCGCTGACCGCAGACGTGTTAGAATCCTTGTCCGATTAAATTTTAACACATTATTTGTTGTGAAAATGAATGCAAATTACACGAGAAGCAAAATTTTATGTCCAATATTCGGGGCACCAACTGAAATGAACTCTCAAGTGTTACCTAAAACTTTAAAATTGGCCAAAGAAAAGTGAGCATTATTATGTTAAGTTTTTATAAAATCGAAATGAATAAACTTTTTAATATTGCTTCATGCAAATGCAAGAGTCTGAATATATGTTCCTGCGAAAAGACGGGAAAGGTACCCACCAAAGAACAAGCATTCCTTTAAGACCAAAGATCCCGAGAAAAATGATGCTGGGAGCAATAAACACCAATACAACAAAAAAATTACATCGGAAAATTAAGATGCAAGCTCGTTTATCTGAACTTGCTTCGAAGTTCAGCTCATCTACAGCATCAGCCACAAAACCACGTCAATCCCTTTTTGATGAAAACCAACCATTTTCTTCACATTCTTCGCAACCTCCAGAAAATTCCCGTATGATGTTAAAACTCCCCACTTTGGCCAGAATCTGCGATCAGTATTGTTTGTCAGACAGGTCGGCATCAGCTGTTGCAAGTGATACATTACAAGATTTTGGCATAGTAACCGAAGACGACTCTAAAATGGTGACTGATAGGAGCAAACTCAGACGAGCTAGACAAACGTGTCGCTCTTCTTTAATAAAAACATGGCAGATGTCGTCGGAGTCAACAAAAATTCGAGGTCTATATTTCGATGGAAGGAAGGATAAAACACTGTCTCAGGAAAAAATAGGGGATAGATATCATCGGAGAACGATTTCAGAAGAACATTATTCCATTTTATTTGAGCCAGGGTCTCAATATGTTGGACATATTACACCATCATCCGGAACTGGCAAAAACATCGCAAAGGGCATGTTGCACCATTTAAAAGTGAACGATTTTAATTTGAATGATTTATCAGCGATTTGATGTGATGGGACTGCTGTCAATACAGGCATACAAGTGGAACTATTAGATTCATGGAATTGGAGTTAGGTCATCTGTTACGGTGGTTTATCTGTCAGCTGCATGCAAACGAACTCCCCCTTCGCCGCTTGTTTCAACACTTAGATGGTGCTACAACAGGACCTGAAGGGTTTTCAGGACCTATTGGAAAACTTCTTTCAAGCAGCTCTAAAAACACCGTTATAAATTATTCACCAATACACTTTGAGATGCACAAACTTAACGCAGAGGAATTGAAAATTTTGAGCACGGACCAAAATACTTGTACGAAATATGTTTTGCAGTTAAACAGGTCGTGCCCACCAAATTTAGCAAACCGGCATCCAGGTAATATTTGTCACTCACGCTGGTTGACGACAGCAAATCTAATACTTCGGTTATATATAGGAACAACTAGAACTTCAGTGAACCTAAAAATTCTTGCTGAATATGAATATGTGTAAAGATGGGCCATTACATGTTTTTACTATAATAAAACTCACCCGATATTTGAGCACCGATCTACGAGATATAATTAATCCAGTAAATCAAAGAAACGCCTATTTTTGCCACCCTGTTCTGCTACTATCCATGATAATGGATGACAAACTCATTGTAAGAGAATTAGGTTTGAGATGAATATTTAAGGCGCGAGATAGATGTCCCAGTCCATCTGTTGTTAGAGATTTTATTATTCAGCAAGTAAATATTACGATATTATCAACTGGCAGGGATGCGAAGTTACAACCTCACCGATACTATCCGAAATCAGTAATGACGACCTAGTCAAAATTATAAATAATTTCGGTGAAGAAAAGGAAAGTATTGTATTTCTCAGATTTCCCTGCCACACGCAAGCACTCGAGAGGTGCATCAAATTAGGCATCGCTGTCTGCAGTTGGGCCTGAAGCCAGAGATGGATTTATTCGGGCGACAATAAAATCAAGGCATATAATGCCCGAATTTCACACCAAATCACATTTCAAAACACGATAAATGTTATAAAACTTTGATAATGTTTAAAAAATCTCTCTTTGTTAAAGTATTTTATTTAATAAAAACATACGTTTCTCAAAAACACGAAAAAAAAATTAAAAATCAATAATCTTCTTCAAAACACCAAAAATAGACCCCGCCTTGAAACTATGGTAATTTTAATTTTATTTTCACATGTGTTATGCATTTTATTAGCTATAAAACCAACAATAAAATTGTATTTTTGCTATGAATATCGCTTGTTTACAATGCTTGGCAGAGTTTTCAGCGACTTTTTTCATACGATTTTTTTATAAATATAAATGTGTTGGTTGTTGAATAAAGGAATGTTTTGATCGAGTTGATATTTTTAGACGAAAGAGGTGTTATATAAAGGCAACTTTTTTTTGCTATTACAGTACTGGTATCTTTAAAAAAAAAATTCCCATACAATGTCGCTCCACCCTAAATTGTACATTGCTTACACGGCCAAGGAGGATAGTTTATCTGTTGTATATATTTGTTCCATTTGTAATTTTCAACGAATTTCGAATTTCTTTTTTTAATGTCCTATATATTTATTATTTTTTGAGATGTCGTAAAAACAAATACCATTTTAGAACCAAAATGTAATTACCTTAAAGATTTTCATATCTAAAATATACTTAAATGTTTAAAAACTGTAGTATTTTAAGCTTCAAACATCAAGTTGAAAAAAAAACTCACTTACCCCAAACACTTTCCATTAAAACATTGAAATATTTGGAAAAATTCAAAATTCAAAAAACACAGTCCTTTTATTTAATGATTTTTAAATAAAACTGTCACCTCACTATTTACTCCTTCACACAATAAAAAAATATAACAAAATCTTGAAATTCGCTTTTCATTTCCAAAAATTTACATTAAAAAAACTCACGTTTGAATACATTGCTTGCACATCTTAAGGCATTAATTTCTTTGATACGTTTACTAAAATATGTATTAGACATTTTAGTCACCAAAAAACATCACTTTCAAGAATTTATAATAAAATAAAGATCTTAAAATGCAAATTATTTCTGAATATAACCTACAGAACCATTTTCTGACAGATCAATTTAGAACACACGATTTTAGTGTCACAATTAGACTTAAACTAACGAAAAACAACACAAATTAATAGTAAATATATTGCGTAAATGAATATAAGTGCGAATTAGTCAAGGATTGAAATCATCAACGAAAATATCATCTTAATCACACACACACCGCGACCGACTTTTTTCTGCATTTCCGCGGCTTTTTTTATTCAGCGGGATGCGCAGGCGCATCAATCACACCACCTAGCGGATTATTATGAAAACTCCAATTTGAACAAGAAAATACGGCGTTGTCAAATCTAAAGATTAACAAAAACACCGTTTAACGGCCGCGGAGTGTTTTTTTTTTAGTAAGGCCGTTAATGTTTACATTTTTTGGTGAAGTACTTTAACTCGTTAAATATTGTTTTTAATTGATAAACTAATGTTTAAGACAATGTTTTTATGCATAGCACCAAGTGGAAAATTAAGCGGTAGTTGTTGAATGAAACACTAGTATATGTTGAATCATTTGGCGGGTAAGAGGTAAGCCGCCGTAACCCAGTGGATTAGAGCACCTGACCGGACATCAGAAGGACACGGATCGAGTCCCGTCGGCGGCATGTATCTTTTCTCGGAAGATTTTTTCAATTTGGATGAGTGTTTCTATCTGATAATTATTGCTTATAATAATTATTACACAATTTATTTCATGTATGTACCCAGGTCTAGAACAAACATTAAAAAAATTCCGCAATTCCCAGTAGGTACATGTGCGTAATATACCTAATTCCATAGCTTCTTTTTTAGTCATTTTTAGCAATAACCTTCAGATGAAGCTATACGCCGAATTACAATTTAGATTTATCTTTTCTACGAATCGGTTTACATTATGATGAAAAAACATGCTATGGATACATTGAAGCTTTTCCCACTTTCGCTATTTATTGGAATTAAAATAAAATAATAAATTTCCTTACAAAAAATATAAGCGTGAAGTACTAAATAATTTGTTTTTCCATTACATAAATATGAGAAACCAATTAAAAAAATACCCTTTATGGCTAAGATTATTTTTGACTATTTCCATTGACTAAATTTTTTTCATTCTTGTAAAATTATTCATAAAAAAAAAAATAAAAAAAACTTTCCTCGTGCAGATAATACCAAAAACACGCGGAGTGCTAAAGGGGAAAGAAGCCAAATATTTCTGACGTTTATATTCCACTTCAGAATTATCGTAACGCGCACGATTTTAAAATAATACATAGTATGGAATGTATCGAAAGCATCTCCTACCCTTATCCTATTATTCCTCTTCCTCTCTCCTTCCTCTAAACTGAATTAATTTTAAGATATAATAAAACTCCATGTCCAAGCTACTTGTACATAAAACTTTTTTGGCTTGACTTCAATTCACTGTATATTTATTTTATATTATATGTAAGCTGTTGGTTTCTTACAAATAAATAAATAAATAATGACAAAAAATAAAAACACATATTTTATTAGGCATTCACACATACCTACCGTTAAATAGTGTCGTAAAAAAGTTAATTTTACTGAATGAATGATCAATAAGCGGTCCCGTCGAAAAGAGATAGATACTAGCGACATCTGGCGGGGATGGAAAGATCTAACTTAAATACGGTTTTTATGGGGCATAGATTATCACAATAGCTTTACTTTTTAGAGATAAAACGTAAAACAGAAGATTTTGACTTACGACACTTTTCTATGGGATGTACGAAATGTATTATAAACGTTATAAAATCACTTTTTTGTCAATTCATTTAAAAATAATTTGAAAAATTCCCAAACATTCATAATTTTTGTGTGTTTCAAATTGCGGTTTTTTAGATTTTATTATGAAGCTTTATGTGTTCTCTTTCTAACACCGTTTAAATCACATTTCTAACTATGATATTAAGGGAGACACAACGATTTTTAAGAGACCTATATGAGTTATTACGAACAGCGTATTAACAAATTAGCCTGATGAGTTAATGCATATACATCCCTTTGCAGATCACTACTTCTCACACATGTATAATTACAAATACACACACCAGTACACTACGCACATCACCCGGTAATTACAAATATACCTACATCCTACATACTTACCACAAATAAGACATTACAAGGAAACATGCCATGAAATATTATTTAAAATCTATTTATAATCATCCTTATCTACATAATTGTATATCCCTTTTTATTTGTTTGTTTTCTCTTGTTGTTTGTTCTACGTAATGTGTCTTTTATTTTTAAGCTGTGAATGTATGTGAAACATACATTTTTGAAATCAAAATACATATCTATAATCTATTTTGAATATATGCAAAACTAAAGCGATGGCCACAATACTCGCGAAGTTGATCGAAGTTGATGACGAAGTGAGCCGAGTAGTGTGGTCAGAAGCTTCGTGTTCGAACTTCGGAACGCTTCGATTGGTTCGACGCAAAAGCCGACACAATCGGAAGTCGGACGAAGCGAGGCGAAGTTGCACGAAGCGAATTGAAGTTAGTGTCCACACTCTACTTCGGTCAACTTCGCGAGTAGTGTGGCTGACGCTTTACATTTTTGATATCAAAATACCTTTGTCAAATTGTATCTACCTATTACTTCCCTCGTTATGAATTGTAAGTTCCTCCCGTTCTAAAACGAGTATTAAAACTCATCAGGATTACCCTAGCAAGAGATAAAAACAATAAAAAATTCATTGGATCATTCATTTTTTCTGAAAGTGGGCACTCGATAATGAAACGAGTATGAAAATGAGGTCTAAAAACATGAAGGTCAGGAAATCAACAAATATGGAAAAGACGACGAAATCAACAAACATGAAGATGAGGTCGACAAACATGAAGATGAGGTCGACCAACATGAAGATGAGGTCGACAAACATAAAGATGAGGTCGACAAACACGAAGATGAGCTCGACAAACATGAAGATGAGGTCGACAAACATGAAGATGAGGTCGACAAACATGAATATGAGATCAACAAACATGAAGATGAGGTCGACCAACATGAAGATGAGGTCGACAAACATGAAGATGAGGTCGACAAACATGAAGATGAGGTCGACCAACACGAAGATGAGGTCGAAAAACATAAAGATGAGGTCGACAAACATGAAGATGAGGTCGACAAACATGAAGATGAGGTCGACAAACATGAAAATGAGGATGACAAACATGAATATGAGGTTAATGAACATGAAGATGAGGAAATCATGATGTAACACCAACCTAACTACCTACATCGGAAAAGGAATACCTAGTGAGGAGGGCTGTGAATATTATACCACCATAAATAATATTATTTAAATAGTCGTTAATAAAAATAAATAAATAAAATGGTTTTGAAACGCTTGTATCACCCAAAAAATAATTGAAAACCCTTCGACAGATTATACAAAGTGACGAGCAAATACCACAATACTAAAACAGACATTAAAAAAATCTTAATTGGTAAAAGTCTTCTCATTTAGCGTAACTTCTCTTATGTTTAGGTTGTCGGTGGCAACGCAGATAATCTGTGGAATGCTTCTAGCTCAGCAGATTGTTAATAGAGCACAGTGACGTCATACAAACTCATCTCTTGTCTTGTTTGGTGATAAAGAGAGATGTCGCCTAATAGCTAAATTCTCCACAGCTGATAATGAAGGGATTTATGTTTTTCTGATATCTGCAGAATGCAAAGAGCCTTACTCAGATACATAAATTTATTATAATTCAAAGATTAGGTAGGTATGCATTGTTTTCGACTAAGATGAAAGTCAAGTACCAGGCATAGAAATGGCATAGAATGACAAAAGGCAATAAATTACTAACGAACAGGTCAGAATAAAAAATGCATTATCGATGTTTCTAATGAAAACAACGATGTAAATTATATATATCTAAGTGAATTCTATAAAAGTAGTTAGGAAAATATGTAAGGTTTCCAGTGCACCACGTCACGTCAAAATAACAGCCCTTGGTATCTACTATTTTTTTTAAATTAATTAAAATCAATTTTTATGTTATTAATGTATCTTAGTTTCTTTATTATTGTGACAGATGTTTACACGGCCAGTTTGAAATTGGCCTTGTAAGCCGAAACCGCAGATAAGATACATAATAAAATTATTAAATTGGATTTTTTTTAAGAGGAACGGCTGCGCGGCCGGTTTCATACAAAACGTAGTTTTGGATTTGAGGCCAAAATAACCAACCAAACTGAAAAATAATTTTTGTGACAAAAAGATGTCCAATATTTATCTCGGCCAGGAACTACTTTTTATATTTTTGTTTTAAATTATAATAAAGATGTTATTATTTTAGAGGGAGCTGGGAAAATTATTTGCGACATTTAAAAAAACAATTTTTACTAAACTTTTTTTAGAAAAATGATAAAATATAAAATTAAAATTTTTTTTTGAAACGATTTTGATGGGTGTAAATTTAAATTACCGGAACAAAAACTTGTCGTTTATATATTAAAATTACTACTAAAAGAAACTCATTTTTAACAACTTTTTATTATATTTTTTATTATATTAAAACCAAGGATTGAGCAAATTTTTTAAAAATAATTATAAATAAGTCAGAAAAAAATCTAAAGTTGCTTTCAAAAAGAACCAAAACTGATTTCTTTAATTATCTATACGTCATCATTTAAAGCAAAAAAAATGTAGCTCCTGTCCGAGATAGATATTTGACATAATGAATTGTGAAAAATCTCCTACTTACAACTTGTTTTACTTGTTTTATTGAATAATTTAGATAATTAAGTTTCTTATAGAGTGATCGGAAAACATTTTAATATTTGTTGCTGAACTTTACAAAATAAAATAAAACGTGCATTTCGACGACGTTTCTTTTCAGTGAATAAAAACAGGCGGTACCCAACGAATTTGTAACCGCGAATTTCGTCCTTCTGCCATGTACAGAAGGATTTTAGCGCGTCGTTCAGTTGCCGCCCAGAATTGACGGCGTACGGACATGCCTTATTCTACGCGGCGCTTCAAACTTAATATAATAATAAAATATACTTTCGGAATACCAAAACACTGTTGTTGGTAGAGATTAGGGTTTTTATTGGTAAACGCCCAAAAATCGTTCGCTCCGCCCCATTCCGAATGAGTCAAGGACTAGTGGATCGTCTTAACACCAGTCGTTTGTTTTGATTCATTCAAGAAAAAAACGTCGCCAAAAAGCGTGTTTTATTTTATTTTGAGAAGTTCAGGCACAAACATTTAAATGTTTTATACATTTTCTACAGAATTTAATTTTCCCCATTATAAAATATAACCATAACCGTAAAGGAGTTCGTAAGAAGGAGATTTTGATCTTTAGAGTAATTTTTATGCCTGATAATTCTTACAGACTTATAAAAAGACAAATAAAAAAATACTCTTTTTTCTTCAATCTTTGCAAATTCACTTTGTGGCATCATTTCATTTAAAACAAAATACTCGATTATTTCAAAGGATGTCATTTTTATTGTTTCAAAACATGTAGGTAATTGTGATTATATAATAGTGGTTGATACAAAGTTATTTGTTTCATTTAATTAAAAATGACGCTAGAGAGTGATTTTGCGAAGTTTGAAGAATTTTTTTCTTTAATTAAAGCGTCTGAAATATTTCAAAACGATCCAACTTTCAAGCCAAAAACACAAAGTTGCATTACTTAGTACTACAAATGTAATTATTTTTAATTTCACCACTATGATGTATGTGTGAAAAATATTTTATAAACCTACCTACTATTTTACGGTTATGTTATAAGCGTAGTTATAACCCACTGTGCTTTTCTTCTCTTAAAGAAATTACATTGTGTGATAGGGTTATGTAAGTTACTCTCCTCCAATAGGGGTTCAAAAATTAATTAACCCATATATTCTACAAAACATTTTGTACATATTGTGCAGCTAGTTACTTTTGACAAAACCCTATAACAAAAACAACATCTCGACAACATTGTGCTAGAACAAGCCCCTAACAGTGTAAAAACAATAAACAGTGCGAATTACATGGGGTCAAAATGTCCCCACAATGGTCAGCCAACCCTACTGCACCGGATGGGGTCAGATTGACCCTCCTTAGAATAAACAATGACAGATGAAGTGCCAATTTTTATTTATTTATTTATTATTAGCTACTGAATATCATCTACCGCCATAAAACTACGTTTTGCACGCATTCCTTCCTTCATTCCCAATCCAAAGATGAGAAATGTTTTCTCTATTGAGTTGGGCAGTTTCGTTAACAAGAAATTACTTTATTGTAATTAGTTTTAAGAACTATATGTTTTTCTTTTTTAATTTGTCATATCGTCTCACTTCTGTTACCCTCGACGTGGCCCAACTCAAGTATTTGGTTCACTTGATTGTGCCATGTCTTCCTCAGGCATCCATAATAGTTATATAATTAAATCTTAATTAGATAATTGGGTATTTCGACTTTTTTTATTGCTTAAAAAATTAAGCAAAAAATTACGATTATTATGGCATTTTAATTTTATTTTTATGTTGACGAATAAATTTTCTAAAACGAGTTTAAGTTGCCCATTGTTGTAATCCCGCCAAAACGGCATTTTCGACGTGTGACGTCACAAGTGTCGCTCGTTCTTGAAAAATTTTCAACAGTTCTACTTTGTTTGTTTGATGACGTGCGTACGAAGCGTCGTTGGCAATCACGGGCCGTTTTAGTTTTGTAAGTTTTTGAGCGTTTTTAAAATGAATAAATTTGAATGAAAACTTAAAAAACAAACATTTTTAGTAGGATGATTAAAATCAGAAAAAAATGTGAAAATACCCTGTTCATACGAGTACACTAGGGGTTAAGGTTAAACGGAACATATATATAATCTACGCGTTCACAGATGGCGCCAATTAAATTATTTTAGCATACAGAGTTTTGTCTCTCAACTCTTGGGTTGAATCACCGGTACAATATTGTAATTGCATGCCTTTCTTGTAAGAATTGAGTTTGTATACGCAAAGAACTATTTATTCATACACAGTATTGATGCAAACTAATAATTTATCTTAATATTTTAAATCATAATTTGCAAAAAGTGTTTTTCCATAAAATAATTAAATAATCGCTATTTACGAAAGGCAGATTATGAATTCTTTTAATTTTAACCTTAACGATACAAGTGCTGAAATGTGAACTATCAGAACAGGCGATTATTTTGTAGATTTCTGTGCGTAAAATTTGCCGAAACATTATTTTGACATGAACATAAAAAAATCAATACTTAATTAATATTTACGGGTAACAAAATATTGTAGTTATCTGCTGTACCACTCCGACGACGATCCTCTTTTTTAGTCATCATGTCTGCCAAAGAATTTCGAGAAAAGATCCACATTTCAAAAGCGTCTAAATTTCTGTTTCAATGCTTGATTTTGTGTACAGGTTTCCGTGTCATACAAAAGAATATATTTATATTAACAACGAATGACAATACCCACAGTAAAATTTCTTTATATAACATAAGAATGCATTGCAAATCGCTAAATGCAAACGAATTACAAGATTTCGTAAGGGTGAGAAAAATAATAGGTTCAATTTGACCCCTCGCGTGTTTCTCCCGGAGACTTGCCCATTGGTCAAAAGAGGGTTGGATTACAGCCCCAGGAATTTAACCCTAACATATTTTTGTCGTTATTTTATGCTTTATTGCGAATGTTTGTGCAGTTATAGAGTTGGTGAGACGTGTGTTTATGCGAATAAATTATTACATTTAAAAATAACTTTGGCAGTTATGAAAATGTTGTTATTTATGGAGTGAACGGTTCTAAACCGTATTTATTTTTCTCGAAGCAATTACACAAAATATATGGCTGTAGTTTTAAAGTTATAAATTAGAGAGTTTTGAAGCCGCGACCTCCGGATTGTTTGTCGAGAGCCTTACTCGACCACAGAGGCCGTCAAAAGCTAAATTCCGCTAAATCATAATAACATTTTAGCGAAAAACTATTTTTATTGTCATTTCCCAATTAGGACTTAAGTGTCAAGAATTTAAAGGAGCGATAAAGTAACTACCTATAATATTAGGTCCTTACATATGAAATTGGCGTTTTGCCGTACTGGCAACTTTGATCTCAAATATCTTCTCTTTGGTTAGGAATTCCAAATTCAAATTTATACAGCTATTTACTCATGTATTTGTGTTTCGAAAAATATAATTCATTTGTTTTTTCCTTAATTGTTTTCTTTGCGTCACTTAGTTTACAAAATGGAAAACTTGAAATATCGCGTTATTTACGAGTACGAGTTCCACCGTGGTGACGGTGCCGCAAAAGAAAACACAGTGCGTTTTTGGTTCCAACGTTTTCGTTCTGTGATTGTAACTCTTGTGCAAAGTATTGAAATTAAGTGTCAATTTCAGAATTGTAACTGATTATGAAAAGAATTAAAATGAACGATAAAGTCGTTAACCTTTTTTTAAATGTGAATACCACACAAAAGTCCCAAGTGGAAGATACTCTCAGTATCGCCCTGGTGTAAGACCACCATTCAGAATTGAAACCAGGCGGGAGCAGTTGGGACTCTTGTAAAGTGTTCACTATTAAAAAAAAATAATATATATATATATATATAAACTGCTCCCAACAGCCTGGAGTCAGTTAGACTATCCCAAATTGGGGTGTGTTATGAGGCTGAAGGTAGTGGGTAGGGGAAAGAGATGGGGAGAAGGAAGGTGGGGAAGTACCTATCTATTCAGTTTTAGTCAGCAAACATTTGAAGCAACGTTTCAATTGTGAATAGTGATCTTACACCAGGACGATACTAAGAGTATCTTCCACTTCCAATATACCGTATATTATTTTCAAATTTATAATTGTGAAATAACACAAATCAATCAAATAAAATTTACTTGCGCACAACGGGTTTTTAACCCACGACCCCCGGATCGTGAGTCGAGAGCCTTAATTCTCGACCACGGAGGCCGTCAAAACAAATATCCACCTATAATGTTATAATATATCAGCGGAAAATTATTTTTGTAATCTTTTTGGAACTGAAATGTTAACAATTTAGAGAAGCGATAGAGTAATTACATATTAATATAATTTTTTTACGTATAATATTTTTATTATTTTTGATTGATAAACTAATGTTTAAGACAAGATTTTATGCATAGCACAAAGGGTAACAATTTATTATTATAAGCCATAATTATTAGTCTGAAACACTCATCCATATTGAAAAAACCTCCCGAGAAAAGATACATGCCGCCGATGGGACTCGAACCCGCGCCCCTCCGATTGGCGGTCAGGAGCTCCATCCACTAAGCTACGGCGGCTTATCGCTTACTCGCCAAATGATTCAATATATACTAGTGTTTCATTCAACAATTACCGCTTATTACATTTTTTTCACCTGCAAACAACCAACTTTATTTTTATATGAGAAAGGCATTGTAAGTGCTAACTTTCCCACTAGGTGGCGTCGAGACATATAATTTTTTTAAATGTGTATTTCTTTTGTTTAAACTTCTTATGGTTAATCTTGACTAGTAAAGTCAGATTTTGTAATTTTACAAGAGTCTGTGTTTTTTCCATTTTCAAGAAAGCGTTTTTTACAAAGTTACTAGATTTATTAACATAATAAACCGTGATTTTTCACGGGTCTCCGAGTATAGTAAGTAAAATAAAATTAAGAAATTAAGGTAGATAGGCACACCTACATGCAGTAATACGACGGTTACAGTTCTGATAATGTTAAAATTTATTCAAAACTTACACTGTAATATTATTTCCCTGCGAGCAATTTGAAAAGCGAACGCGGGATCACGTGATAATCGAAAGTAGATACCCAAGTACCTACTGGCTGGGACTGGACCAATCAGAGCGAAGAGTTTAAAATGTACATAAGCCATTTTTTGTTAATTGATAGTGTTATAATTGAGCCCTTGCCCGGAATAATGTTGTATCCAACAAAACTATCAATGTTGAGTTATTGATGGAATAATGTTGGAAATATTATTACGTATCTTTTAAGATAGATGTTATGGTAATGATTTTTTTTAGGCCTGTGGCAGCATTTTAAATGTCGGTTTGTGGAAGAATTTTGTATCAAGCCGTTAATCGAAATCACGGAGATTGGTTTAATTCATGGGAACAAATGGAGAAAACGAACGTATTATGGCTTCAACTAGATACAATTCAACTGAAGAATGCATAAAAGTACAATTTGTCCAGAAAAAATATTGTCAAGGCTGCTTTTTAGCCATTGAAACAGTTTTGTGGAATAATGATCTCTGTTGATCTCAAGACAAAATCTCGATTGTAAATAGTTTCATTTATTCAAATAGTTTTTTTGATTTTTAAGCTCAAATGAATCATGACATATTTAAATTGATGTTAGAAGAGCATAGTGCTTTCTTGAGGGTCAGAAAAGTAAAAAAAAAAACCGTATTGTGGAATAATGTTGTATGTGAAATTTTCATATACAACATTTTACCACGAATTCAGCACAAATTCATGCAATAAGTCCTAATTTAATAGCCATTTTTCACAACTTTTCCTTTAAACGTGTTAAGAATTGTATGCTGATCATATTTTAAATATAAAATGTTATGAAACATAACCGGTTTCGTTTTTTCCATTTTTTCCATTTTTCTCGAAACAAGAATATTGTTGGATACAACATTATTCCGGCTAAGGGCTCAATTATGAAGTTGCCCGAAGACAATGGGACTATGTCAATCACTATATTGGCAAAGGAATAAGGGTAGACGAAGGTTGAAAAAACCAGAAATTTTGGCTCACAAGATTCACAGACTAGTTTAGGTCAGTACATATCTGCATTATGTGCAAGAACATCTTTCTGAAACCACTTTCGATTCATTGGTCGAGTTATTTTTACATCACACTTGATTTGATCGATAATACATGATACCATTACAGGTCCGACTTAGATAATATCAAATGAAATTTTAGAAAAAATTGTAAATAAACTGTTTGCCTACAAAATGTTCTAAGATACTTTGGACACGCTGCTCGCTAAACTGAGAAAGCGAACCGGGAGAATCTCATGGTAACTGGCAAATTGGAAGGCAGGAGAAACATAGGAAGGTCACCGAGGCGTTGGAGTGATTTAACGTCAGGTTTCACGTCTCTCATGTAGCGCAGATCCGCGAGGAGTTAAGGAGCCACCTTCGTCAAGAAAAATGGAGTAGGTTTCACGATCTTCAGCAATTATGAAACAACGTATAATAAATCTTCTCATCTTGGAAAGGGGATCTCTTCCCTATTCTTAGTTCTTAAAAACCTTTCATTGTACCTGATTCAGCAATTGATATTTTCGTACCAGAATAGAAAGAAAATTATTTCTTCTAAGACAAAGTTTCTTTAGCATTTCCTAATGCAAATTGGAAATACCACAGGGTTTCCTTCTTGGACCTATCTTAAAAATGTAGGTAACTAACTACGTTAACTAACCATCACAAAAGTTTCTCCAGAGGGGTGGGTGTGGGCAAAGAGGATGGACTGCCACACAACTCTCGTCTCAGCGTACACTTCTTACTTCAATCACATTCATACATTATCTTCTGTGATTCTGACCCTTGACCATTTAGCACGCTGTCTTTCTTACACTTGCCTAAAATTAAATTTATTGTCTAATTAATTAATTAAATTTATTATCCCATTTGAAATGTAATTTTATATGGAAATATAGGCCTAAATCGGGCTTATAATTGGATGACGAAATACGCTCACAAGCCACTTATTGTGTTATTCTTTATTCTACGTTCCTCCTGATAATCAAATCTAACATTTTTTACTAAACAAATGAAAAATATGAGAGAAACTTTCTGACTGAAAAACATCGAAATAGATTCCTGACTAAAAAGTTGAACAATTTTCATGGCGCTCACCGTTCGAGAGTGTTTTCTGCTCTAGAAAACGAATTTCAATTTTATGATAAGGTAAGATTTAACAGACGAATCAATACTTGCATAATTTTGATTACCGTATCACTGGATGGCTTTTTTAATATATATTTTTTTAAATTATTATTTTTTTAAATATTTTATGGTTTCCACAAGAAAATCAACGACAATAGCCTATTACCTCAATACGTTTCTGATCACATACTCTTTTATGATACCTTGCGTGCTGTACTGTTAGGCATCTTACACTATCGATAATCCGTAACTCCGATGAGTTATTCTTGGTCGAGTGTTGCTTAACTTGCCACCACATAGTTGCCAGTTCGTTGACACTCAACACTCAACAGCTGCAGAGTGAAATAGGCGAAGAAGTGACCAACAGTTGAGTGATGGATTCTGATCACGAGATGGTTGTTGTGCAAGGTTCAAAAGAAATTTGATGATTTTCAATAACAACGACACGGATCTGTAAATATATATTAAGGTTGCAGAAACTTCGTCCAAAAAGTCCTTGTAACTTGTTTTGAGGGTAGAAAATAAACAAGTGAATAATCAAGGTATTCGCAAATAAAGATGGTACGATATGCATTTTTTCATAGATATTATTAGGTAAGATAAGACTTTTTTTTCACTACCAAAGTAGGTGTTATCGTGATGAATTCTTGGGTTTTGAGCTTCCTCCGTCTTTAGCCGACATTTTGGATAGCGAAGATGTGTCCATCATCAGGGAAGGCTTGCCCGTCATCAGGAAAGATGTGAAAGATATACCTACCCATTATCAGGGCAGATGTGCCCTGCCTTGGAATGTAATTTCTTTCTCAAGAAGACCCTCCACTCATCTGGCCCTGAAAAAAATTATTAATCCTCAAGGTCTTTGGTGTGGAGCTAAAAAATTGAGATTTTACTTTGAGCCCTCAAAAGATCTTGTTTTGTAATTCGTTTCTTACCCCAACTGCTTTCGTTCATACAAGACCAATACATACATACCTACAATATTATTATGTGCACAGTACGCAATTCTATTAGGGTCGATCGCTAACCGTGTTCACCGTTTATAAGAATCAACCCCTTAATATAATCAAAATTTGTAGACAATTCAACTTGTTCTGTGGTCTTGGCGATTTTTACGATAGCAAATCATAATAATCGGAGAAAAAGAAGTGCATTATTTTACTCTCAGAAATCTGTCAGAAAAATCCCCGAAAATTGGTGTTTATGGAATACCTAAGCGAAAAAATACACAGTAGTGTATACCTAAGGTACCTGGGTATATTCTTGAAGTTGTATTGAATTTGTTAATAGGCTTGAATGTGTTTAGAAAGGTTATTAGAAAAGTAATCAAGACAGAGTTTTAAATATCTAATTATTTTATGATTTTTTTTTTTTTAAATATTGTCTACACGGAGAAATATGATATTCTAAAATACAATCATTTTATTCGTAAAACGGTTAAAAACGTGACTGAAGTTCTTACGAACAAATTAACAGGGTTTCAATGTTTATTGGCGGGAAAATGTAAGAATAATTTGTTGGTATACGTACGAAATTTGTTCTAATAATTAATAATAATAATTTATCCTTACATTTTCCCTCCTTGAAACCCTGTTAATTTATTTGTAAGAACTTCAGTCCCGTCTTTAACCGTTTTACGAATAAAATGATCGTATTTTAGAATAACATTTTTCTCCGTATACACAGGAGGCTCTGAGGAAATATCCCTCTGGGCCTAAATCATCTTCGGGGATGCTATGTGGAGGGTCTCTTAAGGGGGAAGGGAAGAAAATTCTGGGAAGGAAAGGGGTGTAGGGGTGGGTAGGAATCTGGGGGTCAATGTGTTCAGGAATGACGAACGTATGAATCCATTCCTCTCACTGACATGCAAGGCGACGGGTTGAAAAAAAATCCCTCTGGGCCAATGTGGTCTTTGGGGGTTCTGTGTGGAAGATATCTTTAGGGGGAAGGAAAGGAAGTTTTGGGAAAGAAGAAGGTATCTAGAGGGGTGGGTACACGGAGAAAAAATGTTATTCTAAAATACGATCATTTTATTCATCAAAACGGTTAAAACGGGACTGAAGTTCTTACGAACAAATTAACAGCGTTTCAATGTTTATTGGCGGGAAAATGTAAGAATAATTTATTGGTATACGTAATTTTGTACGTATACCGACAAATTATTCTTACATTTTCCCGCCAATAAACATTGAAACACTGTTAATTTGTTCGTAAGAACTTCAGTCCCGTTTTTACCAATAAAATGATCGTATTTTAGAATAACATTTTTCTCCGTGCACCATTCGCAATTGAAACATTGCTTGAAATGTCTTTAAGCCGTGTTTGGTGGCCAGATCTGAATAGCCAGATACTCCAACCCTCCTCATCCCCATCTCCTCCCCCTTCCCACTACTTTCAGCCTTACAACATAGTGTAGTCTCCTTGTAGGAACCTGAATCTGGCGCATCCGCCGTTAAGACCTGAACAAACCTTACCTGAGAAAACTACTTGAGGTGATATATTGCAGAGGTGTTGGTTATCAATTAAATGGTACCTATACCCGCCTTCCATATTTAAATACGCAATCATATTACCTACTATCATCATACATAAATTAATATATCATAGCAGCTGGCCCTTGTCGTAGGAAAAAGAAATTTAACGTGATATATATTTTGATGAAAAATTAAATCTGCATCTTCAGCGTGCTTTCTCCGCATTCCATCTTACTGGTAACTGGTATTAACATAGACTTAATTATTCTCCAGGTAATTAATTGAAATATATACAGAGTCCGCCTTCAGCCACATCTTAAAAGGAAGAGTGTTCGGCGGAGTTGTGATACAGCGGAGATTGCTAATATTGCCTGAATTTTCTTTCCTTTGGATACCTTGGAAGTTAATCCCTCCACAATTGATCCCCGACTGTTGCCCCCCCGGCATACTTGCATACGGTGTACCTACGTGCAGGATGTTCCGCCGAATGACACAAGAATAAAACATGCGAGTATATATGTTACCGGAAATGTATGAAATCTAGCAATTGTATACAACTCCTTAGAAATGTATACAATTCCGAAGCTATTTAGGAAATATATAAAATATTGTTTTAAAAATTATTTAATACATATATATCCTGGGAAATGTATATATTTCCAAGGAATCTTACTAATATTATAAATGCGAAAGTTTGTATGGATGTATGTATGTTTGTTACTCTTTAACGCAAAATTTACAGGATGGAATTTAATGAAACTTTACAATAATATAGCTCATACATCAGAATAACATATACGCTACAATGTATAAAGCTAGCTATTTATTTTCAATGTATTGAAAATAAAAAAATTGAGAATGACATTTTGTAAAACAAAGATTGTTAAATCAAAATTCTATTTTGGAAAATATTTAAATTAGTGAATTTATTTGAAGTGATAGCCTAATTCTTTGAATTGAATCAAGAATTATACATAGGTATTTTAAATAAATAGGTTAAGAATTTTGGTATAAACGTAGATGGGACCTAGGAAAAGAAAATAGATTACTCGAAGTACTAATCCTACGCTGACGAAGTCGTGGGCAGAAGCTTGTTGTATATAATTCCAATATCGTATTAGGAAATGTATAAAAATAATGCATTCTGTAATAAAACACGTTGTTTTATTTGATATATTCTTATAAAGTTTTTTTCATTTGGTAAGTAATCCGTCTGTTATTTAAGTAATTAACATGGTGTGTGATACAAAAAAAGTGCCCCTTTATAGCGCCTGCTCGCGTCAAGGCAAGAAAAACATCCCAGTTTTCATGGAGTTTAGCGGCTACGCTAGGTTTGTGTAACATGATTTGTGGTACAAAAGAAAGTGCCCCTTTATAGTAATATTATTATTAAATGTTTTACATTTCTGATGGTTATTTAGGAAATGTATGGATTTCCTAGGAAATGTGTCTAATATAATTTATTTCACACATTTCCGGGCGATTTTAGGAACTACATACATTTCCTACGAATTGAATAGAATGACGGATTACAAACATTTCCGTTAACACATACAAATGCATCAATAAAATTATTTGTCTATATATGTACAAAAAATTGACGCTAAATTATTAGGACGTCTCGAGGTATGAAAATACGAATGACGAAGGGAAAGAGCTAATTTAAAAAAAAAAAATATATATTTAATAAAACAGATACGAGTATGTATTTAAAATTGAGAAAATATCTCTAGACATCTAAGTTAATTAGCATTTAAAGAAACCCAGTGAATTTTTTCATACCCATGGCATTTAGGTAAATAACAGAACCTTTAATAATAATCTTTAATATTTTTTGGAGCATAAATTACGATTTTTTTTCTACCGAGGGAATTTCATACTGTAATTACATTTGTCAATCTGCATCTGAAAAAATATTATCTTCAAAAAGAACATTTATATTTTTTAAAAGCCTAAAAACTTTAAGTTTTTATGGAAAGTAAGTTATATTCCTCCATCTTGTTATCAGGTACCTGGTTTATAGCTACTTTTCAATACTACCAACTTACCTACTTATCTCATACTCTGCAAATCTGAATATATTCTATGTTACCAGGTTAATTAGGTAAATCCGAATAGAATATGATATGCTACCAGATTACTTTTTCCACATCACAAAAAAAAGTAGATATTTTATTTTTATTTTTTTATTTTTATTTATTTATTTCAATTTATTTCACCTCTTACACACAACAATTTTACATTTTAATCATTGTTTAACAATAGAATAACTAAAATAAAAACAAAAATATAATAAAAAGGTATAACAAAAAGGTGAAAACATAATTTTTTTGGTTTCTACACCATATATATTTATCTATTTCTTCATTACACAACATAGTTTCTGAGAAAATGTTTTTTTTTTGTTATGTAATTATGTACATTTCTTAAAGAATAATATGAACTAAACCTGTCAATTTGTCTGTCCTGGAACGGGAAACTTTCCTAGTTGGACAGGCAAAGCTTCCTAATATGTAATTTGTACTTTCTTTTGTATCTATCTATAATAAATAAATAAATGTCTGTAAAAATTTCAATTTCGGGGTCTTAAAACAAAGATCAATTATTATTTTAATAATATAATAGTTTGCGTTCAAGGCACTAACCTCTTTCTAATATCCGCAGTGTTCACCCATTCAACACGGAGATTATTAGATACAAATAACAATTATTATCTTTATAATTTAATTTACGGATTAATTTTATTATGATTAATAAAGTTGTCGAGTAAGAAGAAAAAGTGTTTCTTTTGCATATTTTGTAAAAGATACGTAGGTATTTGATATTTGTTTGTGATCTGGCGATAATATACGTCGAGTTTTCAAACTTCCAAACAAAGTATCTAATATCAAAATTCTGCTTTAAGGGGTGGGGAAATGGGATGGGGTGGTATTTCAAAATCTGTGCAAAATTTCATTAATCTCGGAATAAAACTGTAGATTTGAATAAAATCAATAGATACATATGAATTAATCAACTTTGCATAACAGTCCTAACTGCCGGAAACCAGCTAGACAAGCGAATAAGTGCTTCAAACCAATATATGATGTTGATAAAAAGAGGGAAAAAAATTAGTCGTGGTCTTGGTGGCGAATGCGTGGTGGGAGAGACTAGTTGAGGGATACCTAAACTAGACCTCTCCAGCCGGACTATCGTGACCCATCGCCTTGCACCCCAGTGGGAGGAAACTGATTCATACGTCCGTCACTCCTGGACACATTGACCCCCGGACACTCCATATCAATTTTTCCTTTCCAGAACTTCCTCTTCTTCCCTTTCTTAAAAATATATTGTTTTTCTAAGCTCCTGTGTGGAATTATGTAAAAAAAATCAGACAATATTGCGACTGGTTGCGAAAATTCGAAAATAATGCATAATTTCCAGAAATAATTTTTGTTGGTGAAAAAAAACTAGGAGAAAAATGTTATTCGAAAAAATGATAATTTTAATAGTAAAAACGGTTAAAAACGGGACTGAAGTTCTTACGAACAAATTAACAGCTAACGTAAATACTGCGCTTTCACCAAATTTCCCTTTCAAAGTAGTTCACTTTCTTCTGAAATTAAGCTAACGGCACGGTATCGCTTCCAACTAAATAAGCACACACTTAACACTAGAAAATTCACATCGACGGATCTGCCGGATCTGCCCTGATGATGGACACTGCAACGCTGTCCGAAACGTCGGCTAAAGAAGGAGGTAGCACAACACGGCATAACACCCCAAAAACAAACAACGAAAATTAACAGGATTTCAATGTTTATTGGCGGGAACATGTAAGAATAATTAAAATGATCGTTTTTTTCGAATAACATTTTTCTCCGTGTGGTGCGTTAAAAACTACACTGTGTTTAAAAATACCACTTTCGCGCAAAACAATAACCCAAGTATTCCAATATTTGCTTTAAGTTTTATCAGCTGGCAACATTAAGGAATGTAGATTAAAAACAGATTTGCAAATTAGTAAACTCGTTTTAGTATTATGTTGTCACAGCAATTCCAAATATTTTGATACACATATTTTTCCATAATTGTTCTGTACATAATATGTAAACATTGAATTATAATTTTTGCACTTAGTACTTAGGTGTTATAATATTATATTTGGCTAATATAGCGCATTTTTGTGAAATGTCTCTTTCAGTGCGTTGTAAATCCTTCTCTTTCTTCATTCTGTACAATATACTTCATTCTGTCAGCTCGAAGATACTTCATGTACCTAGCTCCAAAAATATTTAACCTTCTCCCCGACAACTTAAAAACTGAAACTTAACCACATACCTTTAAAAAACAATTATCTCTATGGATCGTCACACTTAGGAACTATGATATATAATCTTTTTTTTTTTACTTAAATTGATTTGTATAACTCTAATATCTATCAATATTATAATTAACCTATTATTATAAATTATTATTATCAAAATATTTAGAAACCTCGATGTATATTATTTGTAATTTAATTTAGTAAATTATAATTCAATTTATCAACCATCATACTATGTAACTTATAAATAAATTATTATTTATCTCTAACCCACATTTCCATTAATTCATTGTCATATTATCCGTAAACTACACTATCATCAATTATTTTATTATCTGTAAACTTCGTTAACATAAATTCAATGTTATATTATCTGTAAACTTCATCTATCAATTATTATTTTATCTGTAAATTTCATTGTCATAAATTCCTTGTTATATTTATTACCTGTAAACATCATTATCATCAATTACTATATTATATGTAAATTTCATTATCATAAATGCATTGCTGCATTAACTGTAAACCTCATTATCATTAATTATTATATTATCAGTACTTCATTACCTTAAATTATATAATCTGCATACTTCACCCGCCATAACACAGGGACATCCCTAGCATGGCGGGCGAAATAACACAATATCTACACTGTGTATAAAATTCTTTTAACAATAAATAAATAAAATATAAACGGATGGTAACTTTGTATTTTAAGTATTTTCTATTTTCATGTATCTTCTTATTTTTAAAGGTTTTTCCATAAATAGATACTATATTTAAATAAAAACTGTGCAACTATTTTTAGATAAAAATTCACGTGAACACGTTTCCCTGGTGAGGTGCTTGCTAAACACTATAAATATTCAATATTTTTAATTGATAAACTAATGTTTAAGACAAGATTTTATGCAAAGCACAAAGAGTAACAATTATTATAAGCAATAATTATTAGACTGAAACATTCAACCACATTGAAAAAATCTCCTCAAACCCGTCGAGTCCCGTCGGCGGCATGTATCTTTTCTCGAGAGATTTTTTCAATGTGGATGAGTGTTTCAGGCTGATAATTATTGCTTATAATAATTGTTACTATAATATTCGTTTAAAATCATTTACCCACACAACGATTTTTTTTGTAGTTCTTAAAATATCTTATAAAATTCTTAAACCTAATAATATAATAAATGCACAACAATACTGACTAAAAAACACGCAAACACCTCAGCACCTATTCTCCTAGTGAAGCGTTCACGAAACAATACAATATTTAAAGATTTACATTCTTACTTTTAATCTGTAAAATGTAAACTATAGGTTAGAGCATAGAAAATATATATTTTGGTAGTTGAAGTAAGCTTTAAGGTTGAATAAATTTATAAATAATATTTTCATATTCACAAATGTCGCGGGATTCTGGAACAAACTGTCAAAGGAAGAGAAAAAAATTAAAAGTAGTAAGGTACAGAAAAATTCAAAGTCGCAAAACATTGCCCAAATAGAATGTTATGTTTTGATGAACATTTTATAGAAAAAGTCAAAGAAAAGATATACAAATCTTCAAGAATCAAAGAAAATAATATATTCCTGACAAATGTGTCACGTTCATTCAATTATTTGTACCTCAAGATACGATTAACCGTTGAAAAGGCCAGTACAATCGCCGGTCAAACTGTCTGCGCAATCGAACCAAAAATCTACGCATCAAAAGCTAGCAATTTAACCACTGCGCTATCAGGGTCGCAAATCAAAACTAGATTAAACAGGTATCGAAATAATAATTTATTCAAAGTAAATCACTGGTCACATCGGTCATTGTAACCAATATACAAAATTTTGGCAGGTAGTCCAAAACGTGTGAGAAAGAATTAGAAAATTGCTCAGGTAGGTACCTATACAAATTCGCGAACAAGACTAAACGACTGTTACGTTTTTCGCTCCAGTTATTTCGGTAAGGTCTGGTAGAGGTCACTAAGGTCCGTAAAAGCAAAATGACCTCACAACTACCTGAAGATTTGCAGAAGCAAAAGCGTCATGTGAATTTTGCACAGGACTCTACCAGCAGTCCTAAAAAGATGATCCAGTTTCCATTCATTGCAAAATGTATTTGTTCTCAAGTTTTCGTGGGCTGTCAGTATGATGAAGGATATTTGCAACCTGTTTAGAATAGATATAGAAAACGGAAACAAGACAACAATGTACAAACGATGCATTTATAACTACATACGCATATTGGAAAATATTAACGGTACTTCTTTTTAACAAAGTACCTAACGTATGTATATTATAGATACTACCAGTTTTCATCTGAATTTCAACTGTCATTTTTCTAGTCGAAAAGTATGGAACAATTATTATGGTGGTTTGCTTTATTTTTGTCAGTTATGTTGATGTAAAAGATGATGGTTTAGCAAATTTAAATAGCTGCCAAGATTTCAGAATAAAACCAAATGCTTGATTCACTAGGACTTCACCAAAAGGGATTGTTTTTCTCCCATGCCAGTTTTAATCTTGTCGCATATTGCTCGAATAAAAAAATGTAATTAAAACTACTCTGGCATTGTGTATAAAAAAGCGTTGGAAAAAAGCTGGTCAACTATAATATTGACAAAACTATGCTAATGCAGAAAGAGATAGAAAAGGGATAGTGATGTTCTCTCTATCTTTCCTGTTCAAACAAATTTGCAAACCGTTTTTTATTGTCTCTAAAGGGTTGAAAAGGATTGCTTCGTCTTGAAGAATAGTATCTCTACCTGGATTAGTTTCATTGCCATGTATAATGCGGAGTCTCTCCTATTCAGCGCCAATACAAAGAGAATGCTTTGTATCCGAAAGAAAATATGGTTATCAAATCAATTGTGAGTCGGGTTGACCCAGGGTCAGTCCGACCAAGCATGAAAATGTCGTAAAATCGCATCGCCTGGAATTAATAATGTATGTATGCAAACAAAGAATTCAACTGGTATTTTCTGACCTCCGGGTGACCCAAGAATCGCTGCCGACACGTACCAACGTCCGTAAGAATACCTAGTAAATTATGTAAAGATTTTAAAGAAATGGGGTACGGATGACCCCGCGCGAGCCCAAGGGTCACCCATTAGATCCTACCGACATAATTCATGCAAAGATCCCCCGTCCAAGGGTCAAAATAGTCCCGACAATGGGCAGCGGCTACCTGAACCCTTTCCCTATTTTAGAGAATTTAAGAGGGGTGAGTTCTACCCCCGTTTCCACTTTACTGACCAAGGGTCGAAAGAGGGTTGAAATCTGGAGAATTTCTTAACAGCACAAAGGAAGGGATATCCTTTGATAGTTCAATTTGAAAAAATGGGGTCATTTTTGACCGTTCTGACCCCGGTGTGCGTTTCACATTGTTACGCGCTGACCTTAATTAAGTCTGGATTTATGCCAAATTTACATAGATTTGTGCTCTACCCTTTTCAGTATTTCATTTTTAAGAGCAGGTAGGGCTTTTGGAAATCAGAGCACTGGACAGGGTGATACAGTTGTGGGAACATATTTGGGCCAAATTTTTATAGGTTTCGCAATACCTTTCATATTTGCGGACCGTCCTAAATGCCAAAGGACAATGGATACTTTTGGGCAGTCGAAATTTGCATATAATCTAGGGTCCAAATAATCCTGGAATTTCTGTTCCCATGTTTGCGAATCCTAATCCTGGTAGATATTGCGAAATGCTGGTCTTTATGGTAACATTTTCCCAGGATATTAAATAAAAAATCGTTACAGTTTTGGACACATTGTTGCTCTGGTCATTGTTTAGAGTTTTGATGAATGATTTGAAGGATAGAAAAGGTAGGAAGTCCTTGCCTAGCAGGACAGTGTGAGAAGGTTCTGGACACCATTTAAATTGGAATAACGTCCGTTAGACAATGGAGGCAGGTACACAATTGGATCACCTGGTTTCTTCAGTTTTGGCCGTTATTTCTTCTTTCTGACCGTTGGCTGTTCTGGATATAAGTTACCTTCTTCTTGTCAATTTCATTAAAAAGGTCTAAGACGGTTGGATATATAATTTCACTCAAAAGGTGGATCAAGTTTTTCACTGATTTTTTTGTAGATTCCTTTCTTCGATGTCAGTTGACCTACGACTCTAATAAAAAACACGTGCATTACGTTTGATAATAAATACAAAAGATAATGACATGTTTCACGTTATAAATTCAACAGAAAATGGTATGACAACAAGCAACATACTTGCATACGAAGTTATTTATTGTTGAAAAACATGCTCGGAAGGCTAGTGAAAAATGTATCAACCGTTGACTGATTTTCTTTGTTTGTAGCTGTTGGAAAATTTGACAGCCTAACGTATTTAACGTACCTATCATTTACCGTATAATAATATATTTATAAGGTTTGGGTGCATGATTAAAAGGGTCTAGAAAACTGCGATGGTATGTTCACTATAACCAGTAGCCATTGAGTAGGTACATATACTCGTAACTCCGTGGCGTTTCTACATAAACAATGATCAGTGTGCTAGGGAGTTTATGGAACGATTATAAAAATGGTGAAAAATTTTAATGATGAAGAATTTTGGGGTTTGTAATTTTTATATAATAAGGTTTAAGGAGATCGTCTTTTTTTATAGTGAACACCTCACAAGAGTCCCATCTGCTCCCGGCTGGAGCCAGTGAGACCATGGCATTCCCAATTGGGGTATGTCGTGAGGCTGAAGATAAGCGGGGAAGGAAAGAGATGGGGATGAGAAAAGTGGGGATGTACCCGGCTATTCAGATCTAACTAAACACGACTAAAGCCATTTCAAGCAACGTTTCAATTCTGAATGGCAGTTTTTCACCAGGGCGATACTGAGATTATCTTCCACTCTGGAACATGGCGCAAATAAAGTACCTAGGTATATATTAGTTTTAATTAATTAATTGTGAAATAATACAAATTAATCAAACAAAAATTATTTGCGCACACCGTGCAAGAGTCCAAAGCCTTGCCTCTGGACTACGCCTGCCATAGACTGTGGAAAGTTATGTGATTGTTTTATTGGTGAGTATTTTTAAAATATCAACATATTCAATTTTCTTGGAATAATTTTTGAAGATTATACCCATCAATGTAATATTAATTATCGAACAAGAAGATACTAATACATATCTAAACGAAACATAAAACACAACAAGATAGAGAGAAAAGGTGACGGTGGCAACTGGGAATCGAACGCAGAACCTCTATCTTACCTAATTTGGGTATGTCGTGGGGCTGAAGGTAGTCGAGTGGTAAGATACTTGACTCCCAATCGGAAGATCGTGGGTTCGAACCCGGCGTGCACAAATAGATTTTATTAGATTAATTTGTGTTATTTTCATATAGCCTTAAACTATTTGGCCATTGGGACCTATTTTATTTACTCACCTGTCATTTTGGTCGATATCACATTTCGAATTCAGTTCGAACAGAAAATAAAAAAAAGTAACTGTGGCAACTGAGAATCGAACACATGATCTCTGTCTTACCGGGACAACGCCTTAAACTACTTACCACGTAATTAAGAATCGAATATGTTTATCCAAGACACTAATATCTAGGTTACACATTTATTATTTAGAATTATCGAAGAAAGCAAACACTTTGTGGCTTGACATTATATTAAATGAAACAAATACTTAGTTTTAAACCACTTTAAATAAAGTATTGGTTTCATTTGGTATTATTTAGAACTTTGTATCTACAGTGTTCACTGTGTACAGGTACATCGTAATTGACTTACTTTAACCAATGATTCCTGACATTATTTGAAGTATAAGTGACCAGATCTGAATAGCCGGGTATTTCCTCATAATCCTCTTCCCCCATCTCCTTCCCCTCCCCACTGCCTTCAGTAGTCTGACTGATTCCGGACGCTTGGGAGCAGTTGGAACTCTTGTGCGGTACTCGCATAAAAAACTATTTAATAATGAATAAGAATTTGTTCGGAAGTAAAGAAGGCTGATAAAAGCTGTAAAACCGCATCAAATCAGCATGTTTAGCAGATTGTGGGAATGAGAAGGAGTATGTTAGCCGTAATTTACGGCTCCTGTTATTGAGGGAACCTGTTTACTATCAGAGAGAGCGGGACAAATACAACAGTGGACTTCAAAACACTACATAAATATGTAGGTACCTTCTACAGTCCGTCAAGAAAGTGTGAAAAAATGGAGAGCGCTGCTACACTAAGATGATTGAAAGAAAAAAATATGTTATTTTAAAAACCACATTGTTCCAAAGCGTTTATTAACATCAACATCAAAGGGTGTAAAAATTTGGTAATTTTGTTAACACAACATTTCTCAGAAGCACGTGCACAAAAAACAATAATATCTTTTTTGTCCTCAGGTCAATTTACTAAATGTATATTACAAACATTCAAAACAATTTTTTAATTACCAACCATTAAGAATGATAAAGTGTTATTTCATCTACATATATAAAGTGTTATGTTATTTTATCATTATCATTATGTTGTTTTACTTTTTTAAATATTTTTTATCCTTGAACATTATCCTATGATGTGAAAAAGTATTATCTTTATTTGCGAACGTAGTTTAATTTCACATTATCTATTATATATATTTTAATCTGTGTTCTTATTTCTTTTTCTTTAAAAAAAAATATTTTTTATCACTTTATAATTTCTGTATTTAATCAATGTTTTTCTATATATACATAATATGAATTTTATGTGGAAACTTCGCTGGTTTTGCAACCATGTAACATGTAATTAATTTAATATAGAGTGTATAACATTTTGTTTCCCTAATAAAAAATAAAAAAAACAATGAGAGCTAGTTTCTTCCTTAGGTGATGATTCTAAGGAAACACCTCAAGGGTGCTGTGCAAATATATAATAGACATGTTATTATCCTGACGAAGAAACCATCTATTTTGAAACATGTAGATATTATAACATGTGATTAAATAATGGTTTACACAAAGTAATTTGTTTCATTTAATTAAAATGATGCCACAAAGTAATTTTGCGAAGATTAAAGAAAAAATATATGATACTTTTATAACTATCTTATTACTATAGACAAACTATTGCAACAATTATAGCTAACAGATTCCATCCACCGGTTCGTCGATCAGTAATTTTTTTTACAATTTCAAATAAAAAATGAAACCATATGAAATTATTTCAGCAATTAAATAATAATTTAACAATCGCAATTATTACGCACCGGGGTGGGTATGAATTTGGGGTTTTAATGTGTCCAGGAGTGACGGACCTATGAATCCATTCCTCACACTGCGATGGGTCGAGAGAGTCCGGCTCGAGAAGTTAAAAGGTCTCCATCAACTGATCTCTTCCGATCGGGCCCGCTAGGCAGTATATGGACAAACGCAACGACAATGCTCACCCCTTGAACTCGGGCACCGCTGTTAACCACTGGAGCGAAAGAGCAATTAAAATATTTTTTCTCTGATTGCTAAAGGATTAAGGCTAATTTTTCCACCCACATTAGAAAAATCATACCTCCGAATTTGAATATGGAGACATACAAACTGATTATAGTTCTATGTAGCCAATGAATTCCCCTATCTTTGGTTTTTTTTTTTTTTTAAAGAAAGACAAACATTCCCGGGTTACAAATAACCCAACAACATTTGAAAATCTCCTACTACCACCACAGTAAGCGGAAGATGTTGCTTGTGTTATGATGGAGGACTTAGCCAGCCGAGGAATCGAACACGGAACGCCTGGGTGGAACCCAAACGCTATGCCCACTCAACCACCGACCGGTTTATTATCACATATTTGTAGTATTTATTAAAAAAATATATAATTAAATCTTTAACCTTAAAACATTTTAAAGAATCTAGAGAATAGTTATTTTGTTATATTTTGAATGTACAATATTTTAATATTTTATTAAGTCGTTTTAATAAAAAAAAAAATTGAAAATTCGCCAATTTTTGGCAACAAAGCAATCCGAGGTTTTAGAAATAGTGCCATAATGTGGCAAAAAGCGCTCGTGGTTAAGGCACCAAACGTAGTGAACCACTTGGGGTGATCCATGGCAGAGGTGTCGGTTATCCAATAAAGGTAATACTTATACCCGCCTAACAAATTGAAACCACATATTATTATTAATATTATCACTAATCCCAAAAAGATGAGATATTCCCAATTTTCGAAATGTATCTTTTATTTACACTGAATAATATTTTGAACTGGGCTTGTGAATTTAATAACTAAAACAGGATTCTTTTCTAATTGTACAGTCAAATTTATCCTATATGATCAGTGGATATACCTATTGTTTATTGTAGGAAAAACAAACAGTAGTTAATTTAAAGATAATCGTTTTGCTATCCAATTTCAAACCTAATAAAATTCTGAAGTCAAACATAGCAAGGAAAAAAAAAGTTCCATGTTGTTAAATTTGTACACCTTATAGACAGACTGTATACATTAACGTTAATGGGAGCGGAGCGTCAAAGAACTTCGACTGAAGTTTGCAAAGTACCTGTATAATGTATACACATCTTGGCTTATCAATTCTTGTTCCCCTATCCCCTAACCGATAACGAATGATAGGATAACTTCTTATCGTTCCCTAGCATGACTGTAGATCGCCAACGAATAAGTGACAGTTCACAATGATTAAGTATCCTTAATATATTCGACATCAATTGTTGTTTGTATATTACCGATCTTCAGTTGTCCTAAGGAACGATGAGAAGTTACCGAAAGTTATCGATACAATCCTTATCGATCGAGTGTGCTAGGAGGCCAGGAAGCAGGATTCTTTACATATATATTAAGTTCCTACTTAGGTACTTATCTATACTGAAGAGACGAACTTGTAGACGTGAGCTGTGGGCGTGTCTGTATGACTGAAGTAGCCTAATTTTTTCCTCTCTTCTGGCGAACATAACAAAAAATTAATGTATCGAAATTATCTCTTAGAGCGATGTACCACGTCTTGTAATATTTGGAATCGGGCCACTGACAATAACACTCCTAATGCAAGTCCTGCTTAACACAAGCCGCCTGTTTTCGTTTACGCAAGAAAAAACATTTTTATATAAACAAGATAAAAAGCGAGGTGACAGTTTTCTTGCAGATTCACCATAAAAGAATTGTGTTTTCAAAATTTCGTATTCTCTACAATTTTTTTTACGTTGGGGTTAAAAATATATACCTACCTACAAAACGTTTTATAATATCTTTTTAAATAAATATTACAATTTATATTCCATTTTTTTATGTTTCTTTATTCTTTGAAAAGTAAATATAACATTTGTGGATTTTATGGCCACCATACTAGGCACATTTAATTTATATAATTTCATATAACATCTGTGAAATGACATTTAATATTAACCTATATTTTGAATAAAGTAATCTAAAGGGTAATTAATATCTAATTACTTAAAATATATACGTGTACTAGTAGGATATTTTTTTCCATTTTTTTATTTCTTGATACATGGAAATCCCAGTAACTGATCGGGTAACTAAGAAAACTCATTTTGGAAGCAATTTACAAAACTGTACAAATCTGTAATTCTACATAATATTTTACGGGAAATCAAAATTATAGATTTTACATGCAAGAATCAGAATAATAGAAGAGTATATACATAAAAAGAGTGTACTATGCAATTGTTCAATCTATATTTTAATGTTATATACATATAATAATATTTTAAATCCACTCAAAATAATTCAAATATTGATAATTAAAGTAATATTGAAAGAAACCATTAAAATTTTCTACTGAAATTCTCTTTTCAATATTCAATGTACCTACAAAAGACAAAATACATAAAAAATATTCAATATTACAAATTTACAAAGAAATACAGTTAATAACTGTTAATAATTAACTTACAATTCCATTAATCAGCAATTTATCAGATTAATATTAAAATCCCTAAATTTAGTATAAAGCACACCCAAAATACTTATCTCTATCTAGGTATAACATATTTTAACAACCTCCTATTGTATCTAAAAGTTATCGAAAATATTCAGGAATTTCAGCAAAAATTTAAAAATTACCTAAAACTACTATAAAAATCCATATCTTACTATTATTATAATTTCTTTCAAATCTTGAAATTCGTTATAGATAAATCTTGCATTTTTCTTAATTATCCCTTGTTTTTGCAATAATTTTTTGTTTACTTTTATACATGATATTATATAATTGAACTAAAACTCCCTCACCCAACACAAGAGCCTCGTCTCTTTATAGTGAGGAAAAGCTATTCTTATCTACCATTTTAAGAGGGTATTACCAGAGAATACCAGAAATTAGTCCCTTTTAAATCAAATTCTAGACGTATTGACCCTTTTTTACAAAAAAACATAAATTGATTTTGGAAGATTGTTATTTTATCTGGTACATGCAGTTTTAAAATTTTGAAAAACTAAAGCTAAAAACTTTAAAAAAAACTATTTTTATTATACTATGGTTATACCGTTGGTCGTTGGCAGATTTGTTATATTTTCAAACGATAGATTCTATTAAACAACACAAATTTCAAATCATACAATAAAATAAATCAATACATAATCTTGTCAACACAACAATTAAAATCATTAAAAAATTAATCCGAGAACGTGTTTTGTGGCAAAAATACCTCAGTTTTTCAATTTTATTTAAGATCTTACAAACTAAAACATTTCAAATTTTTTTTATACACTTACTTTGTTTAGACATTATTGAAAAATCATTAATACTTATGATCAAAAAATATTTACAAGAAGTACACGATATTTAATAATTTATCATCGTGCGTTTTGAGCATTTTTATTGCTTACTTGAATGTAGGTAGGTATATATTAAAGCAAGTTTTGAATGAAATAAATCGACATTAAATTTTTAATTTTAAAAATTTGATACCGGGAATAATCGGTCTTTCTCATTAGATGCTCTCCCTGTACAGTTGCAAGCATTTTAAAACTTTTATTTTCAGCCGCTGGTCAATCGCTCAACATGTAAACATTGTATATCTACTTATTGTAAGGAAAAACCTACAAATATTAAATTAAAAAAATGTATGCGAAGATGTATGAATGTGAATGAGGCAAGGAGTTTATGCTAATACTGAGTTATTTGACGGTCCGTCGTCTCTGCCTACCCCTGCGGGAAATGGCGTTATCGTTAGTTAGTTAGTTTTTACATCATGCAAGAAAAAATAAACTATTTAAAGATATTTACTTATTTATGTTTATAAGGATGTACACAGTACATTATGAAACAAGTTATAAGGTATGTTAAATGAAATTACATGGTTATAGTAGGTTACATAAGTCCTAGGAATGTCATTAGGTAATTTTACCAAAGGTGTGAAAGGGTTTTAAAATTGAATTAATGAATGGATATACTAAGAAGACCGTGGGCGGGGATAAATATACATTTTAAAATCAGGAATTATATGTTCACTAATTGTAAATTGATTGATAAATAATTAAAAGTTAAGTGTAAGTAGTTTTAAAAATAATTTATATCTCGCCAAGAAATATAATAATTTAGTTTTATATGTTTGCAAGGAATCATGAAAAATGTCTAAAAACAGCCTTACTAAAAAACTTTCTAAAAAAATTTAACAATTGTTAAACGACCGTGCATGAAAAAACCTTACTAATTAAAAACTGACAAAAAATTGTTCATGGAAAGATATGTACATTGCTTACACGGCCAAAGAGGGTAGTTTAACTGTTGTACATATCTGTTTTATTTGTATTTTTCAAATTTTTTCTAAGTTATTTTAAATGTCCTATATATTTCTTATTTTTCAAAATGTCGTAAAACCAAATTCCATTTTAGAAACTAGATAAAATTACCTTTTAGATTTTTGTATTTTAAAATACACTTTAGTGTTTACAAATTGCAGTATTTTAAACTTCAAACGTGAAAAAAATTGAAAAAAAAAAATTTCACCAAACATTTTCTATTAAAACGTCGAAATTTTTTTGAATATTTGAAATTAAAAAAACACATTCCTGTTATTTAATGAATTTGCAACAAAACTGTCACTTCACTTTTTATCTCGTTCATACAATTAAAAATTATAAAAAAATAAATTAATAATTCCCCAAGAATAACTGAAAATACCTGACATTTTGAAGTTATTTTTGTAAAACTTAGACCTTGATTCCTATAATTTGTTTTTATTTACACACGCACCATACATTTTTGTTATTAAATAATATTACTTTTACCGAAGTTTTATTAAACTCAATCGGAAAAACAAAATTTTATAATTAATAACCTATATTTTTTATGTTCACAGAATTAAATTACGAACATGACGTTATTAACGGACCAAAACTGACAAAAATAACACAAATAATAGTCATTGTGTTGAATAATACTATTATTATAGTGAATTGGTGATTGGATTAGAAATTATCCATAAAAAGATTGTACAAATTGCACGTGAAATCTCATATGTCAAACTGTAATTTGCCGCCCGCGCTAGAAAATAATATGGCGGTCTGCACATGCGCAAATGGACTAATTTTCAGGGTGACCAACCGAAAAATTCATATATTTGTTCGATTTTGTTCGATTATTTTCGATTTGTTATTAGTAACGTTTTGTTTTAAAATATGTACAGACTTTACACAACGTGCAACAGAAACACCGTTTAACGGCCGCGGAGTGTTTTTTTTTTAGTAAGGCTGTAAGTGTAGTAATTTTTCGTAGTGGGTATACCTATGTTGTGATTACGCGAGTAATTGGTGAGTTATTTGCTGCATTAGTGTTATGGGCTTCTATATGAAAATGAGAAGTGTGCCTGGTACGCCTCATTGGAATATTTAAACCAATGACGGATAGTGATCCGGGACAATCTATATTATTATTTAGCAGGTTATATAGAAACAACAAATCCGACAATGTAGATACGTCTTTTTTGTAACATTAACATATTTAAAAAAATAAATAAAAATTTGAAAGGAAGACAAACATTCCCGGGTTACGAATAACCCAAAAAAATTTGAAAATCTCCTACTACCACCACACAAAGCGGAAGATGTTGCTTGTGTTGTGATGGAGGACTTAGCCAGCCGAAGAATCGATCAAACGCGATGCCCACTCAACCACTGACCGGTCTAATTATTTCTAGTTTTGTTGTATTTCTGGAGCAAAAGTTTCAAAATTTATTCTGTATACTTGCTACGAAATCTATGTATACCTTATATTGGGATTCCATATAGTGGAAGCGTACTCTTATACAATCGTAACTTAAACACAAACCCAAAGGAGGAATATTAAAAAAAAAGTTTTTCTATGCAATATACAGACACACCACCGAAATAAACCTTTTTCTTATTTTGAATCCTGTTTTTAATTGCTTTCGCAAAAATGTGCGAAATGACCGTTTGCAAATATGCAAATCTTAAAAGATATAATCCGTTGTGTTTCTCAACCGATTTCGTTCCCTTTCATCTCAACAATGGTCTGCGGTGATTAATCATAATTACATCTGACTAAAGTAAACACCTCTTTGTCCCGAGTGTCCTGCCCGGGCACTGCCGGGTCTTCCCGGGCCACTTCGGGCCACTTCCGGGCCGGAAGCGGAACCGGTTTGGTCTCCCCTGCGGACTGCAATCGACCCCGATATCCTGCACTATTGTAATGTCCTGCATCCAGAATATCATGCATACAGGATGGGTTGAAAGATCAGTAGTTTCCTTAAAATAAGAAAACCAACTAATTTCTGTTGTCTGTGCTGTGCATTGTTAGTCCTCCGTAAAATCTGATTCAATGAATTGTAATTTGCTTTGAATATTGACTCTGAATATTCAGAAAAGCGATAAAGTATAGTTACCTACCTATAATGAAGAAAATTGTTTTCTATGTTTTTTTCAAAATTCTTTTGTAGCTTTTTTATATTAACTCCATACAGGAGGCCCTGAGGAAAATAATTTCCCTCGGGGCCTGTGTCATCTTTGAAGATGCTGCGTCGAGGGTCTTTTTGAGGACAGGAAGGAGTGAACATGGGTCTTGCAGAGAGGAAGGAGGAAACAAAGAGGCCGGCAAATTGTTCCAAAGCCGAGCTGTTGAACTCAAGAACGAGTCGTAAAAACGACCAGTTCTCATGTGACAAATGTCAACCGTGTACATATGTTGGGCGAGGGATCAATGATTAGTTCCTCGTTAGTTCCTCGGAGCATCTTCCATTGAAATACCAGCAGAACAAGGATAGCATTCCCACCCGACGCCTGTGCTCTAAAGATTGCAATCCGTTTGTTAAGACGGGAGAATCTATTAAACGGACCGCCCGTTTCTGCACAGGGTCTAGGGTGTTTTTCAGATACTTTGGGGCTCCAGACCAGAGGTGGCTGCCAAATTCAACCGTAGGGCGCACTTGCGATTTGTACAGTGTTAGCAGTTGTGTACTATTAAAGTATCTGTGGGCCCTGTACAGTAGCTAGCAATAATATTGATAAAAACTATGTTAAGAAAAGTCATCGTGCAATGATGTGCAATGATGAAAGTTGTGCGCTTGGTGTGAAGGTGGAAACAAAGGTGAGGCGCCGCGACGCCGTCCGCTGAACCTCCATCGTGGTATTTTTTCTATATTTTTGTTCCTAAAGCAAACAATTTGACATCTCCTGCGTGGAGCCATTGTAAAAAAGACAATAATATACAATTTTTGATGATACAGAAATATATACTTAATATAATATTAAAAATTTAAATTCACAACATTACTTTCTTTCCCCTATATACGGATTAATCCCAACACCTCTTTTATAATGTCAGGTCAAAACCTGTTTTCGACAATGCATAATAAAGGGTCAGGGGATCCCGGATGCTGCGATCTGTCGTGGTCCTTCTTGTGTCTGAGGTCTGAGGAGTGTGGACTGGGTGCAGTGATGCTTTGGGGACCAACCAGTGCATTGTTATTGTCTGAGATCTGGTCTCTGAATGATCTTGGACAGGTATTAAGATTAAAAAACGTACATTAATCATCGCGTTTAGTCTTTTGTCTTTTGGTCTCTTTGCTAGACTGTGGGAACTCTTATAAAATGTAATCGTTTGTTTATAGCGTTTAACGTTAACGCCGTAGTGGATCGTTCAGTTGATTAATCAGACATCTCCGAAAATTATTAATTTCAGTTGAGTATGCCGTTGTATGTAAAAGTATACTCTATATCTGGTACAATACTCAGTTTACTCATAAACACCACCAAATCAATTATAATACAGAAACATTTGTAGTGAAAACAAAATATTGATTAATGAAGACAATATTAGGTAAACTCAATCGAAAATCTGAAACAGACAAATCAGAAAAAGATACGGTCACATCTGGGACTCGAACCCAGGACCTACGGATTTCCGGGCCGCGATTCTATCAACTGAACTGATGTGTCCCTATCCGATTCGGTATCTTCGACAGAGAACTACCAACATTATCTCCATTTTCTTGACGCATTATTTCTTGGTTACTGTCTTTATGTATATGATTGCAAGATTTAATTCGAACTAAATGCTATCTTTGTGGTATATTGGAAAAATTTATCCATTTTTATTTAATATGCGACATCTGTTGACTCCTATGCAAATCTAGGATGAATATTTATTTTTATTTTTAACTTAATGAGATAAACCTCAAATTGTAATATTTTAATTAATGAAGACAATATCAAGAGAGGAAGGAGATGTGAAAGAGGAAGATTGGAAAGTTCCTGGATATTCAGATCTATTCACAAAGCACAGCCAGTTTCAACCAAAAACAATATTTCGATTCTGAACATAGGTCACTCACCGATATTTACAATACATAGAATATCTGCTGCTCTCGAATTCAATCTTATCAATAAACGAATAACCATGGATTCATCCCTTAGATCGGGGGTTAAATTGAATGTGTTTATATCACAAGGGTTGATGATGATCATGTTTGATAGGGTTAATTTATCACTATTATAAACGTTAGGGGTTGGTCCCATTGTGTTGGAGATTTACAAATGTATACAGTGTGTAAAGGTCAATCCTTAATATTAAAAATTAAATGTAAACACGTTTTGGAGGGAGGATTATCAGACGAATGATTTTTATATCTACTGGCCAATTTTTATAATACTAAGAGAAAATTTGGCGAACTTTTTTAACTCAATTTTGTGAAGCATCAATTTGAGCGCTACAGAGAAAGAAAGAAATATTAAAATATGTTTATTTTTATTTTAACTTAATGATTAACACCTCAAAATGTAATATTTAATCACTGAAGACTAATAGCTACTCTGAATCGAAAATTTGAAACAGATAAATCAGAAAAAGATACGGTCGCATATAGGAATTAATATTAATTCTTTACTTGCAGAAAAGTCAAAATGTGTTGCAAATGAAATAAAAATGGATATATTTATCCAAGGCTGTCTAGATAGCATTTCTTTCGAGAAGAATCTTGAAATTATATACGAAGATAGCAGCCAATAAAATTATGCATTAAGAAATTGAAGATAATGTAGTTCTTAGTCGAAGTTAGTATTTTATTTATAGAAAACATGATAATACATCAAGACATTTTCATATACATGATACATTAAATTACCATACTAGACGACTGCCGGTTTCTGGTGACCAATGGAATATATGAATAGTATGAAAGATTATACCTAGTTGAAAAATTATAATGAAATAAAAAAATTTAAAAAAGAAAACAGAAAAACGAAAAAAAAAATTATATAAAAAATAATATGAAGGAATAAAAAGAATAAAGAAGTATTTATGATTTTTCAATATTATCTAAAAAAAAATAAGTGTGTAAAAAAATTTGAAATATTTTAGTTTGTAAGACCTTAAGTAAATATAAAAAATTAGTGTGTAAAAAAATTTGAAATATTTTAGTTTGTAAGACCTTAAGTAAATACAAAAACTGAGGTATTTTCGTCACAAAACACGTTATCAGATTTATTTTTTTATGATTTTAATTGAACTAAAATTAAAATTCTGAAAAATGCCTTTACTAGATTATGTATTGATTTATTTTGCTGAATGGATTATATGATTAGAAATTTGTGTTGTATAATACAATATTTCGTTTGAAAATTGAAGATTTAACTAATCTGCCAACGACTAACGGTATAACCTTAGTATATTAAAAAAAACTTAGTTTTTCAAAATTTTAAAAGTGCGTTTACCAGAAAAAATAACAATCTTTCAAAAGCATTTTTTTTTGTAAAAAAGAGTCAATACGTCTAGAATTTGATTTTAAAAGGACAAATTTCCGGTATTCTCTGGTTATACTCTTAATCTGCAAAATTTCATCACCCTAGAGCTTAAATTCAAATCCTCACCGCCTGACGATAACGGACGCACATCTTTATATAAAGAAGAATATAGAAAGATAGATTTTATATTGGAGGCAAAAGTAGAGATGATATTTAATTTATATATTAACTAGCTTCTGCCCGCAACTTTGTCTGCGTAGGATTAGTACTTATAGTAATCTATTTCCTTTTCCTAGGTCCCATCTACGTTTTACCAAAATTTTTAACCTATTAATTTAAAATATCTGTAATTCTTGATTCGATTCAAAGTATTAGGCGAGTACTTCAAATAAATTCACAACTTTAAATATTTTCTAAAATAGAACTTTGATTTAACAATCATTGTTTTGCAAAATATCATTCTCAAATTTTGACATTTTCTATTAAACAATAATTACTATTTTTCAATATATTGAAAATAAATAGCTTACTTTGTAAATTATAGCCTATATGTTATTCTGATGTATGAGCTATATTTTTGCAAAGTTTCATTGAAATCCAAACAGTAAATTTTACGTGAAAGAGTAACAAACACACATACATCCATACAAACTTTCACGTTTATAATATCTATTAGTAAGATAAGATAAGATGTCTATAGTGTTCAATTTTAGAAGTGGAGATTTTTTTATACCTTTAGAAAAAAAAAATAGATTTAAAGTCTAAATCTTTGAATGAATTTTAATATCGCGTCATAATTCCAAGTGAAATTAGCTGATATAGTTGATGTTCGTTACAACAGCTGTAAGATAAAATAACGGCTACCTATCTCACCTCTCTACTAACCCATCCTCCAGTAGTAACTCTTCCTTCTACAGTGGCCTGTGCCGCGATACACCTGTCGGCAGCAGCTGATGGGCCGACACCTGTCCGGGCCACTGGTCCACTGGTCCACTGGTCCACGTGCCTGACAGATGAGATGAGGTCTGGACCGGTCTGACTCTTACTAACGTGGAGTAGCCTTTAGTCTTGGCATTCAACAGCTGATTGAGATAATGTCGGAAGGTTGCTCAGCGGGGTCAGACTTTGTCTCAAGGACTCTAGTTGGTATGTATCTTTAATTATAATCTAATTATGACTTACGATAATTTTGATCTACATAATACGATGGGACGACCTTTTGTAAACTTCTTTTTTTTTTTTTTTTTAACACTGCAGAAAAGGCAAAACATTTTTTGAAGTAAAACTTCTTTACGTTATATCGGGACACTGTAGATATTTATACGGTATAAATTTAAATAAATATTTGTAGAAAATTAATATACGGATATATTTTATACATATATACATACACATAGATGGAGCTAAGGAAGTTCTTTTTTTAATAATTACAATTGAATCACAAAAAAAAATCCAAAGTTGCCTTCAAAATCATTCCAAATTAAATTCTTTAATGCACGGAGAAAAATCGATTTTGACCCTCATGATAATTTATCAGGCCATATTTATAAAACATTCGTTTAGAAATGTTTATTCTTAATATTTTTTAAGTTAATAATTAAGTTATAATAATTAACTTAATGATTTAGTTGATAATTATGTTAATAATTATGTTAATAATTAAGTTAAGAATTAGATACGTTTTTAAATTTTCACGGCCAAAAGCAATTTCGTTGTTTGTTTTTGGGGTGTTATGCCGTGTTGTGCTACCTCCTTCTTTAGCCGACGTTTCGGACAGCGTTGCAGTGTCCATCATCGTCGGATCTGCCGGATCTGCCCTGATGATGGACACTGCAACGCTGTCCGAAACGTCGGCTAAAGAAGGAGGTAGCACAACACGGCATAACACCCCAAAAACAAACAACGAAAAAGTTAAGAATTAAGTTAATAATTAAATAAAAAAATAATTTCATAATTTAGTTAATAATTAAGTTCATAAATAAGTTAATAATTAAGTAGATTGCAGAATATTGCCAATGATGATAACAAAAACAAACGGTAACGTTTTTTGACACCAATCTATTAGTAAGTATGTTTTTCTCCGCTTACTAAAACATAATAATGAAATTGTGTGTTGATGATAAAAGTAGGCACCGATATTCCTTGGGGATGAAACAACCCTCGGATGAAATTCTATCTTGTTTTGTGTGCACTCACCTTAAATGTCACTTTAATCATTCAACATAACTTCCCCTGTATCTATTCTTCTCTAGGGGTGGTTCTAACATAGTATTATTATTATTTATTTTATTAGTTCAAAAAGGATACAAAAATTACAAATAGATTTTATACAATAATTATTACATAGTAGATGTGTTTGATGTACCCCCATAAGTAAGCAGGGCTTATGTGAATGGGGGGTGTTATTATATTGTTTTTACTAAGGAAGTTGAGTCCTTTTTTTTTTTTTATCAATGTTCACAGGAAAACTTAAATACCGGTATTTTTTTTTTTAAAGTTCGTTTTCATAATTAAATTAATTCTACAAGTTTGAATTTTATTAAGCCCGCGAAAACGGCTTGAAAATGTCATTTTTCAACGAAACTTGCAACAGTTCCTAACATAGCGGTCGGTGAAAAATGACATTTCGTATTTTTAAATTTAAAAAATTACCATTAAAATGGACTTATTTTGAAATTCCGGTAACGGAATTGATTAGTACTAGTAAATATCTAACTAGGTACTACAACTTTTTAAATTTATTTTTTTCGTCCGTATTAAGATGATAGACTTCGCTTTTCGGCCCATACAAAAAGGACGCCCGGGAAAAAACACTTTTCTACATCGAAAATTGCACAAAATGAATATATTTTTTTATACTGCCTTTTAGAGGGTGAAAACTATGTCGGTATGTTTTCTAATTTTCGATGCGTTTCGTATTAACGTAAACATTCACTGTCAAACATGTACAATTTATCAAAAAATATTATTTAGGGAAAAAGTGCTGTTAACTCAACTCTCATAAAGAATTATAAAATTATAAAAAGCTACCGACGTAGCTTCTTCTTTCTAAAAAATATATATTTTTTAAAATTTCAATTTCGTGAAAGTTTCGGTGTAGAAAAGTGTATTCTCCATAAACCCCTTTTCGAGCGATTTCTGTAGGTAAATTTGAGCGTTGTCTCATTCGCACATTTCGCATTCGCATGTATTGTAAGTGTCCGTGAGCTTATTGTGAGCGGGACAGAATGACAGTCGCGGGTGTTCCGCGTGTGGTTCAAAGTCTAGCCTCTTAAGCGTGTCCCGGTTTTGTAAATATTTCCCTTATATTTCACACAAGCAAGGACCGGGTTACGTCACGGACTCTGCTGTGCTCTTGCCGCCGTTTGCGCGGGTTTTAATAAAATTCAAACTTGTAGAATTAATTTAATTATGAAAACGAACTTAAAAAAAAAAAAATACTGGTATTTAAGTTTGAATGTCATCTACATGAACATATTTTTTATAAGTCAAAATATTTTTCACTCAACTTCCCTAATAGGTCAGTTCAAGTTTCCTAGTCTAATTTTTAATGTGCGTATTCAATTATTTTATATTAGGATTCACGTTTCAAATTTTTTTTGGTAATGAATTTTAAAAAATTATTCCGAGTTATTTATGATTTAACTTTTCTATTGTTTTTTTACATTTTGGAGTAGGGAGTATTGACGTTTGTCTAAGATTTCTGTTATTTTCGAGGGTGCAGCTTTATTTTTAATATTATTATATTTATAAATTTGTATATTTTAATATATATATATAATACGTATAATATACTACGTAATATCACCCCGTAATGAAATACTTAATATGATATTGTATTTTTGTTTGTGTTTATATTTTGTGTAAGTAGGTATACTGTGTTATCCCTAAGTAGACATGTTGCATATGAGTATGCTGGGGGCCAACTGTGCAGGGATCAACTGTGATGGAACTGTGAATGCCGTACAAGAATTCTAACTTCTGGAGCCAGTGAGATTATGGCATTCGCAATTGGGGTACATTGTGAGGCTGAAAAGGGGAAGGAGGTACCTGGCTATTAAGATCTGGTCACCAAACGCGTAAAGTCAAGTAACGTTTAAGTTTGAATGGTGGTGTTTCACCAGACCGATACTGAGATCTTACACTCTTAAAAGGAGAGCAAATATACTATATATTATTTTGAATTAATTAATTAGGATCAGTTGGGACACTTAAGCGGTTTTCACAAAAAAAATTGAGACGATGCATGAATGTGAATGAAGCAACGAGAGTATGCTAAGACAGAGTAGTATAGCGATCTATCTTCTATGGCCACCACTGCGGGGAAACGGCGTATTGGTTAATTACCGTTAGACACCGTTTAGTATCTGAGTTGACAAAAGCGTTGCGTATCCACCTAGGCATCATGAGTTCAATTCCTCAAAATCCTCCATCATTGCACAAACAACATTTCCCCTTATTATGATAATATTAGAAGGAATTAAAATATTGTCAGGTTATTCGTAACCCGGGATACGTTTGAAAGAATATGTGGTCCCGTGAAAGAGGGGGAACAGTGGCGCATCCGGCACAACAAAGAACTATACGATATATATCAGTCCCCCAACATCTCAGCCCATATGAGACTCCTTAGATTGAGATGGGCTGGGCATGTACAGAGAATGCCGGACACACGCTTCCCAAAAGAATTATGACTGGACACCCAGGTAGAAAGAGAAAAGTGGGAAGACCCAGACTGAGGTGGGAAGACGAAGTAAGAGGGGATGCAGCACAGCTTCTCCATGTAGCAAACTGGAAGTCAGCCGGAGGACAGGAGGAGTTGGAGACGAATGTCGCGGGAGGCCAAACGCTATCGAAGAAGAAGATTCGTAACCCGGGAATGTTAATTTTGAACGAACGAATTTACCGATGTCCTTTTAGAACACCATGTGAAGTAAATTTGTAACGTACTTAAAAAAATACCATTCTATCGATTAGATCGAAATGTTATATTTTTTCGTATGTTGACAAACAATAAAAAAATTAGAGTCACCGTGACAGAACTGCATTTTTTATCAATTCATAAAATGACAAAATTCGTTCTAATTTGAATTTAAATTTTTAAACGCTTCCCGTTTCCGTTAAACTCCAGAACTAATTATTTAAATTGAGATATTTAAAAACGGAAAGGATCCAATCATTTCAAATATCGAACGCGTTCTAGAATCGGCATGAATATTTAAAAATGTTAAACTGAGGACAGATCTCGCGACCTTACAGGTCTCCTAATTGCTTCAGGAAATACTTTAGTGTTTAAAAAACAGATGTAATCTCATAAAAAATTGTTTACCTGAGAATAAAAAATGTGATGAAGTTTTTGTTAAATATTTCGATTTTTTACCGATTTATAACAAATTTCCTGTGAACACTTCAAATTATTTAAAATATTTATATATATATATATATGCTATTTTTTTAGACATAGGTACTCTATACATTGCCGAGTTAAAAAAATCAATAACATAAAATTCCCTCGATAGAAAAAATTGCAATGAAAATAATCAAAAACCAAGTTGATTCTGTTATTTAAGAGCGATTGACCAGTTGAAAATAAAAGTTTAAAAATGCTTGCAATTGTACAGGGAGGTTCCAATGAGAAAGATCGATTATTCCACGTATCAATTTTTTAAATTAAAAATTCAATAATTCAATAATTAAAGCTTGCTTTAATACACATATACCTCTATTCAAGTAAGCAATAAAAACTAATTCTTGTAAGTATTTTTTGATCATAAGTATTTATGATTTTTCAATAATGTCTAAACAAAATAGGTGTGTTAATTTTTTTTTCAATATTTTAGTTTGTAAGACCTTAAATAAATAGAAAAACAGGGGTATTTTCGTCACAAAACACGGTCCCGGATTTATTTTTTTAATGATTTTAATTTAACTAAAATTAAAATTCTGTAAAGTGTGTTTACTAGATTACGTATTGATTTATTTTGTTGTATGATTAAATTTGTGTTGTTTAATCTATCATTAAAAAATCCAACAAATCTGCCAACGACCAACGGTATAACCTTAATATATTAAAAATAACCTTAGTTTTTCAAAAATTTTAAAATTGCGTGTACCAGATAAAATAACAATCTTTCAAAATCAATTTATGTTTTTTGTGAAAAAAAGTGTCAATACGTCTAGAATTTAATTAAATTTAATTAACTTCTAATTTTTGTAGGTACATAATTACAAATTGTAATCATGAGTACATAATTACAATGTTTAAAATATGTTTTATTATGAAAATATCATGGGAAATGCACAAAAATAGAATATAAAAATATAAAATAAGGAAATGGTAATTATTAAAATTATCCTTAGGAAACCATACAACCACCCTAATTTAAATATATTTCGTTAAGTTTATGTACCATCCATCACGGAATTGTATGAAAGAAAGCCCTATATCTAATTTATAAAGAATATTTCAGAAGGGAGTTAGTTGCCTGTAGGAAAATAGCCTACAATATTGTAAAAAAAATAATGCAGTTACAGCAGAGAGGTGCATTCATATATTTACAATGGATTCCATCTCATTACATGTAGGAATACATAGGAATGAAGAGGCCGATTTTTTGGCAAACGAAGCATGTACGAATGAAATCATGTATGATTGGACGCCAGATGCTGAAGATTACTGCCAAAAAATAAATTTCATATGTAATCATATGTGGAATAATCATTTTGAAATGTTGTCTAATACTAATAAGGGAATATGGTATAGAAAACTCCAAAACGAACTGTTTAAAAGACCATGGTTCACTGAGGTTAATCAGAAAAGATCGGAAATGAGAATCATTTTTAGATTAAGATCCGGACGTGCATGAGGTTAATCTGAAAAGATCGGAAATGAGAATCATTTTTAGATTAAGATCCGGACATGCATGAGGTTAATCTGAAAAGATCGGAAATGAGAATCATTTTTAGATTAAGATCCGGACATGCACTGAGGTTAATCTGAAAAGATCGGAAATGAGAATCATTTTTAGATTAAGATCCGGACATGCATGAGGTTAATCTGAAAAGATCGGAAATGAGAATCATTTTTAGATTAAGATCCGGACATGCATGAGGTTAATCTGAAAAGATCGGAAATGAGAATCATTTTTAGATTAAGATCCGGACATGCACTGAGGTTAATCTGAAAAGATCGGAAATGAGAATCATTTTTAGATTAAGATCCGGACATGCACTGAGGTTAATCTGAAAAGATCGGAAATGAGAATCATTTTTAGATTAAGATCCGGACATGCACTGAGGTTAATCTGAAAAGATCGGAAATGAGAATCATTTTTAGATTAAGATCCGGACATGCACTGAGGTTAATCTGAAAAGATCGGAAATGAGAATCATTTTTAGATTAAGATCCGGACATGCACTGAGGTTAATCTGAAAAGATCGGAAATGAGAATCATTTTTAGATTAAGATCCGGACATGCACTGAGGTTAATCTGAAAAGATCGGAAATGAGAATCATTTTTAGATTAAGATCCGGACATCCACTGAGGTTAATCTGAAAAGATCGGAAATGAGAATCATTTTTAGATTAAGATCCGGACATGCACTGAGGTTAATCTGAAAAGATCGGAAATGAGAATCATTTTTAGATTAAGATCCGGACATGCACTGAGGTTAATCTGAAAAGATCGGAAATGAGAATCATTTTTAGATTAAGATCCGGACATTCTAATGGGAAGAATATTGTGTTTGATAGGCCTCTCTGATTCTCCAACGTGCTCGATACATGACCAAATTGAAGATGTAGAACACACATTATCGAAATGCATTAAATATGAACGACACAGAGTGACAGTATTGATGACCTCGAACTCATTGGAAGTTCAGAATTTAAGAGCCTCAACTGAGTTCCATGCCATATCGAGAATACTGAAATTTATTAGATCATGTAAATTGGAAAATATTTGAAAGTGAATTCTAATATAAAAGACCAAATACCTCAGAACAGTAGAGATTACAATTATAATATAGTAATATTTTAATTTAATGGGCGTGGGTCGCCACAACGACTTGCTCTGTATACCACATGGCAGAACGGACGTTCTGGCCCAGCATAGCATGACAAGAGATATCTCCAGGTGTCTTGACATCTTCAACAGACTTGAAGGTTTCAAGAGTAATTTTAGACAAGAATTGTAAAATATATATTATTGTAAAATTTTCATTTATTTATGTAAAGTTATGTATATGTCATGTGTATTGTGATAGGATTTCTCAATCTGTAATACACATCATTTTTTTAAAAATCAATATAGACAATGACATGATGTATGGTCTGACGGATGTTTATGCAAGATATAATGTAGATTGATGGTAATATATTCGAGTGTTGAATGGGATTCGGACCCCAGACCCCGGGTCAGTGAGACTACAGCTGGACCTTTGACCACCTTATTGTGATAGATTCTATATTATCATGCTCACATCTAGGTACCTAATTGTACAGTGCGGCACAAAGTAAAAATATTTAAAACCGAGATCTGATTTTTTTCAAGACAGTAAAAAGGGATAATTTCTTATGTTTAATTTGTGCTGTGTATTTTAGATAACTATGACAAAATATTTCCGAGTTAAAAAGAACCTCTTATTTTTGGCGTCAAGTGTGTAAAATTTCAATTCAATTTGAAATTAAAATATTAAAATTCTGCTATAAATATAATTTGAAATTCCCTCGATAGAAATAAATCGCAAAGTATCCTCTGAAAATTATTATTTACACGTTTGTTTCTGTTATTTTTCAAGTTATATGTATGAAAAAATCTTTAAAAGCTACTTGACACAACCCCTACGAGATTTTTGCTCTTTTTCAAACGAGTCGTATTTTATTAAACATTTTCACAATTTTCGCATGAATTTTATGGTTTTTAATGTTTGCGCGCTCCCTCCCACGTTCGTATTGTCGTATCTCTCCATCTTCTTTTTGAGCGGGTTAACGCGGCCTTAAGTTTGTGCGAAAACGGGATGGGGCAGTTTTTCTAAATCTCGTGTAGACAGTGATCTTTCTCTTGTTTCAGAGGTCAAATTTGCATAAGAAAATTGTATATTTGTATTAAAATCAAAGCGACCCTTAGCTTCCTATAAGATCCCCGTACAAAATTATTTACAAAATAAACAACCTTTGTCAGACCCAGCTTCGTAAAAAGTTTATAGTAATAAACACCCATTGTACAAATTTTTGGACAAATTCTTTGAGCTCCTCTAAGTTTTCCAAATTTTCCCGCGATTAATTCCACACGTCAAAATTACTTGATTAGTCTAGATTCTCTATATCATCATTGTCATCAATGCTGCCAACCAAAAAATAAGTGAACCATCTGTAAAAATACTCTCAAAATCCTAAAAGACATTGCTTCAAATTTATGTAGTTGTAAGTATATATGTCTCTGGGTCTGACAGCAATAAATCAATTTGTGCATAATTTTGTATTATGGGTCTTTATGATTACCTTGTTATTTAAAGTCTGGGTCTTAAGAGGTTAGACAGTAGACACTCCATTATATGTCCAATGTTATACCTATATCGTCTTAACAGATTAATTATTTCATAATTTTTCTTAAGTGGGGTCCCCCAAGGTTCCCATCTAGGACCAATTCTTTTCCTACTATTTATTTCCTACTATGACATTTCTGTAATTTTTGATAATATTCACTTTCTTCTATTCGCCGACGATCTAAAAATGTTCAAATCGATCGAAAATTCTTCTGATTGTTTAACTCTACAAAGTAACTTAAATAAACTTTATAAATGGTGCATCGTAAACAAATTATATCTTAATATCAACAAATGCCAAACGATCAGTTTTCATAGATCTAAAACCCCTTTATTATTCTACTACACAATTAACAATTCCACTCTAAAAAGAGTCTTTGAATTCAATGACCTTGGAGTTATCTTTGACTCCAAATTACGCTTCTTGAACCACATTATTAGCATTACTAGTAAGGGATTACAAATGCTTGGATTTATTCTCAGAATCGGTAAAGACTTCAGTAACATAAAAATCATAACATTACTATACACATCTCTGGTTGGAAGTCAGGTTGAATACAATTCAAGCATTTGGTGTCCTCATTTCAACTCTCATTGTGTACAAATTGAAATAATTCAAAATAAATTTTTACGTTTTATTAATTTCAAATTGGGTATTCCTATTACAGAAATCAATTATGTCAATTTACGCAGTAAACTTAATTTATCGAAATTATCAGAAAGGCGAAAAATATGTGATCTCTTTTTATTATTTAAAATTATTCATTCAAAGTTGGACTGCCCTGACGCTATAAATTTGCTATCTATACATATACCTCCAAAATATACCAGACGGAATATTTTATTCTACAACAATAACTTCGCTGTGAATTCTGTGTTAGAAAGAATACATAGGTTAGCCAATGAACTAACTGAGGTTGCTGACATATTTAATTTAAACTTTGACACATTTAAAGTCAAATTAATCCACCACTTTCTAAATGTAAATAATGAATGAGAAATCATTTCATTTTATTTTATTTTCTTTTGTTAAAATTAATGTGTTTTGGTTTTTTTTCTTTTTTTGCCCGTGGGTATATGAATTGTACCTACGAGTTCTCTAAAGTCATCCAACTGTATTTAGCATTACATATATTCTTATTGACCATATTGTGTTTGCTTTATTTATGTAATTTGTAATATTTTTTATCTATGTTATGCAGTTGTTTTAAATGAAATTTGTAAATGTGACGATATGTAAAAGCCCAATAGGGCGTCAATAAATAAATAAATAAATAATTCATTTAAATTTTTATTTTTTATATTTCTTACTTTATATATTCTTTTAAATTATTTTGATGCACTGTATATAAAATTGATCATCGCAACACGTGCGTATTTTGGAAAAAATATCAACAAATGTAATAAACAATGCACTCAATAAAGAAAAAAATTACAAAAAGTTCTTATTTTACAAATTGTTTGTTTGTTTTTCTTGTTTTTTTTTAAATATGAATACCACACAAGAGTCCCAACTGCTCCCGTCTGGAGCCAGTGAGACTATGGCATCCCTTATTTGGGTGTGTTGTGAGGCTGAAGGTAGTTGGGAGGGGAAGGAGACGGGAAAGAGGAGGGTGGGGAAGTACTTAGCTATTTAGATCTGGTCATCAAACACAGCTAAAGCCATTTCAAGCAACGTTTCAATTCTGAATGGTGGTCTTACACCAGTGCGATACTGAGAGTATCTTCCACTTTATTTTAGTCAATCTACCTTTTTGTAGATTTATTTAGATGTATGTCTGACAATTTTTATAAAATTCCCCAAAGTGGTTTGCGTGTTCATATGACCGAAGTGAGCCCTGTTTTTCCTTAATTGTGGTGTGTAATTGATAAAAAGTGTAATTTAAAAATATTTCGACATTCTTTCAACAACTGCGCCAATGTGTTGTTCTGTTATTTTCTCTGATGAACAATACTTCTCGGATGATCGGGAGTTTTATTGATACTCTGTTCGTTAGGTTACAAGTCCTGTTTATTTTTCGTCTGGTTTACATTGAATATTTAACCGGACCAAACGTCCGTTTTAATTAATGCTCTATGTATTAGAAACAAGAGAATTTGGCACTGAAGGTGCCCAACTAACGATCGCATATCTTCGACTATTTCCGTAAACGTTCGGGTATTAGACACGAACGGCGACAGTTGCTACTCTTCTATAGTACCTACTACTTTACTAACATTTGTTGAGACATCTCAAAACTAAATATAACTACCTACACTAACGAAATCTATTGAACGAAATTGAAACTACATGCATATTCGTATAAACTTCTTGTCGTTTTCTTTCAAATTGGTATGGTTCCATATACAAAACAGTGTGTAACAGGACGTACCCGAGAGATTTTACCCAGCGATTCTTGGGCATATTTGGAGTAATACATGTATTTGTCATTTTGTTGTCCGATGATATTTTTTTTCTATTAAAAGCAAAAAAAATATTTTTTCAATCACACGTCGCTACTGATCCCATAGCTATCGGAAATTCCGCGATGGGTTTGAGTGAAACATGCGCGGTTTCGTGCGGCATGCTGATAGAATGAGACACAACGCTTATGAAGGCGCGCTAGAATATGTACGCGCTTCTCTAGAAACAAACTCAGTTGCGACGCGTGGTGGAAAAATATTTTTTTATGTTTTTATTAGAAAAAAATGTCATCGAACAGCAAAATGACAAATACATTTATTACTTAAAATATGCTCAGGAATCGCTGGGTAAAATCTCTCGGGTACGTCCTGTTACACTCTGTATATTCAAATTATTACAGATCACACTTTATTGCTCAAGAAACTCTTGCGTCGCCCTGTATTTTATTGCTGGCATTTTAAAATAATCATCGACTTAGTAGTAAACTCTGGTGACTGATAAACATGACGCAACTAAATAGGCCATCACAGACATTCAAATACTAACCGATAGTAATGCGCAATTAAAAATTATTTCACAATCAGAATATTATCCATGACAAATCCAAAAAGATACAGGAGACATACATCGACACAAATTAGCAATAACGATATTGATGATTTGTCGATATGACCTAGCACGACCAACAAATGTTAGGCACGCGTTTGGCGCGTTTCCCGAATATGCACCGGTGTTACAGAGATCAATAACCCTACACGGAGAAAAATGTTATTCTAAAATACGATAATTTTATTCGTAAAAACGGTTAAAAACGGGATTGAAATTCTTACGAACAAATTAACAGTGTTTCAAGGTTTATTGGCGGGAAAATGTAAGAATAATTTGTTGGTATTCGTACGAAATTAAGTATACCAACAAATTATTCTTACATGTTCCCGCCAATAAACATTGAAACACTGTTAATTTGTTCGTAAGAACTTCAATCCCGTTTTTAACCGTTTTTACGAATAAAATGATCGTATTTTAGAATAACCTTTTTCTCCGTGTATTTCCTCAGAGCAGCTTCCATTGAAATACCGGTATAGCATGCATAGCATTTTCACGCGATACTGCGCTCATCAAACGGACCGCCCGTTTCTGCTCAGTCATGTTTTTTCCTGGTATTTTGAGACTCCAGACCGGAGGTGACTTCCAAATTCAATTGTGGTACGCCCTTGCGATTTATACAGGATTAGCAGTTGTGTTCTCTTAACGGAAAGGGCTGCGCGGCATTTTCAGACAAAACATAAATTTGGATTTTACCCAAATTTTGGATCTTGACCAAGCTAATAATATTTTTTTTTATTCCAAAGGTTCAACAAATAGCTAGTAGGTTCGAATACGTTGTATTTTATTTATTTGTGTATAATAGGGAAGTTGATTGAAAAATATTTTGCCTCATAAAAAATATGTTCATGTAGATGACATGCAAACTTAAATACCAGTATTTTTTTTTTTTTTAAAGTTCGTTTTCGTAATTAAATTAATTCTACAAGTTTGAATTTTATTTAGTCAGATATTAACTAGTTATTATCAATTCAGTTACCGGAATTTCGAAAAAAGTGCATTTTAAAAAGGTTATTTTTAAAAATTTTTAAATTTAGCAAAAGACGCTCCTAAAAACCGTGAAAATATAATTTATTTTATTACTTATACATTAGGTATAATATAATTTAAATCAAAAATAATTAAAATATCACGTATTGTAATAGATATTTGCAATACCTTTATGATTAAAAAAATATTATTCCGTTTGGTTGGTTATTTTGGCTTCAAATCCAAAGTTAAGTTCTCTGTGTTCCTCTTAACCATATGACCGCAATAGGCCTCCGAAAGTAAAATTGGAAACTTTTGGCTTCAAACTATTTTGGCTTCAAATCCAAAGTTAAGTTTTCTGTGTTCCTCTTAACCATATGACCGCATTAGGCCTCCGAAAGTAAAATTGGAAACTTTTGGCTTCAAATCCAAAGTTAAGTTTTCTGTGTTCCTCTTAACCATATTATCGCATTAGGCCTTTGAAAGTTAAATTGGAAACTTTCTAAAAAAGAACAACAGTTTTTTTTTCTCATTTAGTGCAATTACTGTGGGGTTGTTTTTGTTGATAGTTAAAAAGCTTCTTGATGAATGCAGGTAGCCAAGATATAGTTAACAATACTTGTAGGTAGATAGCAGCCAGGAAATGCTGGTCGGGCCCTGCGGCAGATGATAGTCGGGGCTAGACTCCTGGGGTCAGGGACCCAACAATAGGGCCAGAGCCTGGGGCTACCTACACTACTACCTACTTACCTGCATAACTCAATAAAGGGGATGAAAATACACCCCCTCGGTGTATTTTCATCCCCTTTATTGAGTTATTAATCTTACGTAACATCTTGAAAAGTAAGCTTAGTACCTATCGAATTTTTTCAAGTTAGACACACATTCACGTTTTTAAAAAATGTTTTTTATTAATCTTTACAACCAATCGGTTAATGTTATAAATATTTAAAAAAAATATAGAAGTTAATTACTTTACAAAAAATATATGCATAAACATCTAAAAAATTTTTTTTTCATTCTAATATAATTTTTATCACGTCGCCACAGATACTCTTCCTTGAATATATTATATATCTATGTATTATACAAAAGAAGATAAATATATACGATATATGCATGCACTGTAGAGACATACCGATAGAAATGTCCTTTGCCCGAAATAAGCCATTTTTAATTTATTTTAATTTTATCAGGAACATTTTTTATTTTATATTTATTTATTTATATAATACATGTTACATAATTGTGACATTTACATAAAGTTGATATATTACATCACCATACTAGGCGGCTGCCTGTATCATGGTGACCAATATAGTATAGTAACATTGTATGGAATATGAAGTCTAGTGTAAACATGGAATTAGTATAAATCATGTTAAATATTGGAAAAATTATAATAAAAAGTAGAAAATAGAAAGGAGAAAAAAAGTACATTAGCATTAGATTATAAAAATGTACATAACTTTTTTTTTCTTTTTTAATATGTGTGCTTGCAAGCACACATGTATAATGTATGTGTATAGGTGGACACATCTATACAGACATGAACATACATATACATAGCCATACATGCACCTACGTACATAAATACATGCACATATACGTACACAATCATACATATACATACATATATATGCACACCTACATACACATATACATATACCAACACATACATATAATATATGCACACACCTAATTTTCACATCCTCACACATATAAACAATATATACACCTCTATCTGAGTACAAGAAACAGGCTACTAACGCTATCACATTCACTCACCAAGAAGTACATTATTTATTTATTTTGTTTCATAATTTTTTTTTTTTTTTTTTTACTTTACCTATAATAAAGTCTTTGTTCCGAAATCACTGTAAGTGTTTTAAAGTATTTAATGTTATAGGGTTGATATGTTATATGCAGTGGCGGTTCGTGGTCTTTTTAACGGGGGGTTCAGAAATTCAAGAGAAGAATGATATATTGTCTAATCAAATTTACTCTTGTCACACAAATTAAAGAAAGTTAGTGGGGGGTACCTAAATAGGTACTATTGTTTTTAAATAACTTGATACTCCTCGACACAATTATTAAACAACCAAAATGGTTTTAGAGGATTTAAATTGTTTAATGGTTTTTACAACTCTCAATGTACGTTGCTAATTATTAGTTTTTTTTTTTCAATAAGAATAATTGCGTAGAATGTAGAATATAATATAATTGATATTTTAGAACATAAAAAAACAAGAAACACAAATAAAGGTGGTCACGAAATAAAATTAGCTTTTTTCACTTACACTAAAAATCCATTATACACGTATACAAAAAATAATAATATTTAATTTCCAAACTTTTTTCATAAGCATTAGCGTTATTTTTTGTATATAACACTGTATTCCGTCATTGTGTGAAAAAATTAGGACAGAATATTAGCGATAACCGATAAACGCAACCACTTTCAATTTGAAAGCCGAAACAATACTAGGAAAGCTCAACACAAAATTGCATAACTAGCGACGTTGTTTGCCGAAACTTTAGTAAATGTACTCGTAACTAAGGGATATAACGACTTATCTATAAAAAAAAAATACGAAAATAGAAGTCAAAATCGATCCACTTCAATAGTAGATTTACAAATGCCATTAGTAAACGGTTGGAGAAATGCAGAAACAAGAAAATAAAAAAATGTACAAAAATGATTACAAAGTTAAATACCATAATATATAACATTTAAATTGCATCCGTCGGTGCAAAAGTCGACCGTCAGCCGGTCATCCTGCGACAATCTCGGGCTTCGTTTCGGCGAGACTCGTCAAAGTTCGGAGGTCACGTGACATCTTGACTCGTGAGCAGCGCACCAAGCTGCGTAGTTTTGTCCATTTTACCGTCACAGCGATTCGTATCGGCTATGATTTTTCGTATGGACAAATGTGTGCGGATCGCAACGCGCACAAAATGGGAATAGATAGGTACCGTATTTTTCGGTGGCGCGAGTTTTAAAGACGGAATTTTAATGTCGAGCTATCTGTGATGCGCTTATATTACTATACAACAAGATTATTTTATTTTATCATATTTTTAATGGGGGTTCACCGCACAACCGCACTTTAGAGAAAACCGCCACTGGTTATATGTTGATATTTATAGATTAATAACATTACTTGCATTAAAGAAAACAAAAGATTATAATAATTAGGTTACAACTCAATAAAAAATGTTCACATTATGCCCAAATAATAAATAAAAAAGTCAATAATTATTAACTATTTTTTTTAGCACTTAGTAAAATAAAAGTTAAATGATAGTAACTACTCACAAAAAAAATAATATTGTAAAATATATTGTACGCATATAGATACGTATTACATTATTTTTAAATTTCAAATACAAAAAATACATGAAAAAAGTATGGTACCAATTTTTTAGTTTGGTTACAATAATTTAATCTACGAGTATTATTTAGTATTGAATCGGTTATTATAAAGCTCCATTAACTATATGTTTGAAATAGCTTATAGTACAAGACATTGATTTGACGACCGTCCGTGGTCGAGTGGTAAGACACTTGACTCCCAATCGGAAGGTCGCGGGTTCGAACCCGGCGTGCGCAAATAAATTTTATTTGATTAATTTGTGTTATTTCACAATTAATTAGTAAAAATAGTATATACTATATTTGCGGCACATTCCAGAGTGGAAGATACTGTCAGTATCGCCCTGGTGTAAGACCACCATTCAGAATTGAAACGTTGCTTAATAATGGCTTTAGCCGTGTTTAGGGACTAGATCTGAATAGCCAGGTACTTTCCTACCTTCCTCTTCCCTACCTCCTTCCCTTCCCCACTTTCCTTCAGCCTCACAACATACCCCAATTGGGGATGCCATAGTCTCACTGGCTCCAGACGGGAGCAGTTGGGACTCTTGTGAGGTATTCTCTATAAAAAAAAAAGATATCAGCATCGATACATTTTTTGTTATAATGATTGCAAGTTCCTCAATAAGAAAGAATTTTGACTGTTTGAGATGTTGAAGCAATTTCGACATGAAACAATGACTTGTCCCATTTTCCCTTTAATACTGGTAAAATTGATAAAAAAATTAAAATATCCAAAGTACTATCAGTGAGATTGAAGCAAATACGATAAGATAAGAGGAAAGACACAAAACAAAATCTGGCTTTCCAGATTGTGACCTAAACCACATATAAGCTAATTCGTTGATCTGTTCTGGGGCCTAGGATATGTTATGTAAATTTTCCAGATTTGCCCAATATTTTCATTACTTCTCTCCCAGCTCATTCAGTCTCACAACGTACCCCAATTGGGGATGCCATAGTCCCACAGACTTCAGGCAATTGAAAACTACCGATATTTATTTAATTACTAAAATTTAAATAAGACCAATTTGAAAAAAGTTCATAATTTTTAAGGACCATGTTCGTTCATATCAAAGTTTAATAATTGACAGTATAGGGCCAATAAAAGAGAAGTTTATAGTTGAATGCCCACCGCAAGTTAATAACATTTTACGAACACCCAGTCGCAGTTTATTTCTTTGACATAAAACATCACATTTTTATCCTTATCGGAGGCGGTTGACTCCTTTATCATTAGTCGACAACCTTTGGCTCGAGAATCAAGTTATATTCAATTTATGATCTGGCCAAATTCTGCAGATATTCCGTGGAATTTCTTCTTCTGGAAATTCTTCACAATTAACATCAAATACTTCGTAGTTTTCTTTGCAATTCATTGGATTCTATGAATTGGCTATTGAGTGGAGTAGTTTGGTATTGAGTATTGACACCCACAAAACTATACTTGTTTGAAATGGCACTGTAAGTACTTAGAGTTAGACTGTTTTGAAACAGGACTGCCAGTTAGAGATTTATAATAATTAATCTTATATATCTCGTCCGTCATATATCTGTCGCCCATCTCCAACACAGGTAACATGCAAAAAACAACAGTAAACAACAACAATAAAAAAAAACAAATAAAAAAACAAAATTGTAATAAAAAAAAAATAAAAAAATAGAAAAAAAAATAAAAAACAACAACAATAAAAAACATCAATAAAAACAAAAAAACAAAAAACTAATTAAATTAAATAAAAATAACGACAAAAACCAAAAATCATCTTCCAACCCGGCTGGTCACCGTGGAAGATCAAGACCAAAACCCTCTGAAGAAGAAATTCTAAACTTGCTCAAAAATACAAGAAGTGACACAAACACAAAAAAATGCTTAACCCTACGAACAAAACAAGAGATAAATGAAATTTTTTGGAGGAGGCCTTCACCTTCGGCTGAGGGAAGGGTTCTTGCTTATGAAAAACTTGGGATATCTATATTACATTTTTCGCAAATAGCATTAATTACACTTTTTTTACTTTTCACAACTCTGTAACATACTTAATTGCAAGAAATAAAAGGATTTTTATTTTATTTATTATTATTATATATATATATATAAAAATTATCCCCTGTTTCCCTTGGTCACGCCATAACCTCAGAACGACTTAACCTATTTCATCCATCCTTTTTTTCAGGTTCTTACGGAAAGAAAAATTAAGAAAATTGCGCAGAAAATTGGATAATTTCAGAAAACCTTACGCTATTTTAACTTCGTACGTTTGACATTTCGCGCGTTATTTAGAGATATTTCCTATAGGTACTATTCATCCGATTACGATAAAAACTTGGTGAGTTGTTGAGGACATGCTCGTAAAGGTTTCTATATAGATATATATCTAAATTAGTGAGTTCTGAAGTTATAAAATTTGCAAAAAAAATTGCTATAGTGCATGGGTGTATTTTATGGAGTTTAGCGGTAGGGAAAAAAGGCGTCCGGGAGAGGCGCAGGGGAATGGAGGAGGGCGTGGGAGGGGGAAGGCGGAGAAGGTGGAAGGAGAATTCGTGAGGGGGGAGGTTCGCGAGAAGGGTGACAGCCGGAGAGAAGAGGGGGAACGCGGACGAATGGGAAAGGACCAGCAGGGAGAAACAATTTCTTTATTTAAGTGGCGTTGCTACGCACGCCGGCAGTCAGTTTGCAATTTATAAATAATAAAAAAAAAATAATTATAATAAAAATTTAAAAAAATTGAAAAAGGTTACCCAATTATCAGCCAACACTCATCCATCTGACAGTTCATTCAGTTCATTTATAAATCAGAAGCCATGCAGAAGAATGGTATCATGACTAACAATGATTGTTGTGATTGCGGTATGTTATTACAGCCTTCTTATAACTATATTTCATGCAGTTGAACACATCTACTACTTCTGAGAAAGCATTGCCAACTGCATGCAATCTAGGTATAAGCGAGTTTCTAAATTACTCAGTCCATATTGTTGTTACAATTAAAAATAATTTTGGATCGAGTAGTTCTTGAGGGTATATGGAACGTAATTAGGCTTAATAAATCAGGGCATATATCTAATACCATTAACAATTTTAAAAATTTAGTTTTTTTTTGTTTCTCGCATTTTTTGTATCGAGTGAAAGATTGTTGAATACTTTCATTGCCTGGAATTTGTGTTGTCTTGTTTTTGTTATTGTACAAAACACATCTCGCATTAATTCGTAGAATGCGTAACCACCAAATGTCAAATTTTACAGGAGGCACAAAAAACCTCGTAGTGAAAAATAATGAAAGACGGGTCATTGTTTTTATTTATGTTTCGAACATACAATATATTTCGAAATTTATTTTCAATCATTTAATTTTTGTAAGTTAAGGCTTTCTATTTCAAATCGGAGTTAGGAAGTTTACATAAAACCTGAGAATGGAGATAGGTACGTATTTTACAAAAGATACTCATACATACTTTTCTGCGAACAGTTAGCAGTTTCCTTATTTTTGTTTATCTAAAAGAGTTTTTTTTTTTAATTTGCGAGTTTTACTAGTCGATGCCGGACTAATTTTGGTGGATGGTATTAAAAACGTATTTTCTTAAAATTTGGAGTTACGCAGTCTACGAATTAATGCGACGACATATAAAATAATAAATAAATAAAATTATAACAGTACCGAAGGTTTCCGACCACTCCTTAAGACATATGCCGTAACGTCTTTCGCTCAGGGCAGGTGGCGACTGGTTTCTTCCGTTAAACCATCCGTAGTTTAAGTACGGGATAACCACCTGGGGTACCTACCTCTTGCCACCTACCTGGGCGGGGGAGCAGTTTAAGGGGGCACAGGTGGGGCGAGAGGCACGCGCCGGGAACTCACGAGTCAAGGGGGCTCTGAAACATCGATGAAAAGTAAATTTAACTTTTTTATCAGGAATTGTTTTGTCATCACCCTATGTACATACATGATAATAATGCAATTTTTTTATTTGATCCTTAACCACGGGAGCGACAGAGCAATTAAAATAGTTTTTCTCGGATTGCTAAAGGAAATTTTTCCGCCCACATTAAAAAAATAATCATACGTCCGAATTTGAATATTGAGACAAACAAACTGATTAAAATTTATTTTGCCTCATTGCACTCTTAAACTCATATATTTTTCTATGGTCGAATCTATCCTTAGATATGGAATTCGAACCTGGGGACAGGCAAGCTCTATTTACATTAAATATATTCAAAATTTACAAACTGCCATAATAAAAAAAATTGTTACACCAAATATTTACAGAGAGAGAAATAACTTAAAACTATTATATGGCTCAGAGAGCATACTTACAACAAAAGGTCTCCTTTGGTTCATTACTATTATGGATAACGCGGGGGAAAGCTCTTATAAACACCCAATGATACACAAACATACCACAAGATTTAAAGAAGGAAAGGGCCTAAAAACTCCTCGAATATTAAATAAATATGGAAGCCGTACTCTTGAATACCAAATACCAGTGATTTTCAATAAAATAAATAAAAACTTAAAATTTGAAAAAAATGACAGATTATGCCCTAAAATAATAAAAATGTGGTTAATTAACGAAAACTCCATGTATCTTTAAATATGTTGAATTGATTATCTTAATGTAGCTGCCTATATATCTTATTATTAGGCATGTACATTGAAATATCTTATAGATGTAATTCAAATAATCTAATATTATTATGTGATCTATCCTAATGTGTCCTTAAAACTATATAATATGTATTAACAAATATTTCCTTATGTATAATATTAAGAGTGATAAATTGTAGAACCTACAGACAAACTGCCATTTGACAGCTTTGTGGGACTACCCTTATTTTGTAAAAATGTATTTTTTTGATAAATAAATTAAAAAAAAAAAATTAAAAAAAAAATTATAGTTTTATGTAGCCAATGAATTCCCCTATCTTTTGTCTATTATCACATATGTGTAGGATTTATAAAAAATATATAATTAAATCTTTAACCTTAAAACATTTTAAACAATCTAGAGAATATTTATTTTGTTATATTTTTAATGTACAATATATTATATAATCGTTTTAACTTTTAAAAAAAGCAACATTTTGGCAACAAAGCAATCCGAGGTTTTGGAAATAGTGGCATAATGTGGCAAAAAGCGCCCGAGTGGGTAAAGACAATATTAAGCATCCTCGAATAAAATATGTGAAACAGAAAAGGCAGAAAAAAATTGATCACACCTGGGAATTGAACACTGATCCTTGCCTTGTCGGGGAATTGCAAGCGGCACGCTCAACGACAAAAATATTATTTAGATTTTCTTTTCAAATTCTCTAGCCACTACAGTACTTGCTTGGCATGACTTTAGCCGAGTTTGGTGATCAGATCTGAATAGCCAGATAGTTTTTTTTACATTGACTCCACACGGAGATAAATGTTATTCTAAAATACTAATTATTCATAAAAACGGTTAAAAACGGGACTGAAGTTCTTACGAACAAATTAACAGGGTTTCAATGTTTATTGGCGGGAAAATCTAAGAATAATTTGTTGGTATACGTACGAAATTACGTATCCCAACAAATTATTCTTACATGCTCCCGCCAATAAACATTGAAATACTGTTATTTGTTCGTAAGAACTTCAGACCCGTTTTTAACCGTTTTTACGAATAAAATGATCGTACTTTAAAATAATTTTTTTCTCCGTGCACAAATAAGGATCAGAGGAAAACAATTCCCCTCAGTGCCTATATCATCTTTGGGAATGCTGTGTGGAGGGTCTTTTTAGAAACGGAAGGAGAGGAAGTTCTGGAAGGGAAAAAGTACGCGGGGTGGGTAGGAATCTAGGGGTAGAGAGGGTCCTGCTGGAGAGATGAAAAGGTCTTCCACAACCACCCTCTTCCGATCTGGCCTGCCACGCTGTTTGTAGGAAAATGCATCCGCCGCCAAGACCTAGTCAAACGTCACCCTACGAACCCGATCACCCCTGATAAGTCACCAAACGTAGAAAACCACTCGGGGCGACCTGTGGTAGAGGTATGTGTTATCCAATAAATGGTTGCCGGGGCGGCGGTACCATATCTGCCTCCCATATTGAAGTTACTCTACTTTCCCACCTTCTTGTTCCCATCTGATTCCCCTTCCCTCTACCTTCGCCACACCACATACCTCACTAATTCAGGTTAGACGGAATTTTTTTAAATTCAGAAAATACGAATAAATACAATTGATGGCGTAATAAATTAATTAAAAGCTTGCAAAAAATGTCGGCGAATTCAAGGTGTTGAGTGAAAGAATGTTTTGATTGCAGAAATGTGTGGGATTTCTCTTTCATCTGCCTGCCCAGCGAGATACCTGCCGATGACGTGCGACTTTGCAGCAGGCATTCATTGAGGGAGCTTTGCCCTTTGCAAGATGAACAATTAATTCACATTCATTATTCTTTCGAAGGACCACTTTATTTTATAGGCCGGTCGACAGGTGATGCGGTAACTAGTGGCACGAGCCAAACATTCGGGATTCTTCGGATAACTTCGGCTTTTTCCGTAAAATGAAAAGGAAACTTTACAGGTATCGCAACCAAAGAAACAGCACTGAAGGTATGCTGAAGGTTCTCATACAGATGCAATGCTTGTTAATAAATAATAGCATAATATTATATTATTATTATATCTCACTTATTAATATTCCACGTTTATTTTATTCTCTAAGTCATCCACTTGTAGGAAAAACTGAAAAATGTTTTATAATATCCCTTCATTATTTCAGACTTAGAATTCAAATTGACGTTAGACATGTTTTAGAGAGAGACCATAGATAATATTAATTGTCGCTAGTGATGTGACACACATAACAATAGTGTTGTGACAAATGTATAATAAATAACGTTTGTTCCACACATTAATGAAGTTACTAATAAGACTATGAAATGTTTGGGATTTATTTTAAGAACAGTAAAAGATTTTACGTCACTTTATTCATTTAAAATACTCTTCACTGCCTTAGTTAGAAGTAATTTAGAATACAATTCCACTATTTGGTCCCCATACTATAAAGCACATCAAGTGAAAATTGAGAGAGTTCAACATAAATTTTTAAGATTCATTAATTTCAAACTCTCCATACCCGTTGAACAAATCAATTATGATATATTAATGAAACGACTTAATTTAACTGACTTATCTTATAGAAGAACCAAGAGCGATATGGTACTTTTATTTAAATTAGTAAATGGCACAATTGATGCACCTGACTTAACTAAACTAATAACATTCCGAGTACCAAATCGTAACACGAGGCTTCCAGAGCTGTTCTTTGTTTATCTTTCGAAAACTAACTATTTCATTAACTCCCCAATCCAAAGACAAGATAGGCTTGGAAATAAATTTAGTTCAGTTGATATTTTCGTTTATTCCTTACCAAAATTTATTTCTGAAATTTCAAAAATTCTGTTTCCCGTTTACTAAACAATGAGGTAACATAATTTGTATATTATTGTTTATTTTTCTATTTTTTTGTATTGTGATTGTTGTAAAAGCCCTAAGGGCGTGAATAAATTAATAAATAAATGTGTAAGTAGGTATCTGAATAATACTTTATAAGTGTCCCCAATCGCGATCCTTATTGGGAGCCAACGAGAGCCAACGAGATGGGGTAGAGGAAGGTGGGCAAGTACCCGACTATTCAGATCTGATCACCAAACACGTGCTAAAACCATCTCAAGCAAAGTTTCAATTCTAAATTATGGTCTTTCACTAGGGCGATACTGAAAGTATTTTTCACTCTGTGTCTCAAATATATTTTGTATTATTTTAAGTGAATTAACTGTGTCTTCTTTGGGAATGCTGTCTAAGGTCTTTTTAGGAAAATTAAGGTAAAAGTTATGAGAGATAGTAGGAATGGGTAGGAATCTGGAGGTCAGTGTGTCTAGGAGTGAAGACCGCAATAAACTATCCCTCCCATTGCGGTGCAAGGCGATGGGTCGTGATACTTCTGCTGGGCCCCTAGCACACTCGATCGATAACGATTGATTGGATAACTTTCGGTAACTTCTCATCGTTCCCTGGGACAACTGCAGATTGCTAACATACAAACAACAGTTGATGTCGAATATATTAAGAACACTTAGCCATTGTAAACTGTAACTTATTCTTTAACGATTTGTAGTCATGTTAGGGAACGATGAGAAGTAACTGAAAGTTATCCTATCAATCGTCATCGATCGATAGGATAACTATCGGTAACTTCTCATCGTTCCCTAGGACAACTGCACATCGCTAACGTAAAAACAATAGTTGATGTCGAATATGTTAAGGACACTTAGTCATTGTGAACTATCACTTATTCGTTGGCGATCTGTAGTCATGCTAGGGAACGATGAGAAGTTACCGATAGTTATCCTATCTATCGTTATCGAGCGAGTATGCTAGGGGACCTGTAGCCCTAGCACGCTTGCTTTATAACGATCGGTAGGATAACTATCGGTAACTTCTCATCGTTCCCTAGCATTACTGCAGATCGCCAACGAATAAGTGACAGTTCACAATGACTAAGTGTCCTTAACATATTCGACATCAACTGTTGTTTGTACTTTAGCGATGTGCAGTTGTCCTAGGAAACGATGAGAAGTTACCGATAGTTATCCTACCGATCGTTATGAAGCAAGCGTGCTAGGGCCTCTGGAGATATCAAAATGTCTCCTTCAACTAGTCTCTACCGATACGGCCTGCCACGAAGAAGGCGAGCAGACGCATCCGCTACCGAGACCAAGGCAAATCTCACCACATGAACCCGGGAACCTCTGCTAAGCACCAAACATAACGAAGCACTAAGGCAGAGGTTTTCGTTATCCAATAAATGATGTCCATGGCGGCGGTACCCATCGATACCTCCCAAATTGTTGATTCCGGATTGCCAGTCGAGAGTCTTCCCCCTCGACCATGGAGGCCGTCAATTATAAAAGTATACCTACTTCTACATATCAGTACTGCCGCATCTGCAGAAATAACCAGTTTACTTTTTGTAACCATCGATGCCCACCTATGTTAAAATTATTGTTGTTATCTACACAAAGAAGATGCAAGTCAACGTAAGATGGGATGGGGCAGGTGCGAATGGCACGAGCCTCAACTTCGGAAAGTTCCGTAAACCTTCGGGAATCTTCGGAAGTTATCGACGGGGAGATGCAGCGGCAGAGGCAATGCAGCAGAAGACGATTCCGTGCCCCCGGGGATACGTATACACAATTTTCAGTAAGTTTAGGGAAAATACGGTACACCTACTTACACAAAATATAACTAATTATCTCGGAAGGAGTGTGCAGAGAGGATATGGTTCCACGACAACTTGGAATCATGCATTTTCACCCCTTTGAAAATTAATTAAAAGTTATGAAAAATAGCTAAATAAGAGTATGGATATTAGAGAGACGGCATGTGAAGTGTGCCCGCGCGCTCCAAGTGTGCCTTTTCGAGAATCCTACCCACACAGCTGACATTGTCACCATGTAAAATGGCTGCTGTCGTAAAAATGTCGGAACGTATTAAACAGCCAAAAACCAGCAGCCAATGTCGGTCGTTTGGGTAAAATTCTCGAAAAGGCACACTTGGAGCGCGTGGGCACACTTCACATGCCGTCTCTCTAATATCCATACTCTTAGAGCCCAACCTAATGTAACCTAACCTAACGTAAATTAACGTAGCCCATAACCAAACCTTACCTAACCTGTTTAACAATGTTTGAAGTAAAACATCTTTACGAACGCTTGACTTAAGGAGTAAGCTGGCGAATGCGTGTCGAGAGAGTTACGAAAATTGTGATCAAGCGAGGCGAACGATAATAAATTTAAATAGATGGAGCTAAAGAAGTTTTAATTCAGTCGTGTGGTCTAAAGAACACTCGTTTTTGAAGTAAAACTTCTTTACGCACGCTTGACTTGGGGAGTAAACTGGCGAATGCGTGACGAAAGCGTTACGAAAAGTGTAATCTGGCAAGGCGAACGATAATAAATTTAAATAAATATTTGTAGAAAATGTAGATACATATATACATACATATAGATGGAGCTAAATAAGTTATACTTCAGTGGTGTGGTCTAAAGCACACTCGTTTTTTTCATATTTTTTTTAAGTTTTTAAAATGAGGTGTTGAAATTGCGTGATTCTGAGTTTTCCGGTCACCGAGGATATACCGCCGAATAACATTAGTATAAAACATATTTTCATTCAAATGCATCAAGGATAAAACTACTTTTCTATATACCTCCTGTACCTATATACTCATACCTTTTTCCTTCCCAGAACTTCCTCTCCTTTCTTGCCCCTAAAATACCCTACACACAGCATGCCCAAAGATGACACAGGCCACAAGGGAAGTTATTTTCCTCAGGGCCTATGTACAAATATGTTAAAAAAAAACAACACTGTTAATAAATTCGTTTGATATCTGTACCATTAACACAGGGTCATCCTAGCATGGAGGGTGAAATATAACAATAAACTATATGTACACGGAGAGAAATCATGAATCAAATAAATAAATTTATAATTAAAGGTATTTTTGAAGTCGATTGCAGGTTGAGAATTGATAAATAATGCACAAAAATTTAATTATAATTATAGGAATCAACTGTGGGGTCACCGCAGAAGAGTGGGGCAGTAATTTGTAGATTATTGAGACAAGGTTGGTCCAGACAGCACGAGGAAGCGCGAAAAAGAATCTATATAAGTACCTTCCTATAGAGTTACGGCAGACGGTGTAAAGAAAGGGGGCAGGTGTGAGACACGAGCCAGTCTGAGGAAGTGATCGGCAAAGGCTGGCTTTTGGAATTTTGTTTTTTAAATAGATAATTTTAGAATCAGATTTTTGGGAGGAGTGACAGGAGCATAGATAGGTAATACATGGAGAAAAATGTTATTTGAAAAAAACGATCATTTTAATAGAAAAAACGATCATTTTAGTAGTGAAAACGGTTAGAAACGGGACTGAAGTTCTTACGAACAAATTAACAGTGTTTCAATGTTTATTGGCTGAAAAATGTAAGAATAATTTGTTGCTATACGTACGAAATTACGTATACCGACAAATTATTCTTACATGTTCCCGCCAATAAACATTGAAACACTCTTAATTTGTTCGTAAGAACTTCAGTCCCGTTTTTAACCGTTTTTACTATTAAAATTATCGTTTTTTCTAATAACATTTTTCTCCGTGTAGAAACAAAATGAGATATGGTATGGAAGCGTTCCGACTGTCACAGAACGTGATGCAATTTTTATGGAAAGGAAAATAATTATTTTTAGGGCCTATCTCATTTTTGAAAAACTGTGTAGTGGGTCTTTTTGGGAAAGGAAGGAGAGGAAGATTTGGGAAGGAAAAAGGTATGAGGGGTGGATATGAATCCGGGGGTCAGTCTGTCCAGGAGTGATAGACATATGCATCCATTCCTCTCACAGCGGTGCAAGGCCATGGTTCGAGAGAGCTCTGCTGGAATGGTCAAAAGGTCTTAACAAGTCTCTTCCGATCCAGACACGCAGTAGGTAAGCAGATGCAAGTGCTGCCGAAACAGGGCACCCCTGTTAAGTCACCAAACGTAGCGAACCATTTGGGGTGATCAATGAATGACAGAGCAGTAGGTTATCCAATAAATGGTTCCCGGGGCGGCGGTACCCATACCAGCTTCCCAAATTGATTAATTCAAAGAGAGAAACAAAATATGGAGTTAGGTACCTTGTTTCATATAACATATAACTATGAATGTGTATTACAAAGTGGGATCACACCTCTTATTTAGAGAGTTAGTCAGATAACTAATCAAAAATATATATATATATATATATATATTTTTTTTTAATAAGAAAAACTCTCTTTTTAACTTTTGAAGGTTATTCCCATCAGTGTAATATATCATTGAAGAAGAATAAATATTCCAATAATATGGAAAAAAACGTTAGTCGAAGATAACATTGTTAATTTTGAAATTTGAAATATGAAGTTGACAAATACGACAGTCTCAAAATAGATCGCAATGACTGAATTGGTAGACGGTAAGACGTGAAATCTGGGTTATGCGAACATTATGTTTTATTATTTTTCTGTGTCTTGTTCATTTTCATATAGATTATTATTGTTGTCTTCTTCTTCAATGATATATTAAAAACTAATTTATTTATGTCAGCGAAATAGCAATTACATATTATTAAGTTTTTTGCAGAATCCTTAAAATATAATCGTATATGATATTGTTTGACGTTTTTCTTCTCAGCGTTTTTCGTTTCTCGTTGGTTCGGCAACCAAATGTTTTCAAGGCATGAAGAAGCCAACGTTCTTCCTCCGGCAACATCTTGCGTCAATGATAATTAAAGGAAGACATATGGTGCCCTTCGCCACCCCTGCATTCTACTGCCACAACTCTCATTCACCTTTACCTGACTAAATAAAAATGTTTAAAAAAATCCACTGAAAATTTTAAAAATGCTTTTGAAAGATGGAGATAGTAAACTTATATAATCTGACCACAGTAAAGATAAACCCTAGAATCATGATTTGGCGACCCAGCAGTTGATCCCCAATTGATGACAGTTTGACGGCCTTCCGTGGTCGAGTGGTAAGACGCTTGACTCCCAATCGGAAGGTCGCGGGTTCGAACCCGGCGTGCGCAAATAATTTTATTTGATTAATTTGTGTTATTTCACAATTAATTAATAAAAATAATATATACTAAATTTGCGGCACGTTCCAGAGTGGAAGATACTCTCAGTATAGCCCTGGTGTAAGACCACCACCATAAGAATACTTGTTTCCAATATTAAAGGTAGCTGCCAATAATATGGAAAAAAAAACATTAGTCGAAGATAATATTGTTAATTCTGAAAATTGAAATAATATGAAGTTGACAATTACGACAGTCTCATAATAGATCGCAGTGGCCCAATTGGTAGAGGTGTATGTCCCGGTAAGACGTAAGGTTCTGGGTTCGAGTCCCAGTTGCGACCATTATCTTTTATTATTTTTCTGTGTCTTGTTCATTTTCATATTTAAAAAAAATAGATTTTTATTGTATTTACTTCTTCAATGATATATTACATTGATGGAAATAACCTTCAAAAGTTAAAAAGAGAGTTTTTCTTATAAAAAAAAAATAGTACATATATGGTTACATACATGTATTATAATCAATGGTGTATTAAGTGCATTGTTAGATACATTGAGAAAAAAAGAAAATAAAAACTATTATGCTATTAGCAAACCATTTACTACTAGTATAACTTATATAAAATATACTGTAAGTAGTTATTAATAATAAAATAATTTTAAACTTATTTGAAGAACCTAAAAGCTAACCAAATCCATAAAATTAAAAATTAAATTATAATTTTCAGAGTTACAGCGCTAATACAACCGTGCTGCGTCATTTTTTACGCTCCGGCCGTTCACAAAATAACAATAAAGTCCAAAATATTAACGAAGATGTAGCATGTTACTATACCAACCGTCTTATCACTAGCACAGAGGGTAAGAGGGTTAACACGGAAGGTGGAGTTGGGGGCAGATTGGGGGTGACGAGAAGGACATGACTTAAAAAGACATTACCGGTTTGTGAGGGGACTGTCTTATCCTGTCGTCACATGTCCAAGTCCATATGTTCAAGAAAACAATAATAATTTAACCGCTTTAAGTTTGAATAACTTACTTGGCATCTGGCGGTATTATTAAATTTATTTGATATATATATTTTTTATGGTTCTACGACAACTCAACAAAGTGGCATTTCAACACCCCTTTGAAAAGTCATTAAAACTTATGAACAAAAAAAAATTGAAAAATAGCCCATAACCCCAACGTAACCTATTTAACCAGTTTTTTACTTTTCACTTTAATCCTTCAAGAATTTGGCGTATTTTGTCACAGGCTAAAAATATTCCCGCTTTGCAATAAAATCCAAATAAATGGAATATTTATTAACGTATCCGAAAACTAAAAACTGTTTTCGAAAGGTGATGAAATATTTCATTCCATGAATCATTCGTTTAATGACTTCATTAAAATGATTTAAATTGCTAATGTGTACCACTTACCTACTAATAATATCTATTATTTTGGTATTTTATTTTTTTTATATTTTTTTTTAAATCTTTAAATGTAACCAACACCTTTTTCTTTAATCAACACCTCTGCCATAGGTCACCCCAAGTGGTTCGCTACGTTTGGTGACTTAGCAGGGGTGCCCTAGTTCGTGGGGTGAGGTTAGTCTAGGTCTTGGCGGCAGATGATCTGGATACGCTGAACCCCAAATTCCTACCCAAACTTCATACCCTTTTCCATCCAAGAACTTCCTCTCCTTCCTTTCCTTAAAAATACCCTTCACACAGCATCCCCAAAGATGACATGTTTCTTAAGGTGCTAAAGAGAGATTTTTGCTCTATTGTAAACAGTCATGTTCAAACATCAAGTTTTTAATATTGGCGCGCTCGCTCGAACCTTCGTATCTCTCCTTCTTATTCTTTTTGGGCGGTTACTACCGGCCCTTAAGGTGAAGACATGCGAAAAAATGCAAAATCGTACAAAATCTTGTGTTTTAGTTTTGAAAATTTGATCGCTTAGAAATAATATAGATGCTTTAATTAAATACTGTGAGTAGAACACATCTTGGCCTTTGAAGTGATCGAGTATTTTTTTGATAAACTTTTTAATAAGCTTAGAAAAAAATTATGCGTCTGACCTATAAAAAATGGTTAAAAGCGAAAAATCTCCTATTTACAAATCGTTTTTCTGGTGTTGTTTTATTAAATAATTAGCTAATTAAGTTTCTTATAAAGTGATCGGAAAACATTTTAATATTTGTATCTGAACTTCACAAAATAAAATAAAACGTGCATTTTGGCGACGCTTCTTTTCAGTGAATAAAAATAGGCGGTACCCAACGAATTTGTAACTGCGAATTTCACCCTTCTGCCATGTACAGAAGGATTTTAGCTCGTCGCTCATTCTACGCCCAGGGCCCGGGGCAAACGGACATGCCTTAGTCTACGCGGCGCTTCGATCTTTAAAAATATACTTGCGGAATAACAAAATACTGTTGTTTGCTAGAGATTAGGGTTTTTATTGGTAAACGCCCAAAAATCGTTCGCTCCGCCCATTCCGAATGAGTCAAGGACTAGTAGATCATCTTAAGAATTAACTGCTATAATTTGTGATTCAACAGTCATTAATAAATAAACAAATGTAAAAAAGGCTTTAGCCGTGTTTGGTAATCAGATCTGATTATCTATTCACTCCCTTTCCCCTCTCTACTCCATTAAAATCATCAAAAAACATAAAAAATTGGGATGCTATAGTCCCACTAGCTTCTGTCAGCTGGGACTCTTGTGTGGTGTTCAATTATAAAAAGAAGTATATGGGATGTAGAAAAATGAATCCGGTGTTATAATCGTGTGACGTCATCGGTATGTGGTGAACTTTTACACGGCTTCCCAATCTCTCCTTGTGTCACGTGCCGTTGAAGTTATACGAGATAATATTATATAGGTAGGTGCCTAGTTATCTGAGAAACTTTAGCAGGGGCGTGCTAAAATTATTTAATAATTCACTCGTATTCAAGCTAAAAACACTGAAGAATATACCCACCGACAGAAGTACGTTGTAGGCGTGTCCGTAGGCTCGAAGTAAGCTAATTTCGTCCTTACTTCTGGTGAAATTAATCAAACATTTTCAAATATCGAAATTCTTTCATGATCCAAAAATTTGCGACAATCTTTTTATTACGAATCGATATAGAATCATATAAATTTATATTGGTTACCTTTTCATTGACTTAAAATACGTTACCATTGTTATTTTTTAACCTCTTTGCAAATTAGGTGTTTTCTGACCACAGTGATGCTCAAACCTTTTTAACCCAAGAATACTATCGTCAGTCGTTTCGACAAACACTGCTTGCATTTTATGCTGTGTCTTTCTAACGTCTGCCGTATCTTAGGGAGTGAACGCGCTACGGGGGTAAGGCCGGTAAGAGTCATCATTTTCCATAAGAGATAAAAGGACGTACCTGACACGCTTTAACCAGTGATTCCTTACATTATTTGGAGTAAAATATATAAATAACAGTTTTATTGTTTTTTCAGTTTATTTAAAATTAAAAAAAAAAACAGAATGTTTCACTTTTCTCTACTGATTACTGATTACTAACTACCCAATTAATCGAGTTTTTTTTTTCTTAGTTGAAAAAAAAACAACCAAAAATGAACAACTATAAGGAATAGTAATGACAGTTTTATTGTTTTTTCAGTTTATTTCAAAATTAAAAAAAAAAAACAGAATCTTTCACTTTTCTCTACTGATTACTCTAACTACCCAATTAATCGACTGTTTTTTTTTCTTAGTTGAAAAAAAAACTACAAAAAATGAACAATCATAAGGAATCGGTTACAATCGTGTACGTGTAATCGTGTAATCGTGTACGTCCCACACCCTGTATGTACGACACCCTTGTTAGTTCATTAAGCGGAGGACACAAGAACACAAAATGTGTCATTTTTACCAAAGATTATAAGAAAAAGTAGTTTTTAAAGTTTATTTTCGTAAATTTATTTTTAACTCATTTTTAATTTTATGTCACCGCTAATTTTAATCTGTAAAAATTATTGAATATTTTTTTGTTAAATACTTTAAACTACGATCTTGTAAATTATTATTTTCTAATTTGACGTTGTTTTATAAAGTAATTTAATCAATAATTTTGTAGAAACTTCAGTAAACAAAAATAGCTTTTTGTGAGGTTTTAAAGTAGTGTTAGTCTTAACGACAAATGGTTATTCTTTACGTGAAAAATATGATCAGTTTTCTAGGGTTGAATAGGACAAATTTACATATTTCAAAACATTGGCGAACCGCAAAGGATTTAAGAGGCTAGACTTTGAACGACACGCGGAACACCCGCGTCTGTCATTCTGTCCCGCTCACAATAATCTCACACGCACTTACAATACATGCGAATGCGAAATGTGCGAATGAGACAACGCTCAAATTTACCTACAGAAATCGCTCGAAAAGGGGTTTATGGAGAATACACTTTTCTACACCGAAACTTTCACGAAATTGAAATTTTAAAATATATATACTTTTTAGAAAGAAGAAGCTACGTCGGTAGCTTTTTATAATTTTTTATGAGAGTTGAGTTAGCAGCACTTTTTCCTTAAATAATATTTTTTGATAAATCGTACATGTTTGACAGTGAATGTTTACGTTAATACGAAACGCATCGAAAATTCGAAAACATACCGACATAGTTTTCACCCTCTAGAAGGCAGTATAAAAAAACATATTCATTTTGTGCAATTTTCGATGTAGAAAAGTGTTTTTTCCTGGGCGTCCTTTTTGTATGGGCCGAAAAGCGAAGTCTATCGTCTTAAGTGTTGAGAATTGTTGTACGATAAGATATTTTCTGATTAAGTTCTTGATAGGAAAAATGAGAAAATTACAAATTATAATTTTGGCCGCCATGCTAGCATTGATTAAAAAAACATATTATTAAATAATATGTCATAATATATTGTCGATGTTATCGATAATCAACAACCCCTGAAGGCTAAACCGTGAACAGTGCACACGTTTGGGAGCTGTACTCTGTCTACAGTAGTCGGTATCTACATTAGATCCGGTAGAGTTTTGTAAAATGGAAATACAAGTACGTACTCCTACAGTAGAGAGGTAGGATTACAGGCCTTCATTGGCTTCCGTCTGAGGATTGCTCCGTACAGAGTATCAGGTGATAATATGCCATCATCACTTACACTATTTACTAGGTACCTACCTGCAAACTGCTGTCAGCTGGGAATTCTACAGACGGACTATACCAGCCTATTATGGTTGAACCAAAACATAAGGCTGCGCGGCCTTTTTCATACAAAATTAAAAATTGGAATTGAGGCCAAAATACTTGACCAAACTGAATAATTTTTTTTTTTAAATCAAAAGCTGTAGCAAATATCTAGTAGCTACGGATTTGTGCTAGGTACTTTATTTGGTATTGTTTCCGAATATAAAATAAAGACCATTAAAGAAATCAACTTTTCACTATTTTAGAAGTAACTTTGGCAATCATTTTTAAATTAACGGTAATTATTATTTTTAAAAAAATTCCCTACCTAGTGTAAATATAATAAAATATAAAACTGCCAATTTACATGAAACACAAATTTGTAGTAGGTACCTACATAAATTTTAAATTTCTACCCAAAAAACACATTTTTTTTATTATGATTGATTTTTTAAATTTTATTTTTCATAGTAGGTTAGGAAAAATAATGACCACTAAGACACAAAAAAACTTTCAAAGGTGTCCCTAAATTCATGAAAAATTGATTTCTTTAATGGGCCGCTCTGCCAATTCCTTACATGTTTTCCTTAAACGTTTGAAGTTTTTAAGTTCTTAAAAATATATAATATGTTATTCTTTAAGATAGTATCTATAATTTCCTCACGCCGAAACGGTAATTATTTGAAATGCCCTCGAGATAAATAAATAGCAAAGTATGCTCCGAAAATTATTATTTACACGTTTGTTTCTGTTATTTTACAAGTTATATGTATGAAATAATTCACAATGTTTCTTTAAATGCTTCTTGACACAGCCCCCAAGAGATTTTTGATCTTTTTCAAACGAGTCGTCTATTAAAACATTTTCACAATTTTCGCATGAATTTTATGGTTTTTAATGTTAGCGAGCTCGCTCCCACGTTCGTATTGTCGTATCTCTCTATCTTCTTCTTTTTGAGGAGGGTAGCGTGGCCTTAATGAACTATTTTTTATAATTTAAAGCACACATAGACAGCAAAAATATTAGTAAAATTGAAAAAATTACGACATCTGTGAAAAAAAAAAAAAAAAAAAAACATTTTAAATAACCACTCGTGCGATTTTTGGCATATTAGATATAATAAATAGCAAGTTTTCAAAACATCTTAGGTACTAATAGAATCTAAAAATATGGGATAAACTCTTTTTTTTTTTTTAAAGAAAAACATTCCCGGGTTACGAAAAACCCAACAACATTTGAAAATCTCCTACTACCACCACACAAAGCGGAAGAAGTTGCTTGTGTTGTGAAGAAGGACTTAGCCAGCCGAGGAATCGAACACGGAACGCCTGGTGGAACCCAAACGCGATGCCCACTGACTCTAGGAGGATTCATTGGCTTTGCGGTTCATATGTTTCCATATTAATATTTTGTGGAATGATATTAATTAAATCGAACATTTATCTCTCGAAAGGAAGAATTATCTATCTATATATATAAAAATGAATCTCTGTTTCCCTTGGTCACGCCATATCTTCTGAACGATTTTACCTATTTCATTCATCTTTTTTTTAAAGTTTTCTTATACTTTGTATAAGGTTCTAACGAAAAGAAAAATTAAGAAAATTGCACAGAAAAAAGGATAATTTCAGAAAACTTAAGGACTGCTTTAACTTCGTACCTTAGACGGTTCGCGTTCGATATATTTAGAGATATTTTCTATAGGTAGGTACTATTCATCCGATTGCGATACAAATTTGGTGAGTTGTTGTGAACATGCCCGTAAAGGTTTCTATATAAATATATTTCTGTATTGGTGAGTTCTGGAGTTATGAAATTTGCAAAAAAAAATGCAATAGGGCACACACGAGTTGTTTGAAAAATGAGTGTATTTTATGGAGTTTCGCGGAATGAAGGAGGGGTGGTTCGTGGGAGGGGGTACGAGGGAGGGGGGAAGGCGGAGAAGGTGGAAGGGGAATTCATGAGGAGGGAGGTTAGTGAGAAAAAGGCAAGGGGGAGAAGGGAAGGGGAATCCGGGAGAAGGGGGACAGTGGCAGTGGGAAGGGGGAACGCGGGGAAGGTGAAAAGGGAACGCTGAAGGGGAAGGGGACGAGGGTGGGAAAAGGTAAATAGACGCAGGGAGAATCAATATCTTTATTTAAGTGGCATTGCAACGCATGCCAACCGTCCGTGGTCGAGTGGTAAGACACTTGACTCCCAATCGGGAGGTTGCGGGTTCGAACCCGGCGTGCGCAAATAAATTTTATTTGATTAATTTGTGTTATTTCACAATTAATTAATAAAAATAATATATACTATATTTGCGGCACGTTCCAGAGTGGAAGATACTCTCAGTATCGCCCTGGTGTAAGACCACCATTCACAATTGAAACGTTGCTTAATAATGGCTCTAGCCGTGTTTAGTGACTAGATCTGAATAGCCAGGTACTTCCCACCTTCCTCTTCCCCATCTCCTTCCCTTCCCCACTTACCTTCAGCCTCACAACATACTCCAATTGGGGATGCCATAGTCTCACTGGCTCCAGAGGGGAGCAGTTGGGACTCTTGTGAGGTTATAAAAAAAAAAAAAATAATAATGCCAGGAATCAGCTAGTTAATTAATAAAATAATGTTCATAAGTACCTACTGTACTTTAATGTACCTACTTACTTTATCACTTGTCTAATACGATTTATATCTACTTGTTCCAATTTTTTTAATTAAAATTTCATTGAACGTGGATACGCACATTGCCCAGGAATACGTAGATATTTGCAATTCGCCAAAGCGTTGCATCGTACAATAGTATGTTATCATCCAAATATTACAGTGTTATTATCATATTATTGGTACCTTAGTAATATATGAACGCATTGTGACTAGCAATGATGAATTGGGAATTGCATTCCCTCGCGTAACCCTCCTACATTTGACCACAAAATATTATGCATGTTAACACTGTGTGCCTGTCAATGTCTTCTTATAATGGACTGATTCATCTCTTTCCGTCATACTTTATTTCAATATGTTCAATGGCAACGTATCGATCACGGAAATTTGAAATACTGTAAAGCATCAGTCGGCAACCAGTGGCCCGCGAGGCGTCTTGGTACAGCCCGCAAGATTCTCGCCGCAACGCACGTGACGTGAAGTATGGTGAAAGGGAGCGAGAAAGATACTATTTCAAACTGAATTTGAAAACCCGTTTGCTAATTTTAAAAAGATCTGAAGTAAGATGGAGATTTTCGAAAACCCCTTCGCAGTGGATATCGGTAAATTACCAAGCGATTTGCAAATCAACGTGATAGATTTGCAAAGTGATACCACACTTAAAATGGCTTTTAGGGAAAAAAACAAACATAGTGGTTTTCTATGGGCGTTTGCTTTTTGAAAACTACAAGGAGTTAAAAACTAATTAGTATGCTTGGTAGTACACACATTTTGAGCAAACTTTTTCAATTCTGAATTATCGAATAAACAAACACTGTTCTCGGTTATCGAATTCGCATTTATTAGCAATAGTACGGGTCTCTAGTCAAAAATGTACTCTAATATTTTTTTTTTAAAACTGGAAGTCAAATGCAACCACAAAAATATAATTGATTTTATTAACTACAATAGACGTCGTAAAAATATACAATAAGCGTTTAATTTTTAAAACTAATATATTTGTACACAAATATTGTAGATATACTGTAACAACGTAAAATATTTGGCCCTTTTAAAAGGTTGCCGACCCATGCTGTAAAAGAAAAAAACGTAAATTGATCAGGAGAGCAAAAAGAAAGGTGGTTTTTTTTCAATAAATTATGTCTCTGGTTTTTGTAGACCTACAAGGAGACCTATACTATATTTATTCTAAAATACGATCATTTTATTCGTAAAAACGGTTAAAAACGGGACTGAAGACCTTACGAACAAATTAACAGGGTTTCAATGTTTAATGGCGAGAACATGTAAGAATAATTTGGTGGTATACGTAATTTCGTACATATACCAACAAATTATTATTACATGTTCCCGCCAATAAACATTGAAACCCTGTTAATTTGTTCGTAAGAACTTCAGTCCCGTTTTTAACTGTTTTTTCCGAATAAAATGATTGTATTTTAGAATAACATTTTTCTCCGTGTATAATTATGAAATAACATTGAATAGATCTTTCGGGATCCTACTACATTTTTGTAAATTTCTTATAAGCAATTAATTTTCAAGAAGAAAAAAAATCCTTTTATCATGCATATCGTAAAAGACGCACTTATGCACTTATTTTCCTAGAAATTCGTGCAGATCGGAAGAGACAAACATACGGAAAAAATTACATATTTAACTCATTTTTGTATTTATTGTCCTTTGCAGCATTTCAAATTTCTGCTGTCGATATATATTCAGTTAGCTGACAGGAAACAGCGTTATGAAAATTGATCAAGTCTACCAAACATCTTTAAACACGTGTGGCCATTGTTCGTCCACCTACCAAAATAATGACCAAAACATCTCCCGGTTCATCCGAGTTTATTGACTTACCTGAACAAATAACTAGGCAGTAGTCAGTACCAACTCCAGCAAATACAATAAGATATCTCCTGGTCTCCCCACCCACTGAGATGTGTCTTGACTCTACAATCTCTGATCTCTGACAGGATATGGGCTTATAGTGCCAGGGATGCTGGGAGACAATGAGATGAGGACATAATGAAGTTATTTACAATCTGTAGGTACCCGGTCACAAGACGCACTGTGAATTATTGAGATGATGGAACCGGCAATGACTTGAATACCAAATGATTGATACTGTGAAAAAAAAATTGTGGTAATTTACATCAGACCCTTCGATTTCTGGGAGTCCCAACAATGAATAGATAGGTACAAACTAATGATGCCGATGCCGACTTCCGTGGTTGAGGTGTAATGCTATCGAATACGAATCAGGAGGTCGTGGGTTCAAATCCCGGCGTGCGAGTTAAATTTTTTTATTTTTTTATTTAATGTATTACGATTTGAGGTTTTACTCATTAAATTAATTAAAAAAATAATTTTGAAAAATTTCATCCTAGATACATATATATATATATATATATCTAAATAAAAAAGGTTATATTTAACCAAGACAACTATCTGGATTGGATTTATTTCGGGAAGAATCTTTTAATCATACATAAAGATGGCAGTCAATAAAATATGCGTTAAGAAAATAAATATATTGTTGGCAGTTCGAATTATGATACAGTCGAATTAGCTAAGTGGTTAGAGCAGAGCACCGGTAAGGCCAAGGTCCTGGGTTCAATTCCCGAGATCAATCAATCAATTGTTTCAACTTTTCGTTTGATAATCTAATCACTAATATTGTCTTAATGGGAAAGTGAGGATGTTCTGGGAAGGTAAAATTGAGGGATGGGTAGGAATCTGGGGGTCAATGTGTCTAGGAGCAACGACGGTATGAATTTATCCCTGTCCTGCAGTGCACGGTGATGGGTCGAGAGAGTCCGGCTGGAGAGGTCTAGGTTAGGTCTCCCTCCACCAGTCTCTCCCGATCTAGCCTGCCACGCAGCTAATTGAAAGGTACTAAGTCAGTGGCATATTTGCTTCCTTTTAAATTTATATGGAAGGCACTTCTAGTGTTATTTTCTTTATTATATATGGTATTAGATATTTAAGTATTGTATTTAGTCCATTTGCTTAAGAAATAATAAGTTTGATCAATTTCACCCGAACTAAGAACAAATTGAGCTTACTTCGGGCGTACAGACACGCCCACAACACAATTCTATCGGTTTATTTCTTCAATGTTTACATGCATAATGTGTACACTACATATAATAATTTTATTTGTAGCAATCTTAAATTTCTGCGCCTCTCAATTTGTCGGACGGAATCTCCTGCATTGTCTCGCAAGATGATATTCCCACGCTACAGCTGATCTCATTTCATCTCGTAACATGTCTCATGCTCCACTGGGTGCGGATGCTTGGCTTATAGTGTAGTGTGTAGTGGCATACGCTTGGTATATCAGTTTCTCCGTATCCTCGCTAAGTACGAGATTCCTCGCACAAATTTAAGCTAGCTGAGTCGGCCACCAAATCAGACACAGCAGTGACCCGTCATGTAAAATTTTAAGAAAAATAAACAAACCGAAAATTGGTATATGCTTAGCGTGCCTTATATCGTCACGAATATAGGTAATACATACGCATAATAAACGCTTGCCGATTTTCACCTAAAAGTGGTTTTTATTTAGTTTGCCAATAATTTTATAAGAAAGAAAATAGGTATTTATTCAAGGAAACTATCGCAGATACTCTTAGCGTTGCTAATGAAAAAATACATTTTGTGAAACAAAAGTTGAAAATTATATTTTTTACAATTTTTCATTATACCATATCGAATTATATTACCAGCGGCTGACAATAAAAGTTTTAAAAAGCTTCCAACTGTATACAGGAAGGTTCCGATGAGACCGATCGATTATCCCCGTATCAAATGTTTAAAATTAAAAATGAAATATCGATTTAATTTATTCAAAACTTGCTTTAATATATACCTACATTCATATAAGCAATAAAAATGCTCAAAACACACGATGATAAATTATTAAATATCGCGTACTTCTTGTACCTAAGTATTTTTTGATCTGTATTTATGATTATGATTTGTATTTATGATTTTTCAATAATGTCTAAACAAAATAAGTGTGAAAAAAAAAAACTGAAATATTTTAGTCTGATGTAAAGACCTTAAATAAATAGAAAAACAGAGCTATTTTCGTCACAAACCACGTTCTCGGATTTATTTTTTAATGATTTTAATTTAACCAAAATTAAAATTCTGAGAAATGTGTTTACCAGATAATGTATTGATTTATTTTGTTGTTTGATTAAATGATTTGAAATTTGTTTTGTATAATACAATATGTCGTTTGAAAATTGAACAAATCTGCCAACGACCAACGGTATAACCTTAGTATAGATATTAAAAATAAACTTAGTTTTTCAACATTTAAAAAGTGCGTTTACCAGATAAAATATAATCTTGTAAAAAAGAGTCAATACGTCTAGAATTTTATTTTAAATGGACTAATTTCCGGTATTCTCCTATAACAACAAAAACTACTCATGTTAATAATACAGAAAACATTTTTTTAATGGACATTCCCGTAGTCACGGTTGTTATTTATTGGTAACCATAAGACAAGATGTACACAAAAAAAAAATCAATTCATAGCAGAATTATAATTATATAAAAAACAGAAAATTTACATACCTACTCATGAAATATCAGAAAAAATACCCCTTTACGGACTTGTATATTTGTTAAGGTCGCAATTTTGATATTCTTATTGTCATATTCAAAGCTAATTTTTTTTACAGTTCGTTTTGCATTGATCTACTTTTAATAGGAGAGCGTGTGGAGTTCGTAGGTACATTAAATTGTATCTTATTTTAGCAACTTTGGGCATTGAATTTTATTTTATATGTATAATCAATGAATCAATATTAAATTATTAAATTGCCTCTGCATAATTATTAAATGTTACAAGCACAAAGTAACCTGTGTCAAAGATATTTTAAGAATTTATTTATCATGTTTTAAGCCACACTAAGCTCGACAACCCGACCAAGCCGAGCTTAAAAGCAACTGAAATACCGGGCCAAAGTCTTATATAGGTAGGAACAGCGTCACCTTGCAACGATGTGCGGTCACAGGAAACTGCCAAACTGCGGTCAATGACAATGGACCAACAAACATCTACTCTGATTTCTGGGCTCCGGGTATTGTGAGAAGATAAAATGTTTAAAAACTATTAGAAAAAAAAAATATTTTTATTTTATTTATCATGGGGTTATTTAAATTTACATTTTTAGGAGGCGTAGGCGTAGGCGTACAGTATTGGTACATTTATTGGATAACCTACACCTCTGCCAAAGGTCTAAGCAGGGGTACCCGGGTTCATAGGTTGAGGTTTGTCCGGGGCTTGGCAGCGGATGCGTCTGCCCACCTACTGCATGGAAGGTCCCTGGACACTGACCCCTAGACTCCTACCCACCTTTATACCTTTTTCCTTTCCAAAACTTCCTCTCCTTCCTTTCCTAAAAAAGACCCTCCAAACAGTATCCCCATAGTTGAAATAGGCTCTAAGGGGAGTTATTTTCTTCAGGGCATCAACAATTAGTGGAAAAAAATGTAACAGTAGGTACCTACTGTTCTTTCAATCCCTATATAATTTTTTGATTTTTTAAATAAAATTATTAACCTGAATACAGGCTAAAAATAGAATTATACCTAGAGAGGTTAAACATAGATTGATACCTAGAGAGGTTTTTTTTTTTTGTACATTATTAGCTCCACACAGGAGACCCCGAGGGAAAAATTCCTTCAGAGCCTATATCATCTTTGAAGATGCTGGGTGGAGGGTTTTTTAGGGGAAAGGAAGGAGAGGAAGTCCTGGGAAGGAAAAAGGTTTGAGGAGTGGGTAGGAATCTAGGGATAAATTTGTCCAGGAGCGATGGACGTGTGAAGCCATCCCTTCCACTGCGGTGCAAGGCGATGGGTCGAGAGGGTCCGGCAGGAGAGATCAAAAGGTCTCCCTCAACCAGTCCCTCTCGATCCGGCCTGCCACACAGATGGTCGGCAGACGCATCCGTCCCCAAGTCCCGTACAAGCCTAACGCCATGAACCCGGGCACCCCTGCTAAGTCATCAAACGTAGCGAACCACTTGGGATGACCTGTGGCAGAGGTGTTGGTCGTCCAATAAATGGTTCCCGGGGCGGCGGTACCCAAACCCGCCTCCTAAATTGAAAACTATAATACCTACAATGCAAAGAAGCGATAAATAAATAATTAATTTTATATATAAAATTATAATTGATGTATTTCAAATTCGTAACGCTACATTATTTCAACTTACTCGTCATTCAAGAGATATCGTCTCCTTCAAATTCCCATCTTTTTAGATAAGATTTGTGACGATTTCTTCTAGATATCTTTTATAAATTTAACACAGTAAGGTATTGTAGATGATTGTATAATTTCAACTTTGTGAGTGTAGAGGAAGTGACGCATCTTTTGTTTATTTCAGCATCCTCGAACATCTCAGTGCAGTGGCGTAGGTACCTGCGTAAAATTTATTGATAAAAATAATTTGTGTTATAATAATAGGTATTTTTTTTTGTTTGGTAAAGCAAGAAGAGGTCGCAAATGGGTGAGAGGGTTGACGAATTGAAGAGATAAACTGATATAAGTGTTTTTTTTTTTAAGTAAACTTACACTCATTTTTTTTATGTAAGAAAAACTCTCTTTATAACTTTTAAAGGTAATTCCCACTATATTTTTGCCAATAATATGGAAAAAAAACCATTAGTCGAAGATAATATTGTTAATTCTGAAATTTGAAATATGAAGTTGACAATTACGACAGTCCCATAATAGATCGCAGTGGCCCAATTGGTAGAGGTGTAAGTCCCGCTAAGACGTATGGTTCTGGGTTCGAGTCCCAGTTGCGACCATTATCTTTATTATTTTTCTGTGTCTTGTTCATTTTCATATTTAATTTTTTTATTATTATTATTGATATCTTCTTCTTCAATGATAAACTTATACTGTTTATAATTCTCAATTAGGTTTATTTGTTTAATTTTCAATTAGGTATCGAAATTCTTTCCAGAATTGAATCAATTTCTTTGGCTTGTTTGGGGACTAGGAGTCAGGGATTTAAGAGTCTGGGGCCTACGATAAGACGAAAGGGAAATATGTAAATTGATGATTTCAAATTTTCTTTAGTAAAGGCATGTCACACAGTCTATAAAATATTTATTCACCAGCAGCTATACCTAGACACTTCACAGAACGCACAGCAGCCGTTTCCAATTAGTATAGATAAATATTTAAGGAGTCAAAAAGGGCTAACACAAGTGAAAAATCAATTGTGGTTTTTATAATTATTTCGGGGCATCCCATCAATGTTCAAGTATTTATCAAGAAGTGAAAGTCACGACTCACGACCAAAAATGTGTAGGTATATTCGTAGTGTGCCCTAAATCGTTTGCCAAAATGAGTCTACAAAGTTGTTTCTGAAATGCGTTAATACATAATATGTATTTGATAAAAAAAATAGTATTTTAAGCTAATATTTTTTATAAAGCAATTAAAAATATTATTTTTATTCTATTCAAGCCAAACGATAGGAAAGGCTTTAATTTATTATAAAATATATTTTTGGTATTCATAATGTAATTCAATTTGTTGTAAAAATTAATCGAAAAGAGTGACTTTGTTCTCCTTAACTTAGTTGCTAGTTGAGAACGGCTCACGTGCGTTATGTGGATTGTCTGGAAGAAGTTATTAGTTATTTTTTCAAGTATGAATTATGCACAAAATATATAAAAATGACATTTTATTGTCACCTTCCTCTAAACTGATAAAATCAGCGTACAAATTCCATTCCAGGTTCATGCACAAAAAACATTTTGATGAGAAATTTGTTGTTCTTTTAACTATCTTGTGATTTCACTTTGTATTAGGTAGGTACAGGCACTATCGACTATAGAATAAAGAATCGAAAAATGGGCGTGTTTCGTGGATCAATTATAGGCCTGATTTCAGCCTATATTTCCATACAAAACCATGATTACGAAAATCAAATGTGATAGCTATATACAATTACAGGCAAGTGTAAGACAGAGACCGCGTGCTAAATGATCTAGAATCAAAATATACTAAGTCAGTGACACATTTTTTTCCATTCAAATTGGTATTATACTTTCTTGTGTTTTATTATTTATTCTATGTTTTCATGGACTGTAAGCTACTGACATTCACATGTATAAAGTAGTTACTTAATACCTACCAACTGATGACATAAACTGAAATAAATCAGCTTATTTTATGTGTCGCCCTTGTCAAGTCTCGTGTCCATACCTACAGTTGCCTATATTTTTAAATGAAATGTGAATCTGTTTTCTTTGTTATCTTACAGAATATTTGAGATAAACGCAAAGGTATGTATTAAAAAACGTCCATTTGGAAGTCTATTGTATCTTTTAAGACATCGTCATCTCAAATAACAAACCTAATTGCACTGTCCTAGGGTGTTATTGTCTGGGGCCCAGGAGTCAAAATGTTTTACGTAAAATAGTGACATCAGTTTTTCGTTCAAATCTGAATAAATCCCACCATTTGTTCAGTGGGCTGAAAAGCTTAATACTAAATACATAATAGCAGCCAAGTGGGTACTTCCCTATCTTCCTCTTTACCTTCTCTTTCCTCTCCCCACTTCCATCAGCTTCACAACATACCTACCTACTAGGAAATGCCATAATCCATATGTCTTAATTGAGGGAGAGGTCGATTCAGACGATTGCTGACAGTTTCACCTCTTCCTCACATTCAATAAATGCTGGCGTCCCACAGGGATCGGTTCTGTCTCCGACTTTGTTTTTAAATCAAATATCTTCGGCACCGGTAGATACATAGTAAAGGGAAACACGCCAAATACGCTACCAAATACGCACACGATTGACATTTGTCACAGTTGAGAACGGGTCGCTTCTAGGACTCGTTATTGAGTTCAACAGCCCAACTATGGAACGATTTTCCGGTCTCTGTATTTCCTCCCTCCTACAACATAGACTCTTCAAGATCTATGTTCACTCCTTCCTCTCCTCAAAAATACCCTCCACACAGCATCCCCAAAGATGACATAGGCCCTGAGGTAAATTATTTTCCCCAGGGCCTACTGCGTGGAGTTGGACATTTGGGACTCTTGTGCGGTGTTCTCCATAAAATTAAAATACCACGCCGTTGTCGTGTCAGAGGATAATGACAGATAAATAATTACATAGAGTTGCTAACATACAAGAATCATCATTTCTTACACACTGAAGGCCTGACAGTCTAACGGGACTATTTGAATAATTAAAAGGTGCTTCCGATTGGCATAAAAAAGACTAAATCGATAAGGCTTCTGAAATCTGAAGCCATTTGCTCACAAATTGCTGACGATTACAGACTTAAACACTTCCCATTACGGAGGTCCTAAACGTTCATGTTAATTTCAGGTTAGGGACAGGTAACAGAAAGATAATAGACAATAATGCTACCGGAAACATAGAAGACTGTACCCTTTTTATCTCATTGTCTATGCCCAACTTCCTCTGCTCTATCACCACTTAGATTATAGTTACCATTTCGTCGCCAACTGTAATATTATTCTGTTCTTATTTGAGTTAAATAACGTAAAGACCCTTTTAAAACAGTTCCAATTTAAAAACAAGGTGATTTACAGGTAAATGATCTGTCTTCCGGTTGGTTTAAGCCTTTAATGAATATATCTGGTTGGATGAAACCGATATTTTTTTTAATAGTCGCGTCGTCGATGTGAATCTTTTTGTGATCCGTAGAGGAAGGATGTATTATAATTACATTTAATTGTGAAATGAGAATATGGTTAGTTCTTACCGGGATGTCATTTATCCAGTTTCGTAGAGGAAAAGTGTTTGAAATTTGCAGTAATGTCAAGAAAAACAGTGCTAATTCGAGTGCATTTGTTTTTCGAGAATATTTGGAAGTACCTTGGAAGCAAGTTGTTTGGTGTTTATCGTGTACACAATCTCGTTTTTTTTTAAAACAGAAGGTATTTATGTGACCATTTAGGCAGCATATAATATAGTTATTTGGCGATAATTACCTGCAGGTATCCGGTGGAACCATATTGAGTATATTGTGGTTGTATTTTTTGTGTTATCCGTCTTTGCATAGATTTAGTGTATTTTCCTTGCATACCTTGTTTTTCCTACACAAACTTTCACCAAATTCCAGCAAACGCCATTTAGTCTCGTTTAATGTTTAGTATTGTTTACAGTCCATTACAAGTGCATCTGCAGCTGTAATTCATAACCAGTTGGATGCAATAATTTTTATCTTTAACATGTTTATTAATTGTGGTGCTTTTAACCCTCAGATAGAACTCTAGCTAGCCACTCAATTGTCTGACTACGTCGTATCCTAAGATATTTTGGACACGTTGCTCGCCAAACTCACAGAACTCCAACCTGGAGAAACACATGGTCAAAGTGGAAGGCAGGAGAATCCAAGTTTCACAGTCATCCGGCACATCTGTCTCATTGGTTCACAATGCAGCGCAGAACCGCGAGTTGACCCTCGAGTGAATGAGTGAACCCTTCCTTTTGTGAACTTGTGGAAGCCTTTGAAGTTGTATACGTTGCCTGTATACATCGATTAGATTAAATAAAGTAACCAAGATAATACACAAGAAAACAGTCACAATCATCTGTGCAGTCTTCTGTGCAATATTGCGGGTATCAGCTCCACCCAGCTGCCGAAGTCCAGTGAACCAAACATGTCATTTGTCCACTTGGCTGGCTGGTTTCTCCAACACCACTCATCAGGCTCATCTGTGTCCCTCCTTACTGCTGTATTAGTTCTGCCTGAGCGCACAGATATCTCCATCACTCCCATCAGATGGACATCGGTGTTCATGGTCTCTTTCATCATCCACCAGCCGTCAGATGTTAGACTGCCATCTTTCTTATCACTCAAGAATTCACGCGTGTCTGATGAATACCTATGGATATAGGTTTTCATCAGTCAGAGTAGAGCTTCGAAAGAGTGCCATAATAGCAAAAATTATACAGAATTAGTGTAGTGTTTGTTAATCTCAATGATTAGGTAATGCTACTTAAAATGTGTTGGGAAACTTCCAAATAAGATCAAGGTTAGATTATTCAAGTTTTGGCCTAGACATCCTTAGTCTACTAGGCTCTCAGTTATTCTGTGGCTCCAAGTCGCCAGACCAATGGCGGCTGCTGGACTACCAGATGCCTTCGTCTATCATCGGAACCGTTCGTACATTAGACACGAACGACGATACTCTCAGTTTCACCCTGGTGTAAGACCACCATTCAGAATTGAAAAGTTAAAAGACTAGATCTGAATAGCCAGCTACTTTTCCATCTTCCTCTTCTCCATCTCCTTCCCCTCCCCGCTTACCTTCAGCCTCACAACATACCAAAATTGGGGATGCCATAGTCTCTTTGAAATTGTTTATGTCTACGTGATTAAATCTAGTGTTCCTACCTCGGGCACGCGTCACCAGCAACCGAAGCAGCGGAGCAGCGCGGCACAAGTCACCCTCCGCACGACATCAGCTGGTTGATTATACGTCTATATAGGTACTGTAAGATATAGGCAATCAGCGAGGTGATTAGACGCTTGCCTGGATATGCAAGCTGTGATATGTACAGGTAAATTATTGGCAAACGCAGAAACAACGGAATAAATAAATAAATATCTGCATAGATAACGGCTCATCTATTAATGATTTTAGAAGACCTGCTTTGGAGTCTTCTTTAGGCACATGCACAAACCATGACATTTCAGGGTCTATTTACGGTCGTTGTTTCCAACGTTGATCGATCAATCTGAGTCTCCGATCAGCTAAGTGATTTGTTTAGTGACGCTCTGTTGAGCCTGTTGAGAGTTGCGTTGGGAAGAGCATATTTATGCATTTGGGGAGTGTTGAGACAGAATTTCGGCTCAACAGTTGATCAGTAGGATTGGGAACAACGTTCGTTATTATTTTAAGGTAGTAGATATGTACCTCTACGGTTAATTACTTTGTGATGTTTTATGCAATGTAATTATGCAGTAACGTACATAAAACATCACACATTAACTAACCATCATGCTGTTTCCCCACAGTGGTAGGTAGAGAGGATAACAGAGCATTGAGAGGTTTCAAAAATCTCTTGCCTTTACTAAGCAAATCTTACTTTGTCTAGCCCTTCAAGAATTTGGCGGTATTTTTTCACAGGCAAAAAATATTCCCGCTTTGAAATAAAATCCAAAAAAATATATATATATTGGTTAACATATCTCAAAACTAAAAAAACTGTTTTCGAAAGGTGATGAAACAGGCTTTCAAATTTTATTATTATAAATAACCATGTAATTTTTTTTATATAAAAATTTTGGATGAAAGCTTTAAAAAGTTTTAAAAATGGTTACTTTACATTTTTTCTTACTAAAATTACTGATAATGAAAAAAAAAATAAAAACACATACCTACATATTTCATCAGACAAATGAATTATAAACGTTACTGTCACCTCACTTTTTTGTCATTTTATGTATAAAAATTCTTGAATAATTCACAAAGTTTCATAATTTTTTTTCATGTTGCGATCGGAAACTTTGATTTCATAAAGGTGTACATTTTAATTGTTTTGTGGCTGATTTTTATATATAGCATGTTGTATTCTCTTTCCAATACCGTTTAGATCACACGTCTCACTATGATAGTAAGGGAGATACAACGATTTCTATGAGACCTATGTGAGCTGGGACAAATAAGGTCTCCTTACAAAAATGTATCCTCTATCTGGTACAATACTCAGATTACTCATTTACACCACCAAATCAATTATAATGAAATATGGGCGTTTTCCAAAAAAGATGTCGGTGACGTAATAGAATTCCACTTAAGTGAGATGCTGCATTTCGATTAAAAATATACGTAAATTTATTAAAGAAAATATGAACTTCATGACAAAAAGCATTTAAATAGAAAATGTCAATAAACTTCGAAAATAATTGCAATTTAAGTTTAATACTATTGGTAAGAAATTCTTTTACGTCACTTTTATCATAAAGTTTATAAAGAAAATTAAAAGAAATTCATTATTTCAGATTTTTATTTACGAATTGAAAACACAATCAGTCTCCTAAAAAATATGAATAATCAAGCTTATTGAATTAAATATTAAGTTTTTAAATAAAAATATTCTTTTACGCTACTTTTGGACACTTTGTACTGTATATTTTGCGTTCTAGAAAGACGTATATAAGTTTTTGTTTTACGAATGTTTAATTATAACAAATTTAAAATTAATCATGAACTATATCTATAAAAAAAAGAACAAATTTCTTTAAGATATAATAATTGATCTTAGAAAATAAATCACAGCAATAACAGGACAGTGACGTAAGGGGAAACATTTGGTAACGTTTGGGAATTCTAAGGCCTCGGCCAGACAGAGGGGCTTGCCCGGTAGCGACAGCGGGCGCGAAATATCAGTCGTATGTGTACGCCCGTTGTGGCTACACTGCTGAAGGCGCGACAAGCGACTGGTATGGGAAGAGTGGAAGATACTCTCGGTATCACCCTGGTGTAAGGCCACCATTCGGAATTGATACGTTGCTTAATAATGACTTTAACCGTGTTTAGTGACTAGATCTGAATAGCCACCTTCCTCTTCCCCACCTTCCTCTTCCCCATCTCCTTCCTGTCCCCACTTATCTTCAGCCTCCAACATACCCCGATTGGGGATGCCATAGTCTCACTGGCTCCAGACGGGAGCAGTTAAGACTCTTGTGAGGTATTCTCTATAAAAAAGGGCGATTTTACGTACTACCGCCACCGTGGAAGGCCCCCCGCGCAAGTACTTTTTCTTCCACTTGTTCTTTTTTCTTTTCTTTTTATTTTCGTTTCTGTTCTCTCCAACGTCTTCTTTTTTTCTATTCTTCTTTGGTTAGCTCTCTGATTATATTTTGATGTTATTTTTGTCTTTGTAACTCTTTTTTCTTAAAGGCTTCATATTTTTCAGGGTCGTTTTTAATTTTGTCTCTGTACCTTTTTGATTTTTCTGCATCGTTTTTAATTTTTCAGGATCGTTTTTAATTTTGTCTCTGTACCTTTTTGATTTTTCTTCAGCATCGTTTTTAATTTTTCAGGATCGTTTTTAATTTTGTCCCTGTACCTTATTAATTTTTCTACAGCTTTCAACGGCATATTTGAACATAAAATTTAAATAAATTATTTATAAAAATGCACAAATAATTAGATAGGTAATAATGGGCTACACCGTGTATAGCCTGAAATACGGAACTAAGCTGAAAGGGTATTAAAGTACATGTTAATATACACAACTTTAATTAAAGGATTAACTAAAACACACAGGAACATAAATCATGCTACATTTTATACTTACTTAATCAATATTGTATGAACCAGCTGATTTTATACTCAATTTCAGAGTAGCCTCTAGAGTAATAGTTGTTCATATTGCTGTCTATATTAGTACTTCGACACCATTTCGACTCTTTAATAATCTTAATTAATAAAAAAAAGAAGAAAAAAAATATACACATAAAAATCAGTTTTTTTTTTCTTTTTAGCTATGTTGTTCTTTTTTTTCAATGCTACATATATCACTCAACCCACATATCTACATGTAATAGTTACATTTTGAAGATACATGCAAAATATAAATTTAATTAGAAAATTGTAACGCACCCAAATACACTAAAAGACGGACAGAGTGAACCGACCTTTAGAATTCCATTACGTCACTTTTAAGTTCCATTCACGAGACCGTAGCGTAAGAGAAGTAGCGTAATCGCGTCAATATTTTTTCAAAATGTATTTATCAATAAATTATGAAACTTCTGTTTGTTCTAACTAAACATTTCATAAAACAATAAATGAATCAGTTTAAAACAAAGTAGAGTCTAATACATGCTAGTAAATTACCTGGAGAAATACGGAAGCGTTGGTGGAACACTTTTTTAGTACAGCCGAGAACGACCACTTTTGTTACGATTTCTTGGCAAACTGGCTGTCAAAAACCAAGCATGGCCGCCCCTCATAGACTAAATAGGGTTGCTTTTTTCGAAAATATTCATCGATTTGGTAATATTTTTATTGGAAGACGTCAATAATGTGGTAGCGTAGGCGGAAATTCCACCATACGCTATTTCGTAGGACAACTCAATATCTGGTATTTAAATTATTTTGCACGATAATTAATCTATATTATGGTTGCAAATCGAAAATATTATCATATACTATTAGTAGAATTAGAAATAAATACTGGTATAACATAAAATAACATTAATTTTTGAACTCTTACTAGTAGTGGTAGGTGTAGGACATACCAGAAACAGTGACCTGTAGTCTTACTTATTTTGAAATAATATCGAAATTTAATAGATTTATTCATGATTTTTAGTCCATAAAGGTATTTATTTGTTATTATATTGGTAAAATATATGGTTGGTCATTAAAACCGACACAACAAAAGTTACTGATCCTGAAAGTGATGGGACACTGACTTCTATCTATGTACACTTTTTTTGAAAAACGCCCACATACAAAATATGGATGTTTTCTGGGTAACTAGTAGGATATTTCAAAATGTCATACCTACTAATGTATTGGACCGTTGTGCCCACCGGTGTTATTTTATAGCTTTTTAAATACACGTAAAACACAGACATGTATAAATAATATTAGATTCACGATGAGCATTTGATTACGTATTGCTTTTCTCACTAATCCACTGGAGCGACAGAGCAATTTAAAACTTTTTATCGGATTGCCAAAGGAAATTTTTCCGCCCACATTAAAAAAATCATATCTCCGAATTTGAATATGGAGACATACAAACTGATTATAGTTCTATATAGCCAATGAATTCGCTTATCTTTTGTCATTATAATATTTGTATTTACACTTAACGTAAATCTTACACTTTTAAAACATCTTCAAGAATCTAAAGAATATTTGCCATATTTTGGCAACAAAGCAATCCGTGCATGGAGAAAAATGTTATTCTAAAATACGGTAATTTTATTCGTAAAACTGTTAAAAACGGGACTGAAGTTCTTACGAACAAATTAACAGGGTTTCAATGTTCATTGGCGGGAACATGTAAGAATAATTTGTTGGTATACGTAATTTCGTACGCATACCAACAAATTATTCAAATTATCCCGCCAATAAACATTGAAACACTGTTAATTTGTTCGTAAGAACTTCAGTACCGTTTTCAACCGTTTTTACGAATAAAATGATCGTATTTTAGAATAACATTTTTCTCCGCGTGGTTTTGGAAATAGTGCCATATTGTGTCAAATAGCGCTCGAGTGGTTATCTCAAAACTTAGTATTTGTATATATATTTCCATTTACTTATATTTTGCCAATGTTGACATTATAGGTTACAGGCAAAAATGTAACAGTACGACGTCCACTGAGTCACGTCGGTATTTTGGGAAACTGTTTTATCTCCCGTGAATCACGGCGCAGTTCACACCCACCGCATGACAACAATTTTTCTTATTACGTCTGGGTTTATTTATATTTCTTGTCACTGCAGTACCACCCAAGTTAACGTCATCGGACTTAAACGATGTGGATGTTTACAATTTATTTATAACTAAATATTTATCAGGTCAATAGGAAGGAAGTTATAAAGTGGGTTTCCCTCAATTTGAAGTCGAGGTAATTTTCAGAATTGTCCTACGAAGTGACACAAAGTCTCTCCACACTGACTGTTGTATTATTATATGCAAAAGACGGGGATGCCCAACAGTGGTGGCGTAAAGGGGAGGCGGAGGGGGCGGTCCGCCCCGGGTGCCAAGCACCAAGGGGTGACAACGACAACTCACTAGACAAGCCAAAAAATGCGCACAAAACTTCCTCTATAAAGACATATCAATAAACCTACCTACTCTTGTATCCAGCTACTTACAAACTAATATCATGTGTCATTCAATCTAAAGCGTTGGTAACATCACCAGAAGAAGATCTTCGTGGAATGGTTCCAAATCTGTTAAAAATTTACGATGAATTTTTAGCAGAGGACATCGTTTTGGAGACTTTACGATTGATTTCTGGCCAAGAAGCGGTTCAATGGACTACATTGGAGCTGCTCAAATTCCTTGTAAAATTGGGTTATTCCGGGTCTGTTCCAAGTTTAGCGCTATGTCTTTTTATTTTATTTTTTACAATTTGTGTTTCGGTTGCTTGTGAAACAAGCTTTTTAAGGTTAAAATAATATCTTAATTAAGGTCCACAATGAGCCAAAAGCGACTAACCAATCTTTAGATTCTATCAATTGAAAGAGACAGGGAAATCTATTTTGATAATGTGATAGAATATTTTAGTAAAATAAAGTCTCGTAATCATGTTTAGTATTTTTTTATATTTTAAGTAGGGGTGCTCAATACAAAACCGCCCGGGGTGCCAATCTACCTTACGCCGCCACTGATGCCCAAAGAAGACCTTGTGTGTATTTGATGATCAAATACACGTGTGAACATCGTACAAGAGTTCCAATGTACAAGGGTACCTATCGTCGCCCGGGAACCATTTATTGGATAACCATCACCTCTGCCTTAGGTCACCCAAAGTGGTTCGCTACGTTTGGTGACTTAGCAGGGGTGCCCGGTTTCATGGAGTGAGGTTTTTCTGGGTCTTGGCGGCGGATGCGTCAACCCATTTACTGCGTGGCGGCCCGAATCGGGAGAGACTGGTTGAAGTTGACCAATTGGTCTCTCCAGCAGGACTCTCTCGCAACATCGCCTTACACCGCAGTGGAAGGGATTGATTCTTACGTCCGTCACTCCTGCAGGACACACTGACCCCAGATTCCTACCAATCCCTTATACTTTTTTTCCTTCCGAAAAATTCCTCTCTTTCCTTTCCTTTAAAAGATTCTCCACACAACATCCTAAAAGATGAAGAAGCCCTGAGGGGAATTATTTTTCTCAGGGCCAATTGGGGTATGTTGTGAGGCTAGATGGAGCGGGAAACGGTAGGACATGAAGAAGAGGATGGTTGGCAAGCACCTGCCTATTAAGTTCTGGTCAACAAATACAGCTAATGTCTAATTCAAACAACTATATAAAAAAACAAACCACAAAACTAACCAACGTTCTGACATTAAATTGGTAACAAAGGAGTGACATTTAACAAATGACAATCGAAGTCACTCCTTTGGCGGGAAATTCCCGCGAATTAATCACTGTAAATATTATGATTATTTTCAAAATTAGAAGTAGCCGTCTGCGCGCGCAGACTGGGGGGCGCTTTCCCGCCAACCCGACTCATGACGTTTTGGCGGGAAAGAGCGTGACTCAGTTTGAATACAGAACTATTTGCAGATGACTAATAAATGACCCAATGATTAACGAAAACAAAGGAATAAAACGTATTTTTGATTTGTCATAATTGGATTATACGCACTTGTACTCTTTAAGTATAATAAATACAAAACAATACAAAACCAACACGTCAACCCACCAGAGACCAAATGGGAAAATAATTTACCGACTCCAGATATTTTCATATCAGAAGGTTCGGCTCGGTAGAACTCCTAACTGGACCGATAAATCCTACTAATCCCTCAATATTTTTTTTTTATGTTTCTTTATTCTTTGAATAGTAAATATATAACAATTGTGGAATTTATGGCCGCCATACTGATACTAGGCACATGCCCGTGTTATGGTAAATATTTTTAAAATCTTATGTAATGTATTTAAAATGTATAAATTCTTTGACAAATCTAATAAGCCTAAATTTTGAATGACAGAGCTAGGTATAATTCCAGTAGCCAAAATAATAGATGGATTTTTTTTTTTTTTTTACGCACCAGATTTTTAGGTCCGGGTTTAGTTTTTCATATAGGAAAAACTTAACCCTTTCATACACTTTTCCATATAAATGATCATCTAGTAAATCCACGTTATGCAAGTGTATTATATAAGTATAATTAATATAAAACAATACAAGAACAACACGTTAATCTAACAAACTATTAAATGGGAATATAATTCACCGACTCCAGATATTTTCATATCAGAGGGTTCGGCTCGGTGGAATTCCTAATTTGACCGATAAATCCTACACATCCCTCAATATAAATATTTAAACAAACTTTCGTAATCCTACATGTTTTTAAAATGACTGATTTTTGCATTTTTATATACAAATTCGTTGACAAATCTAAATGCAAAAATCAGTCATTTTAAATATCTATATGTAGGATTACGAAAGTTTTTTTAAATATTAATATTGAGGGATCTGTAGGATTTATCGGTCAAATTAGGAATTCCACCGAGCCGAACCCTCTGATACGAAAATATCTGGAGTCGGTGAATTATTTTCCCATTTAATAGTTTGGAAGATTAACATGTTGTTCTTGTATTGTTTTGTATTAATTATACTTATATAATACACTTGCATAACGTGGATTTACTAGATGATCATTTATATGAAAAAGTGTGACCTGTAAATCTGGTGCGTAAAAAAATAACATATCTGATATCTACTATTATTATAATTTTGACTATTATACCGCCATCCTAAGTAGAAAATTAATGAAAGATCATTACAGAAACACAATTTGAGATACGAGATGTAACAAGTACAGGAAGTCAAATTAACCATTAAGGTTCAAAGAGATAAATAAATAAACAGGTTGACTTCCTTCCGGCACAGGAAAAGGTTCGATTTAAAATAAGAACGCGGCTTTTTTCGAAAAGAGAACACAAAAGATGGCCGCCGACGCGTGACGGAAAAGAAATAAGATAAATACTCGTAACATGAAACAATTAGGTCTCTCCGATAGAAAAACTTTATTATTTCGAACAATATATTGCCCACAATGGACATATTTTTATAGTCTTTTTTTATTTATTTTGGTTCTTAGTCTTTTTTGTAATTCGGCCTCAGGATTGTGTCCTGTTTTAGGCCCAGGCCAAACGGAGAAAAATGTTATTCTAAAATCCGATCATTTTATTCGTAAAAACGGTTAAAAATGGGACTGAAGTTCTTACGAATAAATTAACAGGGTTTCAATGTTTATTGGCGGGAACATGTAAGAATGATTCGTTGGTATACGTAATTTCGTAGATACGTATACCAACAAATTATTCTTACATTTTCCCGTCAATAAACATTGAAACACTGTTAATTTGTTCGTAAGAAATTCAGTCCCGTTTTTAACCGTTTTTACCAATAAAATTATCGTATTTTATAAAAACATTTTTTCCGTGAATATATTAGACGTTGACGTTGGTGGGTTGGATTAGGTTAGGATCGTTTTTTTTCTTTAGTTCAATTTTCTTCGATATTGTTTTGTTTTTTTTTTCTGTTTTGTTATGGAACCAGCTCGGCGAAAGTCTGCAGACTTTCATGCCATGACTCTGTTATCTCTGCTTTTAACCCGTTTAATCACAGGAGACCATATTTGTCCCAGCTCACATAGGTCTCACAAAAATCGTTGTTTTCCCCTTACTATCATAGTCAGAAATGTGATCTAAACAGTATTGGGAAGAGAATACAACAAACTATATATTCAAATCTAAAAGAAAACCACAAAAAAATTTAAATTTACCCCTTTCTGAAACCAAAGTTTCCGATAGCAATTTTTAAAAAACTTATGGAACTTTGTGAATTTTTTAAGAATTTTTTTTACATGAAACGAAAAAAAGTGAGGTGACAGTAAGGTTTATAATTCATTTATCTAATGAAATAAGTATGTGTTTTATTTTTTTTCATTATCAGTAATTTTAGTTAGAAAATAAAGTAAAGTGAGCCATTTTTAAAACTTTTTAAAGTTTTCGCAAAAAAAATTATATTTAAAAAAATACATAGTAATTTTTAATATAGAAATTTGAAAGCCTATTTCATTACCATTCGAAAACAGTTTTTAGTTTTCGAATACGTTAACAAATGTTCCATTTATTTGGATTTTATTGCAAAGCGGGAATATTTTTAGCCTCTGACAAAATACGCCAATTTTTTTAGTGGTTAAAACAAAGTATTATTTTCCACCCCACTCTGGCCTCTCCCTGATGGTGATGATGATGATGGTGGGATCCAGTGACCCATCAGTGTGCAACATGTCGACAAAACACGTACATTTGTTACAATTACCTCCGAAGGTGCTTAATTAAATTGTCATTACAATTCAAGATGGCCCCCGCTCCCGCCAAAATGTAGATTCTCTTTTCAAACTAAGAGACAAACCGTGTTCCTTTATTTCCGCCCGCGTCTTGCAACCGTTGGACCGGCAACTGCAATTATACCTTCCTACCAGTATAAACACGGTGTCCGGAAACTCGTAGTATCTACAAACGAGAAACTGGAGAATTACGTCACAGAGAACCCAAAAAAATTTATTTATTTCGTCGGCCTATAATTTTATTATACCTTTTCAGGTTTCTATTAAAATTGACCCATAAAATTCCAACTTCGAACTAGATTTACTCAAATTGGTGTTTGCTGGAATTGAGTGACAGTTTTTTTTTAATTTTTTTTTTTTGTGAAGTCACTCACAAGAGTCCCAACTGCTCTCGTCTGGTGTCAGTGAGACTATAGCATGTCCAATTGGGGGTATGTTGTGAGGTTGAAGATAAGGAGGGAAGGGAAGGATATGGGGAAGAGGAAGGTGGGGAAGTACCTGGCTAATCAGATACAGTCACTAAACACGGCTTAAGCTATTTCAAGCAAGGTTTCAATTCTGAATGGTGGTCTTACACCAGGACGATACTGAGAGTATCTTCATATATAGATATAGTATGTATAGGAAAACCTCACAGGTTGAAGGTAAGTGGGAAAGGGAAGGAAATGGGGAAGAGGAAGGTGGGGAAGTACCTGGCTATTCAGATCTAGTCACAAAACACGGCTAAAGCTATTTCAAGCAAGGTTTCAATTCTGAATGGTGGTCTTACACCAGGACGATACTGAGAGTATCTTCATATATAGATATAGTATGTATAGGAAAACCTCACAGGTTGAAGGTAAGTGGGAAAGGGAAGGAAATGGGAAAGAGGAAGGTGGGGAAGTACCTGGCTATTCAGATCTAATCACTAAACACGGCTTAAACCATTTCAAGCAAGGTTTCAATTCTGAATGGTCTTACACCAGGGCGATACTGAGAGTATCTTCATATATATATAGTATGTATAGGAAAACCTCACAGGTTGAAGGTAAGTGGGAAAGGGAAGGAAATGGGAAAGAGGAAGGTGGGGAAGTACCTGGCTATTCAGATCTAGTCACTAAACACGGCTTAAACCATTTCAAGCAAGGTTTCAATTCTGAATGGTCTTACACCAGGGCGATACTGAGAGTATCTTCATATATATATAGTATGTATAGGAAAACCTCACAGGTTGAAGGTAAGTGGGAAAGGGAAGGAAATGGGAAAGAGGAAGGTGGGGAAGTACCTGGCTATTCAGATCTAGTCACTAAACACGGCTTAAACCATTTCAAGCAAGGTTTCAATTCTGAATGGTGGTCTTACACCAGGACGATACTGAGAGTATCTTCATATAGATATATAGTATGTATGGGAAAAAACAAGGTATGCAAGGAAAAAAATTGATATCATTTTTGCAATATAAAAGTTTCGTTCCGAAAACCGAACAAATAGACTTGACGGGTTAGAAATTATTAGATATTATTAATGCATTGTAATCGAAACGAACATCCGCGAGGCCTATAAAACATGAATGGTCGGTTTTAAGTTGCAAAGTTACAACTTGAACAAAACGATCAGTTAACGTGTAATTTATTTCCCCCTTCGCCGGGAGTTGAACCCGCGGCCAGCTGGCGAGCGGACGCTGGGGAGGGTGTACCTACCGGGCCGCGAGATAACGCTCCTATCAATACACGATACACGTAGCTGTCGGGAGATAACACCTGTGCATAGGTGGACTGTACGCTCAAACAGGGATGCCACGAGAAACCGATAATTCACTAACGGTAAAAAAAATTATGTTAACGGTAATCGACATTCAACAATATGAATACATAGACATAGTAATAATAATAATTAAATTTAAAAACATATTTTTATTTGAATGTCTACTAGTAGATAGTATTATTAATATTTCGAAATTATTTCATGACACAAATGATATAACTCCTTTCCTAAACCCCAAGAAACACATATTAATATATATTTTTAAAAAAAACTTCATCTGCGAGAAAAGGTGCACACAGACACGCCCATCCACAATTGTGTTTCTTATAATCATCAAACATTTTCCGAAAATTGGTGTCATTTCTATTTCCATAATTGTACTCATTTCTATTTACATAAGTACTTTCAATTTAGTAGGTATGTTCATAGCTTACTACACCTTTTTGAGAAAATACAATGAAAATATTAATAAAAATACACATTGGTTAACAAAATGCAGGAAACGGAAAATCTAAATATGTTACAAAACATATATTATCTGTCAACTATTCCCCAATACAAGGCTTACATACGAGTATCTAGTGTTTGTGACAAATACTTAAGGTGAAGCCACGCGAAAAAATGCAAAATTATACAAAATCTTGTGTTTTTGTTTTGAAAATTTGATCGCTTAGAAATACTATGGATACTTCAATTAAATACTTTGAGTAGAACACATCTTTGCCTTTGAAGTAATCGAGTATTTTTTTAATAAGCATAGAAAAAAATAATGCGTCTGACCTATAAAAAATGGTTTTAAGTGAAAATTTTCCTACTTACAAATCCTTTTTCTGGTATGGTTTTATTGAATAATGTAGATAAATAAGTTTCTTAGAAAGTGATAGGAAAACATTTTAATATTTGTTGCTGAACTTCACAAAATAAAATAAAACGTGCATTTCGGCAACGTTTCTTTTCAGTGAATAAAAACAGGCGGTACCCAACGAATTTGTAACTGCGAATTTCATCCTTAGGAAATATTTCCTTAAGAATTTCATCTTTACGTACAGAAGGATTTTAGCGCGTCGTTCAGTAGCCGCCCAGAATTGGCGGCGAACGGACATGCCGTAGTCTACGCGGCGCTTTGATCTTTAAAAATATACTTTCGTAATAACAAAATACTGTTGTTGGCTAGAGATTAGGATTTTTATTGGTAAACGCCCAAAAATCGTTCGCTCCGCCCGAATTACTGGATCGTCTTAAGGTTAACATGCGAAAAAATACAAAATCTTGTGTTTTAGTTTTGAAAATTTGATCGCTTAGAAATAATATAGATGCTTCAATTAAATACTGTGAGTAGAACACATCTTGGGCTTTGAAGTGATCGAGTATTTTTTTGATAAGCTTTTTAATAAGCTTAGAAAAAAAATAATGCGTCTGACCTATAAAAAATGGTTAAAAGCGAAAAATCTCCTACTTACAAATCCTTTTTCTGGTGTTGTTTTATTGAATAATGTAGCTAATTAAGTTTCTTATAAAGTGATCGGAAAACATTTTAATATTTGTATCTGAACTTCACAAAATAAAATAAAACGTGCATTTTGGCGACGTTTCTTTTCAGTGAATAAAAATAGGCGGTACTCAACGAATTTGTAACTGCGAATTTCACCCTTCTGCCATGTACAGAAGGATTTTAGCTCGTCGCTCATTCTACGCCCAGAGCCCGGGGCCAACGGACATGCCTTAGTCTATGCGGCGCTTCGATCTTTAAAAATATACTTGCGGAATAACAAAACACTGTTGTTTGCTAGAGATTAGGGTTTTTATTGGTAAACGCCCAAAAATCGTTCGCTCCGCCCATTCCGAATGAGTCAAGGACTAGTGGATCATCTTAAGCGATATGGATGTATTTGACAATGATTTGAAATTGGCAATCTTTAAACGTCTTTTCTGCGAACTATTTCTACCTAGATTATAAACTATTGTTAATAACAATTTCATACATTTTTATTAATATTATCGTTGATTTGGAGGATTTTGGCAGCCTTTCTATTTTTATGTTACTTATTTTTATTTTATGGTGTGTTAACCCATTTTTGTTAACCCTTTTGCATATTTACTATAATTTTCATTGTACACGGAGAAAAATGATGTTCTAAAATTCGACCATTTTATTCGTAAAAACGGTACTGAAGTTCTTACGAACAAATTGACAGTGTTTCAATGTTTCAATATTTATTTAAAATATCTATAATTCTTGATTTGATTCAAAGTATTATGCGAGTACTTCAAATAAATTCCCTAAATAAAATATTTTCTTAAATATAGTTTTTATTTGACAATCATTGACAAATCAATAGTTAGCTTTATAAATTATAGCCTATGTGTTATTCTGATGTATGAGATATATTATTGTTCAAATTCAAAAATTCATTAAAATCCATTCAGTAAATTTTGCGTGAAAGAGTAACAAACACACATACATCCATACAAACTTTCGCGTTTATAATATTAGTAAGATTATCAATTAGACCAATTGGTTAAATTAACAGAATAGTATAAAAATAAATATGTAATATAAATAGCAGTTTAAGCATTATATTATAATTTATTACAAACAAGTAGGTACAAATGAATAGTTACATCAACAGTTACATGAGGTATTACAAAATTATAAGTAGTAATGTGAATCCCTCTACAATATATCTGCATTCTCAACTCAAATTTCGATTTTTCGGAGATGTCGATATAAAAGAAATAAAAAAATTAAATGGATTTCTACAAATTCAATTTGATAACCATACATTTAACGTTAGTTGTGGCAACCCTACCTCCCCTTCTATATAAAGTAGGGAGTGTGCGGGAGTACGGAAGATGCCGCAAGGAGAACAGAGAGTAGAGAGCAGATGATAGGGCAGGTGGGAATTAATAACGTGGCGAGGGTACCCGGCTGTACATACCCAGTACCTACCTGCCTAGTCAGTGTCAGTACCTCCCCGGTGAGCTGGCACGCGCGGGTTATCGGATCGATTTATTTTTATATTGAAGGCTCTATCGCCCTGGTGAAAGAACGCCTTTCAGAATCGAAACGTTGCTTGATACGTTGACTTTAGTCGTGTTTGGCGACTAGTTCTGAATATCCAGACGCTTCCCCACCTTCATCTTCCCGTCTTCTTTCCCTATCCATTACACTTTGTTGCTACTGTCGGAAGAAATTCAGAAAAACGAATAATATTATTATTTTATTTGAAGAAGAATATAACACTAATAAACTAAACGAAAATATGAAAAAGAAAAAAACAAGACACAGAAATCTCAATCGCCTTGCACCGCAGAAAAAGATTCATACGTCAGTGCTGAACACGCTGACCCCCAGATTCCTACCCGCGCCTCATACCATTTTCCTTGCCAGAACTCTTCAAACAGCTTCCCCAAAGATGACATAGGCTCTGAGGCGAATTATTTTCCTCCTATGTGGAGCTAAGGTAAAAAAAGGTTTTGTTTGTTGTTAGGTTAGGTTAGGTTAGGTGTGTTCTTTGTGTTCTTTATCATTAACTTTCTTCACTCTTCTTCAAATAAATATTATTTAAATTTTTTAATATTTTTTATTCTTCATTTTAAGCACCCGCTAAACTGCCAAAGCAGTTTGTTATTGAAAACTAATTTCTTTGGCAGTTTTGACTCTTTGACTTTGACTCTTCAAAAATAGTTTTAACGCATTTAGAGAACAGTCACTTGGTTTGTCCAAATGGTTTGCAAGTTCATTTAATATCATTCCACTCGCCATGCTGTGTGTGTGGTCAGAGAATGAATCAAAGACGACATCGAGATCCTTCACACAAAGATTGTACACGTTTCGGCCTTTACATTATAATCCTAAACTATATCTTACTAATATTATAAATGCGAAAGTTTGTATGGATGTATGTATGTTTGTTACTCTTTCACTCCAAAACTACTGAATGGATTTTAATGAAACTTTACAATAATATGGCTCATACATCAGAATAACATATAATGTATAATTTATAAAGCTAGCTATTTATTTTCAATACATTGAAAATGATAATTATTGTTTAATTGAAAATGTCAAAATTTGAGAATGACGTTTTGCAAAAAAAATTCTATTTTAGAAAATATTTAAATTAGTGAATTTATTTGAAGTAATCGCCTAATACTTTGAATTGAATCAAGAATTATACATATTTTAAATAAATAGGTTAAGAATTTTGAAATTAACATAGATGAGACATAGGAAAAGAAAATAGATTACGCAGACGAAGTCGCGGGCAGAAGCTAGTAATATAATATTTAGAGAACGAGTCTAGGGCATACCGACTCAATGAAATTTAATGTGTTTATCAACGACCATTTAGATAGTGCATCCAGATCAGCTTGCATTTTAAGACACTCTTGTTGGGAGCTTTTTTTTATCAGAATTTTAAGTACATCTGCAAACTGTTGACATTTGATGTTCCTAACACAATTTTGGATGTCATCGATTAGTATTAGGAACAAGAAAGGTCCGAGGTTAGACCCTTGGGGAATTCCAGAGAGCGCTGTGATTTTTTAGAGTTATATCCATTTACCGTAACAAATTATGGGATTACTTATTACGACAATCATCTAGCCAATATATGTAGACATTTGCTGTTCCTAACACAGTTTTGGATGTCATCTATTAGTATGAGAAACAACAGAGGTCCGAGGTGAGGTCCTTGGGGAATTTCAGATTTTTTAAGGTAAGTCCATTAACCGAAACAAATTATGATATTACTTATTACCGCAATCGTCTCGCCAATAATATTTTACCGCTAGCGCATTACCAATCCCGAAACGCACATATCACCGGCCGCGGCACCATCACCGTTATGTTTATCTTCCGGTGCCTTGCCGGTTCCGCCTTCGTATCCTTGTGGAGAGCCTGGGATGGTTTCTACCGGCCAGTGGGAAGTGGAAGGAGTCGGAGACGCTATTGTGTTGTCTTGTCGGGCCGCACGGAGTTGGTCCTGCGAGGAGCGGTCAGCTGAGGTCATCGGCAGGACATAGCCGCGCCGTTAGGTGACAGAATATTGTGATGGCACGATCCAAAGAACCCAGCGGACTTGGGACACTTGGATAATAGGTGCTAATCATTTTTGCTAATGTTTTGTAACGCCCATTTATTGGGACGCAATCAGCAGCCTAGCGGATATATAAGAAGAAGAAGAAGGGTTTACGGTTTCAACGGCAAGGCTAAACTTTCGCCCAACCATCGATGAAGGAATCAATAATAACCAAAATAAATAGCTACGTAAACTTATGAAGATTAGAAATTTCCAACTCATCATCTTACCAACGTTTACTGGCTTCTTCTTGGGTTTCTTTTTCTCAATTCTTTTTATTGTGTTTTTAACGTTGCTGGTTGCGATATTTGCGTGTGTGTTCAGCTCGTTTTGCCTTAGAATCCAATTAAATATAGTCAATTTATCTTTATCGATACCTAATAAAAAATTGTTGTTTTTATTTAATAAGTCAAAAAGAAGACCTTATTGGGGTACCCCGTTCTAAGGTCACATTGTATATAATTTTAATCTTTTAAACCAGTGATTCCCAAAGTGGTCCAGGAGGATCCCCAGGGGTCCACTGGAGACTCGATGGGGGTCTACATTGGCATGATAAGAAAATGGGGGTCCACAAGTTGTATGTGAGAGTCCACGAAAATTTATCTGGTTTCAATAGTAAAGAACAAAAATAATGTCTTGGCTTTATCTAACAATGTAGGCCAGTGGTTCCCAAATTGATTTTTATTAATATGGATGTTATTATAAATATAGATGCACAAAGTATTTGCGATTTATCCCATTTTGAAAATGACACTTTAATTCAAAGAAAATTTGAGAGCACTGAACCATATTTCCCTAGAGTCTAGGAACGTCCGTTCGCCACCGTAATGGGGCGTTAACTGAAACAAAATAACTAAGTTTAGTCTTTATGCCGACCTCATAAGGTTTAATTCTCAATTCGTTGAACGCCGTCCATTTTGATTCATGCTCAAAAAACAGCGCGATATTGCAAAGATTTATTTTGTGAAATTCTGGCACAGATATTAAAATTCTTTCCGATCATTTTTTAAAGAACTTAATTTTTACACTATACAATAAAGTTTTATCCGAAAGGGGATTCATCAGTAGGAGATTTTGCACTTTAAAATATGTTTTATAGGACTGATATTAAATTTTTTTGAGATTTACCAAAAGACTTATTAAAAAAAAAAACTCGATTATTTCCAAGGCCAAGATGTGTTCTACTCGCAGTATTTAATTTAATCATCTATAATATTTCTAAGCGATCAAATTTTCAAACCAAAACACACACGATTTTGCATTATTTCGCATGGCTTCATCAAATAAAACGATCTGTGATTTTTCACAGATAACAAATATATGATTGTAAAGTAGATACAAGTTTGAAATTGAAATTATTATTACCTATTATTGCTAGAGAAGAAAGTGATGATAAAATCTGCGACAAAGTTAATGAAAAGTCCCAAAAGTTCACTGTGGTTTATCTCAAGCTGGGAATCACATCCTTCAGTACCAAAAGAGAGTCGATCGGAAGCTCGGAGCGTGCCGGTGTGATGAGAATAATTATATTCTCATTATGCGACCGAATCGACTTATGTTGGGTCAGATATTACCTCTCTCCATGTCACACTCCTTACTTCCCTCTTACAAACTAGTCAAGAAAATAATACATATTTTTAGCATCAGTGAGGTTGCTTTTGAATGGCAAGCCTTTCTTTGCATTATCTCCATACAGGAGGCACTGAGGAAAATAATTTTCCTCGTGGCCTATGTCACCTTCAGGGATGCTGTGTATGATACGGGGAAGGGTCCTTTTGATGAGAGGAAGAACGAAAATTGGTCTTGGGTCCTTCCTCCATCCTACAATACTGTGTAGATACCTTAAAGCATAATTAACGTAACACCACTTTTTGTGCGGTTTGGAGTTGAGTTTGCAGAACAATTTTCTGTATTTCATTACATTATTGGATGAAACAATGAATAAACAGTATATTAACTGAGGATAAATCAAAATATATTCATAAATTGACACATTTGTCTTAACTATGGCCAAGAACGAATGAAATTATGAAATATACCGTTCACAGATCATAATTATTGCTGTAAGTAAAAAAGTTATAGACCTTCAAACATTTAGTTCACAAACACAAAAATCGCTTTCCTGAAGAAAAGTCCACACGGAGAAAAATGAACGGTTAAAAACGGGACTGAAGTTCTTACGAACAAATTAACAGTGATTCAATGTTTATTGGCGGTAAAATACGTACGAAATTACGTATACCAACAAATTATTCTTAATGTTCCCGCGAATAAACATTGAAACCCTGTTAATTTGTTCGTAAAAACTTCAGTCCCGTTTTTAACCGTTTTACTATTAAAATGATCGTTTTTTTCTATTAAAATGATCGTTTTTTCTATTAAAATTATTATTTTTTCAAATAACATTTTTCTCCGTGCAAAGTGGACTCCCGTGGGTTATCCTTTAAGCTGTACAGATATATATTTAGCGTCAGTGAGGCTGCTTTTGAATGGCAAGCCTTTCTTTAGATGAACTCCACACAGGAAGCTCTAAAGAAAATTATGTCTTCAAGGTCTCTGTCACCTTTGGGGATGCTGTGTGTGATACGGGGAAGTATCTTTTTGAGCAGAATAAGGAGTGAAATGGGTCTTGGGTCTTTCCTCCCTCCTACAATATGGTCTTTGAAAAGACTCATATCGTAGGAGAGAGGAAAGACCAATGTAAGGAATATACACAATCTATATATTTTATATATGAAGAAAGAGGGTGTGCAGGTAGCTTGTTTTATAAAAATCTACAGTTTCATTCCAAGTTTGATGAAATTTTGCACACTTGACCTGAAAAACAGGAGAAAGGTCACTGTCTACTTGAGAATTGTAAAAACCACCCATCGCCTTTTCTTACCTCTTAAGAGCGACTGACCAGCGGTTATAAAAGTTTAAAAATGCTTGCAACTGTACAGGGAGGTTCCAATGAGAAATATCGATTATTCCCCGTATCAATTTTTTAAAATGAAATATTTAATATTAATTTATTTCATTAAAAACTTGCTTTAATATATACCTACATTCAAGTAAGCAATAAAAATGCTCAAAACGCACGATGATAAATTATTAAATATAGTGTACTTCTTATAAGTATTTTTTGATCATAAGTATTTATAATTTATCAATAATGTCTAAACAAAATAAGTGTGTAAAAAAATTTTAATATTTTAGTTTGTAAGACCATAAATAAATAGAAAAACTGCTCTATGTTTGTCACAAAACACGTTCTCGGATTTATTTTTAATGATTTGAAATTAACTAATATTTAATTTTTTAAAACTGTGCTGACTAGATTATGTATTGATTTATTTTGTTGTATGATTATATGATTTGAAATTTGTGTTGTTTAATAGAATCTATCATTTGAAAATTGAACAAATCTGCCAACGACCAACGGTTTAACCATAGTATATTAAAAATACACTTAGTTTTTCAAAATTTTAAAACTGCGTATACCAGATAAAATAACAATCTTTCAAAATCAATTTATATTTTTTTGTAAAAAAAGGGTCAATACGTCTGGAATTTGATTTAAAAAGGACCAATTTCCGGTATTCTCTGGTAATACCCTCTTAAATCAGAATGTTGATACTTGCTAAAATTTTGCACCCTTGATGTTAACAATAAGAGGAGAATTATTGTCTAAAACTGATTTCGAAAACTTTGCGTAAAGCCCGGGCAACGCCGGAGACTTCATCTAGTTTGTTATAAATTATAAGCATATCCTCACATTTGAAAGTGTGCATATTATTTTTTTTATTTTTAAATCAGCTATATTTGGTGTTCCCATGTGTATTTAATAAAAAAAATAGTTCCTCTTTATTAAATTTTGACAATTTACTAAACTGTAATTTAATTATCAATATAAACTGCAAAGACCCCTCATCACGACTAAATGAAACAATCAAATAAGATTACCAAAGCACACCTACATAGTTTGACAACCACTGTACAGATAATTCATAGAAGCGTCATTTGTTCATATTCATTTTGAAAAAATAAACTGGCTGTGGGAACGATTCAGACTAGCGGTTAAGTTTAATTCTGTTCTTGAAATACGTAGATATTTCTTTTAATTTTCGACATTGATGTCGTAATTTTTCAAGATTTTTTCAAGAAAATGTATGTTTTGATGATGAGGCAAATATCTTTATATGTATATACAAATCTGGCATCACAATGATCGTCCAAGGTAAACTCCGAAACTACTTAATCGATTTTGATGAAATTTGGCTTACTGTGTGTAATTTGGTCTAACTTAAAAGATAAGATAGTTTTTATCTCGATTATTGACCTCAATATTTATTATTGCGAATTAAATGTTTTTTGGTGGGACAATTATTTGTAAGTTCCGTAAGTTTCTGACAGATGGCGGTGTGAGATAATTTATTGACACAACACTTGGTTATCTAGGTTAGGTAAAAATCCAGTCGAGAGCCTTACCCCTCAACCACGGAAGCTACTCATTGCACACGGGCACAAGGTCTTCTATTGCGTAGGGATGGTTGTGTGAAGAAATGTCATGAGGGATTCGAGCAATCATTCAGCTTTACGTACCACCCATTCGGAATTCCCTTACACTCCCCTACTTTCGATTCAGCCAATGAAATTATTTATCCGCTCAAGAAAAAAATTCCATATTTGAACCTGTGTATCTGATCAATTTCACCAGATGAGATGTAAGCAACAAATGAGCTTACTTCGGGCAGTCGGACGCACCCACAGTACACGTCTACAGGTTTATCTCTTTAGTGGATACGACATACGAGCAACACGCACACTGGTTTACACCATTCTATCGACCACACAATTTCATGAACTTGTCTGCAGGAGTCGAAGTTTTTCCAAAAACAAAGAGCATCAATGCATTGTTAACAGAATCATGTTTTCAGAAGTCATTGTTTTTGTCATAACCCTCGATTGACCAATAATATATCACGTCATTTTGGTATTTAAGATGATCCACTAGTCCTTGACTCATTCAGAATCGGGCGGAGCGAACGATTTTTGGGCGTTTACCAATAAAAACCCTAATCTCTAGCAAACAACAGTGTTTTGTTATTCCGCAAGTATATTTTTAAAGATCTAAGCGCCGCGTAGACTAAGGCCTGTCCGTTGGCCCCGGTTCTGGGCGTAGACTGAGCGACGAGCTAAAAACCTTCTGTACATGACAGAAGGGTGAAATTGCAGTTACAAATTCGTTGGGTACCGCCTATTTTTATTCACTGAAAAGAAACGTCGCCAAAATGCACGTTTTATTTTATTTTGTGAAGTTCAGATACAAATATTTAAATGTTTTCCGATCACTCTATAAGAAACTTAATTAGCCACATTATTCAATAAAACAACACCAGAAAAAGAATTTTTAAGTAGGAGATTTTTCACTTTTAACCATTTTTTATAGGTCAGACGCATATTAAAAAGCTTATCAAAAAAATACTCGATCACTTCAAAGGCCAAGATGTATTCTACTCACAGTATTTAATTGAAGCATCCACATTATTTCTAAGCGATCAAATTTTCAAAACTAAAACACAAGATTTTGTATGATTTTGCATTTTTTCGCGTGTCCTCACCTTAAGGACAAAATAACATTGAAAGGAAGCCACATGCCAAAACTATGTATTCTTAGTGTCCCTTATAACGCCACCAATATTCTACGGATTAGAGAGACAGGCGAATTGTACCGCAGCCCCGGGAACCATTAGTTTGATAACCAACACCTCTGCCATAGGTCACCCAAAGATAATATAATCTATTGTCTTTGGGACTCCCCAAGTGGTTTGCTACGTTTGGTGACTTAGATGGGGTACCTGAGTTCACGGGGGGAGGTTTGTCCGAGTCTTGGTGGGAGATACGTCTGCCCACAAGACACATGGCAGGCAGGATCAAAAGAGAATGCTTGAAGGAGTCCCTATGACCTCTCCAGCTGCACTATCTGAACATTGTGTGTATCACCGCAGTGGGTGAGATGGATTCATATGTCCGTCACTCCTGGACACACTGACCCCCCGATTTCTACCCACCCTTCATACCCTTCCCTCCCTAGAACGTCCTCTTCTTTATTTCCTCAAAAGACCCTACACACAGCATCTATAAAGATGACATAGGGCCGTTCCTTTTGTTAGGTAGTTCCTTACCTACAAGGTGTCAGGTAGAAAATCTGTCATTGTTCTACCAGCATTTCAATCGAAGATGGTCCGAGGAATTTGATTCATTGATCCCATCGGCATCTGTGAATGACGGCTGGCGTAGTCCAGAGGCAAGGCTTTGAACTCCCATTCCAAAGGTCGCGGGTTCGAACCCGGCGTGCGCAAATAAATTTTATTTGATTAATTTGTGTTATTTCACAATTAATTAATTAAAAATAATATATATAGATACTATATTTGCGGCACGTTCCAGAGTGGAAGATACTCTCAGTATCGCCCTGGTGTAAGACCACCATTCAGAATTGAAACGTTGCTTGAAATGGCTTTAGCCGTGTTTAGTGACTAGATCTGAATAGCCAGGTACTTCCCCATCTCCTTCCCTTCCCCGCTTACCTTCAGCCTCACAACATACCCCAATTGGGGATGCCATAGTCCCACTGGCTTGTAAGGTGCTCACTATAAAAAAAGAAAGAAACACGCAAAATGCGCGCCTAACATTTGTATACAGTTGACATTAATTTGTTAAATGAGCAACAGTTCTTTAATTCAATAGTTAAAAAACTTAACATCCCTTTAGAAAACATAAATTACCTATCGTTAATGAATATGTTAAATATTCCAACTTTAGAAAACAGACGAAAAATAACCGACCTAACCTTTTTATTAAAATTATTAATCTCTAAATTTGATTGCTGTGAACTCTTGCATTTAATAAATCTACATGTACCTACACGAACTACTAGACAAACATTAACATTTTATATACACACATCTCATTCTAACTATAAATTGCATCCCCCAATACAACAATTACATAGTCTTGGTAACCAATATTGATGTATTTGACAATAATTTAAATACTAACTATTGTAAATATCAATTTCTTACATTTTTATTAATACCTATTATAGTTGATTTGGAAAATATTGGCAGGCTATCTATTTTTACTTTATTTATATTCTGTATTACCTACATTTTGTCAACTCATATTTTATCTAACCTATATTATGTGTCTTTATATTTTTTGTTACTTTACCTGTATTTTATTCACTTCTAACTCTTCACAGTAATTAATCAAGACATGCATTGCTTTATGTATGTAAAAACCCTATGGGCGTTTAAATAAAAATAAAATAAAAAAAATAAAAATAAATAAATAGCTTGGCCGTGGAACGCTCTTCAATACCCCATGTTCAACTCCTTCCTCTCCTAAAAAAAACATCCACATAGCATTTCCAAAGATAACATGGGCCCTGGGGGAAATTATTAACTTCAGGGCCTCCTGTATGGAGTTAATGTTGTGTTATAACTTGTTTGCACAGTCACGTCATTCATCATTCTATCCTACTCTCGTCTGACCTCTCCGCTCTCTCCTATCGGCGGTCATCTCACACATGTAGGTACCTCATACTAGTATCCAGTGACCAGTGATGTGGTCGCTCTCTGCCTACCCCGGCTGGAAAAAGAAAGTAGGAACGGTATCCGAATGCCGGCGACGGGTCGGTATGGTCCAATGCTGGCATATGCTGTGCATGCTAATTCTGGCATGGGTGTAGTCGAAGTTTTAAGTGGATTTTTAATCTCATTTATTACACATTTTTTAACAGAATGTTAAAACACAAGCAAGCAGGAAAATTGAAATTATTTATTTATTTATTATACGCCCTAATGAGCTTTCACATTCTATTTTATAAGTTGTTGTGTATCACTGTTATTGTAAATACTGAACAATTCAAACAAAAAAGAAAAAATGATATATTTTTAAAAAATGTAACAACAAAAGCATAAAATAATATAAATGGGTAAAAATGTGAACGGATACTAATGGTGGAGTTATACTTGTAAGACGTGTTGTGTCGTGATGTTCTCTGCCGTGATGGCTAGCGTTCACATCTATAAGTTGTGTTCTGACCCTTATGACGAAATTTAATACAGCTTATAAAACAATACAGCACGTGGTATGTACACACTAACCAAGACGCGGCCGTCCCCGCGCCCCTCACCTTCACTGCTCTGTCGAAAATCGAGATCGCTTCTGTCGGGTCACGACAGATCGCATCATGACACAACACAACAGACTAATATGATCGTTACCATACTAAATATATGAAACCGATACCGTTATGATGCGTCACGTCACGTCACGACAGACAAGTATAACTCCACCTTAAGAATCCTCACAATATCGGAATAAATAACATTTATATAGACTTATCTTAAAATGAAATATATCTCTCAGATCAGAATATTTATTTTCGAGACTGAGAAATCTCGGAATCTCAGTGTCCTGGTGTCATTAAAGTAAAAGGTTTAAAAATGTTAAAGCGAGTAAAAAAAAAGAAACATACTTTACTTTTAAACTTACTAACCTAATACACCTAAACTTGGATGATTCGATTTGGAGTTTTAGTAGATGATAAATTTATTTATTTATTTATTTATTCACGCCCTTAGAGCTTTTACAACAATCATAATACAAAAATAATATGAAAATAAACAATAATATACAAATTATGTTACATCATTGTTTAGTAAACGGGAAACAGAATTTTTGAAATTTCAGAAATAAATTTTGATAAGGAATAAACGAAAATATCAACTGAACTAAATTTATTTCCAAGCCTATGTAGTCTTTGGATTGGGGAGATAATGAAATAATTAGTTTTCGAAGAATAAACAAAGAACAGCTCTGGAAGCCTCGTGTTACGATTTGGTACTCTGAATGTTATTAGTTTAGTTAAGTCAGGTGCGTCAAATGTGCCATTTACTAATTTAAATAAAAGTACCATATCGCTCTTGGTTCTTCTACAAGATAAGTCAGTTAAATTAAGTCGTTTCATTAATATATCATAATTGATTTGTTCAATGGGTATGGAGAGTTTGAAATTAATGAATCTTAAAAATTTATGTTGAACTCTCTCAATTTTTACTTGATGTGCTTTATAGTATGGGGACCAAATAGTGGAATTATATTCTAAATTACTTCTAACTAAGGCAGTGAAGTAAATGTAGAATAGATAGATTGAAAAGAGTTAGTCAAATAATAATTACATTTACACTTGAAAAGAGAAAGAAACGACTCCACCTTCGGTCGCACGTCGCATCATCACGAATCTGTAGGATACGATTCGTCAATAAGCACGTTGTGAATACATTTGACATTATAGGCAGCGAGCAGCGGGTATCGGGCAGCTCTCCGAGGTAAGGAGAGAGAGGCCTGACTGTGCCGGTGGCATACTAATGAGCCACTGTGATCACCAGCGAGCCACATCCACCGCGACACGGACATATGGACATTGGTCACACTGGACATAATATACACAAACTAGAAAACCAGAATCCTCTTAACGAAATTCGGTTCCATAACAAGAACAAACGGGGACAAAACAGAACACTTGAAAAGTGATACCAAGTCATGTACCTAATGCTGTGTATACACGAACGTGAATGTGAACCGAGCCACGAATTGTGGGAAAGGAACGAAGTACGGCAAACGGTGCGAAATGCCGCTTGCGGTCACTTCATACCTACATGTTGGGCGCACAGGTGGCGCTAAGGAAATCAATTTTCCTCGGGGCCTATGTCATCTTAGGGATGCTGGGTGGAGGGTCTTTTTAGGGAAAGAAAGGAGAGGAAGTTCTGGGAAGGAAAAGGGTAGATATGAGCGGTGGATTGTCCAGGAGTGTGGGACGTATGAATCCATGATTATTCTCACTGCGGTGCAAGGCGGTGTCAAAAGGTTTCCCTCTAACACGCTCTCCCAATCCGGTCCGCCGTGTTGTACGGTGGGGAAAGACATCCGCCGCCAAGACCTATATACAAACCTTAACCTGTGAATAACGGGCACCCCTGATAAGGACAAAACGTAGCGAACCACTTGGGATGACCTATGGCAAGGGTGTTGGTTATCCATGGTTCCCGAGGCGGTGGTACCCGTACACGCCTCCCAAATCGAGAATCATAATGTTCACTCCCTTGGACCGTCTCATTAGGTTTATCTCTAGTTTAAATAGTAATAAATGAGCGATAACACAGTTCCATCTGGCGACAAACAGCAGAAGCTCCCCACCATACCTGTTTGGTATTCAAAGTGCGCAGTAGGAAGATGGAGAAATTCTCTCGATCCGTAATACCGAGATCGAGCGGCCAAACACCGCGCGGGATGCGTTTATTGTCTGTAGTTTGACGAAGCGACCCTCCGCACTAGCGACCACATTCTTGTTAAAGCAGTGAACGCCGCACAAGAGTCCCAACTACCTGTAGTCAGTGGGACTATGGCATCCCAAATAATCGGGAATTGTTGTTTGTTATGAGGCTGAAGGTAATGAGGAACGAAAGAAGATATTAAGGTGAAGACATGCGGAAAAATGCAAAATCGTATAAAATCTTGTGTATTAGTTTTGAAAATTTGATCGCTTAGAAATAACATAGATGCTTCAATTAAATACTGTGAGTAGAACACATCTTGGCCTTTGAAGTGATCGAGTATTTTTTTGATAAGCTTTTTAATAAGCTTAGAAAAAAATTATGCGTCTGACCTATAAAAAATGGTTAAAAGTGAAAAATCTCATACATACAAATCCTTTTTCTGGTGTTGTTTTATTGAATAATGTAGCTAATTAAGTTTCTTATAGAGTGATCGGAAAACATTTTAATATTTGTATCTGAACTTCACAAAATAATATAAAACGTGCATTTTGGCGACGTTTCTTTTCAGTGAATAAAAATAGGCGGTACCCAACGAATTTGTAAGTGCGAATTTCATCCTTATGCCATGTACATAAGGATTTTAGCCCGTCGCTCATTCTACGCCCAGGGCCCGGGGCAAACGGACATGCCTTAGTCTACGCGGCGCTTCGATCTTTAAAAATATACTTGCGGAATAACAAAACACTGTTGTTTGCTAGAGATTAGGGTTTTTATTGGTAAACGCCCAAAAATCGTTCGCTCCGCCCGATTCCGAATGAGTCAAGGACTAGTGGATTACTTAAGAAGCTTAATTTCTCCTACGATTCGGTTTACATAAATTAAAAATAAATTGAAGTTTATTGTCAAAATATGGCAAATATTCTCTAGATTCTTTAAAATGTTTTAAAGTTAAAGATTTAATAATATTTTTTTTATAAATCCTACGAATATGTGATAAAAGATGGGAGAATTCATTGGCTATATAGAACTATATGTAATCAGTTTGTATATTTCCATATTCAAATTCGGAGGTATGATTTTTTTAATGTGGGCAAAAAAAATTCCTTTAGCAATCCGAGAAAAAAATTTTAAATTGCTCTGTAGCTCCAGTGGTTAGAAATGTATGAACGCATATAAGAAACAACTTTTACAAAATACAATTTCGTGTCTAAGATTATATTATCAGTGACAGTGGTTTTTCTTTCTCATTAAATTATTCACAAAATAAATAAAAACCAGATTTTCGCTAAAAACGACCTTTCTAGACTCCGTTTGCATAGCGATTGTTATGCCTATTAGGCAACGTACCCATAATACGTGACTAACTTTTTGCAATTTTTGACCCCCCTCTCGGTGACCACGTGTAGTATATTCCAATTCTCCCCCCCCCCCCCCCCCCTACAGTTTTCACGTAGTAATTCATAAATGTGGTTTTCAATCATTTCTTGCTAACAAAAAGTTAAACACTGCACTACAAAATATCATTTTTTAATCAGTAAGTCAGTGTTGCGACCTGCGAGTTTAAAAAGCGCCAAACACTGCGCGCCATATTTGAAAGTAGCTCGAAAAAAACGCGAGATTTCCCTAGAGGATATTGACTACGTGATAAAAACCTAAGCCCTCCGCCCCTCATTGTGACCAAGCGTGGTATTTTGAAGAGCACCCTCCCCCCACTGAACGGGTCACGTAGTATATGGGTACGTTCCCTTTCCTATCTATATTCGTCGTGATAATAAGGCAGGCACACTAAGTATTTTGGCTTGACTGCTCCCAAACGTCTGAAGCCATTGAGACTATGGCATCCTCAATTTGGGTTTGTTGTGAGACTGTAGATAGTGGGGGGGGGGGAGGAGATGGGAAGAGGAAGGCGGGGAATTAACTGACTATTCAGATCTGGTCACATATCAAGCAAGTTACGAATCGGGAATGTTACAATCTTTCACCAGGGCGATACTGAGATATTTAAAAGCGTAATAGAAAAACTGACCCCACAAGATACCTCTAATATTTACGTGCGATGCACACCAATTAGTTTTACAGATCAAATAATTCGTCATTTAAATAAACATTTCGTTACATTGGATGGTATATATAAATATAGGTGGTATGTGTTCACTTTTTTATGTGACGAACGCATTTTGAGAGAGCCAGTGGGTCCACGACACCCCGAACACCGAGGAAAGTCAATTAAAATTATTATAAGCAATAATTATTAGCCTGAAACACTCATCCATATTGAAAGAATCTTCCGAGAAAAGATATCTACATATCGCCGACGGGACTCGAACCCGCACCCTTTTGATTGACGCATAATTTTTTCTAAGCTTATTAAAAAGCTTATCAAAAAAATACTCGATCATTTCAAAGGCCAAGATGTGTTCTACTCACAGTATTTAATTGAAGCATCCATATTATTTCTAAGCGATCAAATTTTCAAAACTAAAACACAAGATTTTGTACGATTTTGCATTTTTTCGCATGTCTTCACCTTAACCAAAAGCTTAATATTTCATTGATTTATTTTTTGTATCTTACTAGCTGATACCCGGCATGCGTTGAAATGCCACTAAAATAAATAAATTTTCTCCCTTCGTGACATTTCCGCCTCCTCTTCCTCTTCCCCTCCCGCGTTCCCTTTTCACCTTTACCGCGTTCCCCCTGCCCTCTCCTTCTCTCCCCTTTCTCGCGAAACCCTTCCCCCCTCACGCATTCCGCTTCCATCTTCTCTGCCTTCCCCTCTCCATCGTCCCCCTCCTGTGAAGCCTCTCTCCTTAATTCCCCATCCAATCCTAACGCAAACCCCTCTACCCAGCCTTTTTTCCCTGCCGCTTAACTCCATAAAATATACCCATTTTTTCAACCACTTGCGTGACCTATTTAAATTTTTTATGCAAATTTCATAATGCCAGAACTCACCAGTAGAGGAAAGGAAGCGTATTTGGAATACTGTTGGAAATTCGGAATACCGTCTTATCTTCGGTTGGAGTGGCGGAATCTAACAGAAATAATTATAACATTTATAACTATTGAACGTCGCAGCTATGAGCCCTGATTTCAGTCGGAATAATAGTTATTCTGTTTCTGTGGATGAATGCCGACGTATTTTGTGAAGTTGCTCATATCAAAACTTTTTCCGTTCATTTTTGATGCAATATAATCGTCCCATATTCCAATATTTTTTATAACATTACAAATGAAATCACATCAGAAAGAGTTATATTTTAATAGTATGACTTTCGTTTTTGCATTTCATGATGCATGCATGTGATATAAGAATGATCTTTTAGGTTATATGTTGCTAATTCGGAATACGGAGTGTGAGGCAAAATTCCAAATTATATTAATTTTATTGAGTACCTACTCTTATTTAATTTTACAACTGGGTACACAATAATAGTGCTGGACGCGAAACAAAAGAGTAGGTATGTTTGTGATTATTGCAAATAATTAAAAGAAACTATTATATTCTAAAATTTTAAAAGAGAATATATATTTTGGAATATAGGTAGTATTCCGAATTACATTCACTTTTAAAAAAACGCATTTTTTCTCATTCTTTCAACTTTTTATTTTTCAAGAGCCCTGTAATAATTTTATTGGATTTCTGTTCCTGTTTCCTAATAAACTATTAGTTTCTTAACATTTTCATCGACTTTTATTCATAAAAACGTTTTTATCTTATTTTCTGCACCCTAAAATATAAATGGTGTTCCGAATATGCTTCCTTTCCTCTATATATATATATATATAGATATATAGAAATATTCACGGACATGTTAACATCAATTAAAAAAAAATTATTAGCAATCAAATGAAATTTTAATCGCAATCGTATGAATACCTAGGAAATAATTTCATAACGCCATAGCTCAATATCCTATATCTAACCATCCCGGGTAGGCGCACATCATATTCCCAAAGTTTCATCCCAATCGGATGAACGGTATGGCCGCGCATAACATACGAACACACAAACAAACATTATTTTTTATATTATAGATTTAATATGGAAAACACACACACGTGTAAATAATATTAGATTTACCTATGGTGAGCATTCGAATATCGTTTTCCACATTTTTCTCAAAATTTTGAGATGTCTGACTAATCAACTCGATGATCGATTATATCTACCTATGTGGAAACAATAATGCGAGTCTGAAAAGGTTAAAAGCGGCCAATCATTACATATTTAACCCTTAGGTACCTACTTAGCTCAAATAGAAATGTGTGTATTTGTACTCGAAAGTGGCAAATTGTAGGCGACCAATGAACACCGCCGCGAGATGAACAAAATTAGATGATCAGTTTATTCTGGGACCGGTTTGTAGTCCCCTTCTCATTGGTCCAGATCGGAACCACTCCCCGTGGATGCTGTGAAGGCCACGCCCAATTAGTGATTGCTTCACATCTCCTTCACGAGCGACCAATGGGACAGTTCGGCTGTATATAATATTATTTATTCTATATATATCATTTAGAGCGAGGGCTCGAAACCGGTCGATCGCGACTCTATATTATTGAAGACAGGGGTGCATTGAGAGCTTAAGGGATTATACGCTGTTTATGACGTATTTAGGTAAGAATAACGGTTGCGCGGCATGTTTCATACAAATCTTAATTTTGAATTTGAAGTCAAAATACCCAACCAAACTGAAAAATTACATTTGTAATCACTAGGTATATATTGTACGGATACACGGAGAAAAATGATATTCTAAAATACGTTAATTTTATTCGTAAAAACGGTTAAAAACGGGACTGAAGTTCTTACGAACAAATTAACAATGTTTATGCAATGTCAATGTTTCAATGTAGATATACGTACGAAATTACGTATTACAAAATTTTCTTACATGTTCCCGCCAATAAACATTGAAACCCTGTTAATTTGTTCGTAAGAACTTCAGTCCCGTTTTTAGGTATCTACGAATAAAATGATCGTATTTTAGAATAACATTTTCTCCGTGTATGTGTTACATATTTAATTAATAATTAGTGTTTTAAATTATAAGATATAGGTAGGCCATTAAATATTTAAAACAAATGATAAACATGAAAAAAATAATTTTACTATACGTATTTGTTGTAAAAATATGTTGAAATGTAAAATAATTGACCTATTTAGGTACGTCGGAACAAATTTGTTACATATAAATGAAAATCACTACCGAAAAACGTATTTCTAAAGATGTTTTTTTTTTTTTTTTCATTTTATTAACACGGTATACCTACATTATATTTAATAATTATATCTAAATAACTCGGAAAAAATTCCGTTGCCTCCAAAATGGAGCAAAATTGAATTCTTTTGATCTCTGTATCATCTATTAAAAAAAATAGCACATAGATATTATCTATCCGTATATTTAATATACCAACCTAATCTTTGATTTAACAAAATATTATACAGTTTGGTAAAGTATTTTGGCCTGAAATCCGAAATTAAGTTTTGTAATGAATCGGGTCAAAACGGGCCGCGCAGCCGTTCCTCTTAAGTCTATTGTTGTAATTAATTTTAAGTTAGGCGATTCGTTCACGGAGCTACTTACAAGCGACTCGAGCTTCATGCGCGTAGCACCCGCGCCGATCGTGAGTATCCGCCATACTATTTTGCTGATGTTCGTACACAATGCTTCGCGCAACGTATGGTTCAACAGTTCGGCTGTTACACGATTTTCCTAACTGTGTTTCCTTCCTCCTACAACATGGGTCTCTTCAAGATTGTTCTCTCTCTTCATCTTCACTCCTTCCACTCCTCAAAAAGAACCCCCACGCAACATCCCCAAAGATGACATAGGCCTTCAGGGAAACTATTTTCCTCAGGACTTCCTAAGTGAAGTTAACGTAAAAAATATTTTTGAGTTTTGGAAGCTAACTAGGTATCTACCTACTTGTACCTAACCTTATACCTAATTTTCATGGGATCGATTTTTAAGATGATACCCGGTGGTGCAGAAATAGATTTTACTAAATATTGCTGTCACTGTTGCTCTTACTCCACCGGATATTGAGTGAAAGGGACAATGCACTGACACCTAACTAAAATGGAGGTTTTGTATTCCCCACTTTTCTCCTCCAAAAGTGGACTGATTTTCAATTTTTTTTTTACCAACTACATAAGAAAAAACTATTCTATGTCTGTACGTTTTGCTTTTTTTAAAAAAACATTGTCTGGTTTGTATACTGAACATCTTTTGACGGCGTTTAAACCAGTCAATTTTATTGATTTTTGGAAGGTCACAACTTAACTCTTAACCTATCCTCTTAACAACAAGAATCTTGCAGGAATATTCATGGGGATCGATTTCCAACAAGAATTTTCATGGGGATTAATTTCTAATAACAAGAATTTTCATGAGGATCGCCATCTATGAAAGAGTAGAATATGAATTCTCTTAGTTATTTTTCTCTGCTGAAGGTTGTATTGCAAAAACTAGAAATTATACATATAACCATTTTATTATTTTAGTGAAATTCCCTCACCAAACATAATATATTTCAAATTTTTATTATGTTATAATTAATTTATTACTGTACCTACAAAAAAAATATGACTTTTATATATTTTAGGTAAGTCAACAATGTCGTCTCTATTTTAAAAATTATCCTATAATTAATTATCCCTACGTTACTGCCATCTATGTTTGAATAGCAAAATGTGCGTCTTGCCTTGAAAGGAACTGAATAAATCCTACGACACTGGTTTCAATCTTGACTGACATTCATTGGATGACGCATTCACAGATGGCGTTATTGCCGACAATTTTGTCAGTTCAGTTTTAATATTATTCAAATAAGTCCAGCCCACAAACTGCAAAACGATAGTCATCGTTTTTTCTTTTATACAGGGTGTAACAGGACGTACCCGAGAGATTTTAACCAGCGATTCCTGAGGTTATTTGGTGTAAGAAATGTACATGTCGTTTTGCTCTCTGATTATATATTTTTTCTATTAAAAAGAAAAAAAATGTTTTTCATTCATTCACACGTTGCCACTGGCAATTATAATTGACGTAGTCCCCACTAACACGTGTGATCTTGTGCGCGTACACAAGAGAAAGGGAGCGAACGCGCGCTAGGGAGAACGTTGCCAACCTAAGGGGTTAGGGGGGAGCGGTCAGCGGGGTTTATACGCGATCAGCGATGGTGTGTGGAAAAACATAAAAAAAATGTTTTTAATTGACAAAATATGCCGTACAGCAAAATGATATACAGATTTTTTACTCCCAAATAAGCTTTGGAATCGCTGGGTAAAATCTCTCGAGAACGTTTTGTGTTTTTTTTTATTAAAGGTTTGTCAACAGTGATTTATATCAAATCTCTCACAAAAACAATTACAATAAGCATGGTTGACATTATCACTAATTAAAGACAAACACAGCATTGGTAACATAACTTATCTTTACAAATATTTAGACATAATTTTGGTGAATATGTACATTATGTACTTATATTCGGCAAGTTACTATCCCATTACATACTTATAAACAATATAATAATATCTTTTTACTTTTTCGTTGTTTGTTTTTGGGGTGTTATGCCGTGCTGTGCTACCTCCTTCTTTAGCCGACGTTTCGGACAGCGTTGCGGTGTCCATCATCAGGGCAGATCCGGCAGATCATCGACGGATCTGCCGGATCTGCCCTGATGATGGACACTACAACGCTGTCCGAAACGTCGGCTAAAGAAGGAGGTAGCACAGCACGGCATAACACCCCAAAAACAAACAACGAAAATGCTTTTGGCCGTGAAAATCTAAAAACGTAAATATCTTTTTAGATCAACACGGAGCTTTAAATCTCGTTAACAGATGTTTTAAAAGTGGCCAATGATGATATTGTCAAATTAATGGAATGGTTTTTATGTCTCGTTAAAATGACGGCACATTCTCGGCAAGGTAGTGTCATACCCCAGCTTGGTTCGATATTTTTTTATATTTAGGGGAATAAAATGTACATGTCGTGAACCGATTCTAGGAATATTAAACCTAATTTGATGAAGTAGAAAAGGGCAGTTTATTAAACCATTAACAATTTTGAAAATAAAAGTTAAATCCATATTCCATTATGGGATATACTGGGTGTAACAGTGTATATATTCCATATACACTGTTACACCCAGTATATTAAATAATATTATTCAATTTATAAAAACATTTAATTTATACTCAAGTTCCGCTGTATGCAACCCCCTGAAATAAAAAAACCCCTTAAAATAAAAAAAAGACCTGTAGCGGTTGTTATGCCACCTACTTATGTAGCTGTGCCTTATCGCACTGCATACGCTGCCTACTTAGGTAGCCACTCGCAATGTTTAGTACTGCGCGCCTACTGACCACCTTCTGGAAAGAGCTCGGATTTGCATCACATAACACACAGCGCTGCGCCGCAATATCGAGAAACTTCTCACGTGTGCATGTTTGACCTACCTTCCGAGTACCTTCGGGTCGGCCTATATAAGGACTCGAGTAAGCCAACTCAGCCAGTCGTTCTTCATCAGTCTTCACGGCAACCGGCCGCTGCGAAACACATCAGCAGTCCCGCGTCGGAATTTGTAAATACTCTCTTCATTTGTATGTAGTGCATTATGTAAATATTATAAATACATCATCTCATCATCATCATCCCAGCATTATTATTCCGACCAGCACGCTCGGAGTTATCACAACACACCGATAGCTCCTCAATCAACCGGAGGCCCACAAATCTCCTCATCCAGGACATCACGCACATCCCCCCTTAATTTTTTTTTCATTAATTTTAATGACTTTTCAAAGGAGTGATGAAGTTGTATATTATTGAGTTGTCCGGTAAACTTCATCAGCATACTTCCATAATACAGAGTTAAGCACGGTACAGACTCGAAGCTCACATAAAAAGATACTGTGTTATAAAGTATCTTTTCTACTGACACACTACGTTATAAAATATTTCTTCCTACGGCAGGAGAAGGGGTCAGTTGAATTCAGAAGCGGTTGAGAGAATATCAATTGACGGCTCCGTGTGTTCAAAATGACCCCCTCTCCTGTTTACTGAAGGGGGGGTCGCATAACTTTTCTGATATCACGACGGTAGCGAATACGAAAAATAACTCCGATTAGCGAAGATTCAAACCGCGCTTATAACACTGCACATCGGCAAATCTGTATGGGATCGTATGGTGAGAGCTATTTTGTTATAAGTATCTTTTTGATGTGAGCTGCGTGTCTGTCGGCCCCAAATCACGGCTACGAGAAGAGTGTTTCAAGAAGGTAAAAACTTTTACACTTATTCTGTTTTATAAGTCCATTTTATACTTTAGGTACTTGGAAATATAGTATTTGTTTTTATATTACCCACACTCAGGCAGTGCCTTAGTGGGTTTTCATTTCTTCTTTATATTATTTGTTATTATATATTATATGTATAAAGAAATTGGAATAAAGTTAAAAAAATAAATCGTAATCACAAACCTCGCCTTTGAGACATCTAGTAGGTCAGGTTGACCTTTTTACCTTTCCAGCAGGACTCTCTCGACCCAGCGCATTGTACCGCGGGGGAGGGATGGATACATACATCAGTCACTCCTGGACACACTGACCCCCAGATTCCTACCCACCCCTCACACCTTTTCCTTCCTCCTTTCCTTAAAAAGACCCTCCCAAAGATGACAAAGGCCCCGAGTGATATTTATATTATTTTCCCCAGGGCCTCCTGTGTCGATGTGTCAATGTAGAAAAAAAATGCAAGTGACATCTGAGAATAAAATTTTGTATCAATCGCTCAATAGATATTGAAGCTCTCATTTTTTAGTATTGACAATAATCGGTTTGTAATGTTTTTTTTACTGATATTTACGTTCAAAGTTATAATCATATATCACACACATCACATAGAAGAGTGTTGTAAGTCAAAAAAAGTTAATTTTACAGGAGATAAAACAAATTAATAAATTATGAACGAGCAGTTCCGTCGGAGAGGGATAAAATGTAAAATAGAAAATTTAGACTTACAACACTTTTCTACGGGATGTTCAAATATTTATAAAAAAACAAAAAAAATTATACCTGTAGGATTTATTAATTTAAATTTTTGTGTCTGATTATTTTATTAACACAAAAATTAAAAAAATATATATGAAAGTAATTTTTTATATCCACTTAATTTTATTTTTAGTTGAAATATTTTTTTTGCATATGTTAACAATATACAAATAAAATTAAGAAATTTATTTATTTAAATGTCTTAGTCAATGGGTTAATGCGTTAGTTTTGCAAAAACAACCCAAATATCCCTGTAGTATTGCAATGCCCACATTTTTTTCCATCATGAAGCATCCCCAAAGATTACAATGGCGCTGAGGGATTTCTTTCCCCCTCAAAGCCTCCTGTGTGGAGCTAAAATAAAATAAGTACTATATTTTATAACCTTATATTTTAATAAAGCCTTATTACATTGATAAAATAAATAATAATAAAGGACAGGGAATGAAATAAATTTCAATTAAAAATACAGTAATATTTTTTTTACAACAATACAATTTATTTATGAAAATACAAAAAAAGTCAACTAAACTCTGAAAAATAATCAATTTTAACAATACACAAAACAAAATAATCAATTTTAACAATACACAAAACAAAATAATCAATTTTAACAATACACAAAACAAAATAATCAATTTTAACAATACACAAAACAAAATAATCAATTTTAACAATACATAAAACAAAATAAAACACCTAGAAACTCGTTTAATATACAACAATAAAAATATTGACTCAATAACTTATCCGAGTTCATATTCCAATGTACATAAAGTTTAGTACATGCCAAACTTTAATAGTGACCTGACGTTGATGCAGAAATCTTCGCACTAGGCGAGTTTAAGGTCAGAAAAGTGGTACGCCTCTCCGCCCACGTCTTTCTCTGTCGCACATATGTTTTTACGCATCTTTCTCTTTCACTTATTCACTGTAAAGTCAGTAAAGTGACTGTAGCTGCGCGAGAAAGGATCGTATCAAGTTCAGGTATTAAAGTTTGGTCTATACTGTAATATTATTTAACCTCTTGAAAGTCGGATGACAGTGAAGAGGTTAAGGCCGTATTTCATAGAAAATTAATATCAGAGCATTCCGAGAAGTTAAGAGTGCTCTAATAAAAAGCAAAGTCTGGAATGATATTGGCGCAAGCGATTCTGACCTGTACACCATAAGGGTTAAAATCGTATTTTATTTTTTAACCTCTCAGCTGGCACCCGATATTTATTATTTCAAATATATCAACGGTCCTGAAGAACAATGTCGAATGTGCGATTTTATAGCTTTGCAGTAGAGCTGTTTAAATTTTTGTTTCTGCATTTTTACTGTTTTTAAGATCAAGAAATATAGTGTTGTTTTGACATTTTGCATTTAATTCAAAATTTCGAAAATACAGACTTTTAAATCATCAAAAGAAAATTAAAATAAGCCAACAAAACTATTTTCAATTTTTAACAGATCCGACATTATTCTTTGGAACCGTCGACATAATCCTAATACAATGGGCATTTATTTAAAATGCAACTCAGTACTTCTCTCATAAGAATAAGTATAAAAATATAATACATATTTAAGAGGTAATATCCAGCAATTCATTATTCCGTTTTTGTAACAGCGCTGCGCGTGGATGTTTTTACAACCATGAAGCTAAACAGTAATTAGTTTTAAATTTATTTCAAAATGTTGTTATTAAGAGCGGCGCAAACACACAACCTCGCACGGCCGCATCTCAGCGGCTAATGAATCGCTGGAATTTATGTCTCGAGCTGCCATAAAAATGATCAAATGGGAGATGGTAAATGAATGGAAATTATATACTTCTTAAAATTAATTTTTGATCAGAATAATTTATAATTTTTCAATAATGTCTAAACAAAATAAGTGTGTAAAAAAAATCTGAAATATTTTAGTTTGTAAGACCTTAAATAAATAGAAAAACTGAGGTATTTTTGTCACAAAACACATTCTAGGAATTATTTTTTAATGATTTTAATTTTTTAAACAGTACCCTCACATAGTAATGGACAAATTCGAGTTGTGTAAAACTTACCCCATACCTATGTAATCAGGGTGCAACTGTTCCTAACAGAACCGTAACAGGTAAAAAGGATCTAAAGGTAGATCTAGGTACTATGTTCCTACTCTAATAATACTACAGGCCAACCTAATGATGATTACTACATAAAAATACATAACTGTACGAATTCCAATGAATGCAGTAACTGCCCCTGTCTAGAGCGCACTTCACAAGTGAAGTACCTCGGTCTCACCATTGATTCATACCTCAAATGGAATCTGCATACTCAGATCATTGCAAATAAAATTAGAAAAACCATACACTTCTTCAGATCCATAAGGAACTTTCTTGACTTACAACTTCTGAAAACGATTTATTTTGCAATCATCCAATCTATCATTGAGTATGGGATCATTGCATGGGGAGGGGGTACTTCATTAGCCCTAGATCCTGTCGAAAAGGCGCAGAAAACAATTATCAAAATTATTCTCAAACTTCCTCAAACCACAAACAGTGACTTAATTTTCAACATAATGAGAGTATTTGATGTTCGTCAGATCTATGTAAAAACAATCCTCATGCATCTCTTTAAAAACAAACACGAACTTTATGAACAAAAAATAAACTTAAGATTTACGCGAAATTCGAACAAAGACATACTGCAAGTTCCAGCACTTTCTACCACCTTTGGCCAACGTAGTTTTAGATACTTTGCAACTAAAATATTCAACATGCTCCCAGAAAATATTAAACTGAGTCAAACACTAAAAGAATTCAAAAAAAGTGTTAAAATTTGGATATGTTCTAATGATCGACCCTTTACTGGTGCCCTCACCCAAACTCCTTGTCATTGACAGTTATTGTAATAATTATCTTGCTGTTTTTATATTGTGTACATGTACATAATATGTATTGTGAATATGAATATCGTAACTAATATAATGTATTGCTCTATACTATAGGAACCATACATTATATGAATACATTATAAGTAAACTGTAGACAAAATGCGAGAAACAATTTTCTAAAAATTCTGCCTCAATACAGGTTCGCCTAGTGAGGCAGGCTATGCACAACATCAAATATATTTATTATAATTGTTCTATTTCTATATGACCGTTCTTACATACATATTTATTTTTTTCTCCTATTAGATACTACTCTAGTGACATCAATTATTATAACATTATTCCTATAACAATCTTATTGTTTTTAACTTATAGTTATTAACTGACTAATGAATATGTTATTAACTTTTTAATTGAATGTTATTGTCACTAAAATATATTATTAACTTTACTGTGTAAAATAAAAGTAAGTAAATAAAAGGTAAAAAGGAAAAATATAAAAAGTAACCAATACTACTATGTAATAATATAATATATTCATGTTATTTTCTGGATGTAATAAATATGTAATAGTTTATATAATAATGTATTCCTGTTCTTTTTGATAAATAATACAATTTTTAGGGTATATAATATATAATTAAGTAAAATAGCATTTTTTGGTTAAAAACATTTTTTAATAAAATCAATTAAACAACCAACATTATACAAGATAACAGAAAGGGTTAACAAAAAACATAAATAGCAATACTGCCGTGGTAAGTAAAAACACAGTGTCTCCCTTGAAACTCTCAACAAATAGGTACCTGATAGTTTTACATATATTTAAGTAGTTTTGAATAAACAATTTTTTATAAAAAAAATGTATAACAGTGAACAATGTATGCAGTAGAGTTGTAAAAATATTACATAAGTAAAACAAAGTATTAAATAATATGTGCTATTCTTTGGAAATTTTATACTATTTTGTAGTTATTATTATGGATTTTTTAAGAGAATACAATAAGAGTCCCAACTGCTCAGTGAAACTATGGCAACCCCAATATTTTTTAGGTAAACAACCAACAAAATGGATAAACAATTTGTGCCTGGTTGGAATAATTTAATAATTAATCGCCGCCCTGCCATCCGGCCCTACTTCCAGATTGTCCCGGCATCCCCGTGAAAAGAAAACAAAGGTACTTCAATGTTAATAGCTTTTTGAGCCGTAAATTCAAGCATAGTGTCGATTCGATCCATATAGAGTCTATTTAATTAAGAGTTAGGCCTTAAAACGGTAAAACTATTGTATTCCATGCTCTAACTAACTAACCATCACGCCGTTTCGACGCACGGGTAGGCAGAGAGGACGGACCGCCAAACACCTCAGTCTTGGCACACACTCTTTGCCTCATTCACATTCATACATCGTCTCATACATACTCTTCTATTTTTCTGACTCAAGTATCTGATTCACTTGATCGTGCCATGTCTTCCTCGGACGTCCCCTACTTCTTGTACCATTCACACTTGTATCATATATTCTCCTCACGCTCCTTTCTATGCTCTAATTGTAATAAATGATATTGTTATACATTTGTGTATTATGTGCATTGATTCCTTCTGTCGAGAGCGGGCCGAACCCTAGCCCTGGGGTAAATTATAGCGACCATTCGTACCTAACAAGAGTGGTTGCAATTTGAAAGGTGTAAAACCATGCAATTAAGTAGTAAGTATAACGACGGTGGATGGGACGAAGAAGTCCTAATATTGCATGGCCACCGAGATCACCCAACCTAACTCTTCTGGATTACTATCTGTGGGGGATTCTAAAGGAAAACGTGTATTCGAAGCCGATAGTGACGAGAGAGCGATTGGTCGAACAAATCATGGAGGCAGCAAACGAACTGAAGACGAATCCTGTCAATTTAAGCATTCATAATGTATTAAGATTTCGTGCATGCATCGAAGCCTATGGCGGCCACTTTGAGCAACTTTTGTAATAAAAATTATTATAACCAATATGTCCGCATTTTTATTCTCGCATGTCATTATGTTCTTGTCTATTCGTGTTCGTGTCTGTGTAGACACAGCTATAAAATAGTAGATGGCCTATTTCAGAATAATTATTGTAATAAAAGTAACATAGCAGATTGAAATAAAAGTAACTCTCTGTCAGAACAGGGTATTCAAGTGGTCATAAAGGAACAATGTGGTACGATGATACTTGGTGATCCAGTGCAGATTGTAAACACTCCTATTGTATATGACCGGGCAACTAAGTTTTAAAAGTGATAGTGTATTGTTGGACCCTTTGGTGACTGCAAAAGTAACATTGTACATTCTAGTCCGTGACCCTAATGTGAAATTTATATATAGGGAGTGCCGCGGGGGGCAGAAAACAAAATACTTCCGTAGGAAGGAACAAAACGTTCCAAAAATTAAATATTAATAATATATTCATATTTAATTTTTGGAACGTATTACAGGGCATTACTTATTATGTTGCCTAAAAGCGAAAATATTAATAATCCCCCTAAGAATAGACCCATTACATGTTTACTCACAATATACAAAATTTTAACCTAGTTAAGTTATACGCTATAGGAGACAGCATATTAAAAGATATAGGAAATGAGGCTTACGATTTGATAAAGATGGTTGAGCCCCTATGCAATCTCAAACTTTGCATGTTAGCAAGGGCTTATAGACCATTGATTCCAGAGTTTCCTGACTTCCAAAATCACATTAGATCAATCCATAGACCATGTAATTCTACAAATGAGAACCTTGATTTAATCCATCACCAATAAAGAAGATGTAATCATGGTGTATGGCAGCTTTAGACATTGGGGACATCCTTACATAGGTTATCTATCGGGATTGGAGGATTTAAGGGACAGGTGTATAAAAAAGAGAGAGGTTGACTTGGAATATGCTGACGCTCTTGCAAGTGACTTGGCCTATTTAGTCTTAAGGCAGAACTTTAAAGAGAAGAAGGTTTGGGCAATCAAACCTTTTATTGAAGAACTGTGGCCTACTCGGAACGTAATATTAGATTTCGGAGATCGCTGGCATACACTCCCTTTGATTAAATGTTTTGAAATACCTGAGGGAATATACCTCACTGCTGTCTACTCCGAAAAAACTCATTCAGTTCAACGCTCAGAAATAATTTCACGTTTGACTAAACATCCTGGAGCTAGAATACCGACCAAGAAGGTTTTAACAACGCTTTTAAAAGAGCTGTCTACAGATTGGACAGAATTTTTGACTAAAATTGATAATACAGGATTTGATTTAGATGCCTTGCTAATATGATTAAAAGTGAAGGAAAGAGAACTAAAAATTAAAGGGAGATTCTTTGCTTTAATGTCATGGGAATTAAGACAGTACTTTGAATATTTAATTAAAACCATTTTGTTCCTCTTTTTAAAGGATTATCAAATTACCGTTATAAAAAAGATGATGGAAAATTCCACTGGCCAAGGTCTGGACTCTTACGAATATGTAACCATTGTCAATCACATAGACTATGCTAAATGGTGCAACACTCAGAGTAAAGAATCAAATGGACCCGTCTTCAAAGTTATGGGACAATTCGTTGAATATCCAAACTTATTTTACCGCGCTCTTGAAGCCTTTGAGAATAGCTAGATCTATTATAAAGATCGGCCTGATTTGATGCATGTGGAAAATGGAGAATTAAGAAATTACACTAATAGACCAGTTTTCTGGCCTGGACAAGAGGAGGGTTAGAAGGACTAAGACAAAAAGGTTGGACAATCCTAAGTTTACTTGTAATAAGACGAGAAGCCAGCGTCATATAGATTGCAGAAATCAAGCGATGAAACAGAGTTAGTTAGTAATTTGACTAACCTGACTCACAATAATAAAAATATAATGGACCAAATATTTAAAGGGGTCACAAAACTGGGTATGTATATAAATCATGATGAAACGATGCAATCAGCAGACTATCTAAATTATGGGAAAATACCAGTTTTTAGAGGATCTTTCCAGAATTTAGAAACTAAAAAATGGTCCAGAATCACGTGCGTCACAAATCATCAGTTACCGACCATGTCTGAAGTCTTATCTTCTGTATGATCCAATGCTTTAGTATATTATTTTAACTGATGGTTAAAATTTAAAATTAGTTAACGTTTTAGTTTTCTGTTGGAACAGACTGCCCTTAAAAAGTTGAAAAAACTAAAATATTAATAAGGCACTTAGTACATTGAAAAACGCATATCAGAGTCGATATCCACATCAAAATTAGGGATCGGAAGAAATAGTAAAAAAAAAAACTGATGCAGAAATCCTACGAGAAGAAATAAATAAAACCGGCACTGGCATAATCGACAAAAATATTGAAAAAAAAAAATACATGGAGATACTTGAAAGCTAGGTGAATGTGACGCAACCACAAGTAGCCTACCGAGATGCTACTCTTTAATGCTGGCTTCTATTCACGGCGCTACCCGAAATATACCGAACTTGATCATGTTTTTATGTGCAGCCATAGAGTTAACTCGATGTCAAGGGACTAGCAATGAAGACAATATTCTTCTCTATTTTTATTACAAGAATAAAAAAAGGATCCAATAGGTGATTCTGGGTTCACCCATATATTGAAAGTATCAACTGTAGGGCGTTCGTTGCAGCCAGGGAACTGCATGAGAATGATGACAATAAATTTAATTCTATATATAGAATGTCAACATATTCTTATTTAAAGTTGGTGCAGTTATTAACTCCTATTATTTATAAGAAAAACATGCGAGTGTGTAAGTATCGAAGAAAGAATTTTAACAACGATCAGGTAAGAAAATCATAATACATGTTTATTTTTTACTTAGTGTAGAGGTTCCCAAAGTAGGTACCGTAGCACCCTGGGGTGCACCGGAGAGAGATCATGGGTGCCGCGAGGCGCCCCTGATCTCTCTACTAAAAATCAAAATTGACATAACATTTTATGGAATGAAAAAAAACCCGCGTGGCCGGTCCGCGCTCAAGCCGGTACGGATTGGGTGGGTGGCAGAGGAGAGGGGAAGCTCCACAAGATTTTACTATGCAAGAAGAAGAAAATCTAATTGACCCCTCGAGCGACAACAGCCTAAAAAACAAAATACGCTTGTTCGGATTTGCCGGAGTTTTGGGATTACTAATGGAATATTTAATGAGACCGTACCCACAAAGAACAATAAATAACATAAGAAGAGCTTTCAACTATCGACTCGGTCGAGGCAGAAATACTGCAGAATGTAGGTTTGGGATGATGACAGAAAAATTTCCTGTTAATTTCATACAACATAAATCAGTGCAAAAAGCAGCCAATATTGTCAAAACCATGCGTGTTTTGCAGAAATATGATGGATACAAGAAGGATAGAAGATTACATTAAAAAAGTTTTTCTGCACTGTGGGTCAGCTTTTCAAATAATCTTTAGAGCACATGAATAATTACAGTCGAAACTTGAAAAAAGTCTTTCTCCACTGTGAGTCAGCATGAGTCTCTTCAAAAAATATTTAGAGAGCAGGAATAGTTACAGTCGGAACACGAAAAAAGTTTTTCTCCACTGTGAGTCAGCATGTATCTCTTCAAATAACATTAAGAGAGCATGAATAGTTACAGTCGGAACATGAAAAGTCTTTCTCCACTGTGAATCAGCATGAGTCTCTTCAAAAAATATTTAGAGAGCAGGAATAGTTACAGTCGGAACACGAAAAAAGTTTTTCTCCACTGTGAGTCAGCATGTGTCTCTTCAAATAACATTAAGAGAGCATGAATAGTTACAGTCGGAACATGAAAAAAGTGTGGCAGGTTGGTTGTTCGTTAATTGGGGTAGGTGACGCGGTATCATGACGTGCGTTTATTGTTTATAGATGAAATCGCACGAGATGCAGAGACTCGATATTGGCATAAGCGAAGAGATGAGGCAAATCGCTTTAATGGAGACTGACGGAATACCGTACTTTGTGGCGAATTTAAATTCGGTACAGATGAAGTACATAGAAAGCAGACTTGGAGAAAGGTTCTGCGAGGAGTGCATGAACGGCGAAGTAAAAACTGAAAATCTATTCGTCTTCGGCAATAAATGGCACGTTATATTGAATGACCACCGGTGATGTGGCAACTGTGAGAAACGGTTATTTACGTGGAGTTAATTCGCGAAATATTGAAATGGAACAAATCGGCGAATACTGCGGAAAAAAATCAGTCAATAATAATGAAAAAAGTTTTTCTGCACTGTGGGTCAGCATGTGTTTCTTCAAATAACCTTTAGAGCACATGAATAGTTGCAGTCGGAACATGAAAAAAGTCTTTCTCCACTGTGAGTCAGCATGTGTCTCTTCAAAAAATATTTAGAGAGCAGGAATAGTTACAGTCGGAACACGAAAAAAGTTTTTCTCCACTGTGAGTCAACATGTATCTCTTAAAATAACATTTAGACAGCATGAATAGTTGCAGTCGGAACAAGAAAAGTCTTTATCCACTGTGAGTCAGCATGTATCTCTTCAAATAACATTAAGAGAGCATGAATAGTTGCAGTCGGAACATGAAAAAAGTGTTTCTCAACTGTGAGTCAGCATGTGTCTCTTCAAAAAATATTTAGAGAGCAGGAATAGTTACAGTCAGAACACGAAAAAAGTTTTTCTCCACTGTGAGTCAGCATGTATCTCTTCAAATAACATATAGACAGCATGAATAGTTACAGTCGGAACATGAAAAAAGTGTGGCAGGTTGGTTGTTTGTTAGTTGGTGTGGGTGACGCGGTATTGTGACATGTAGTGACGTGTGTTTATTGTTTCTAGATGAAATCGCCCGAGATGCAGAGACTCGATATTGGCATAAGCGAAGAGATGAGGCAAATCACTTTAATGGAGACTGACGAAATACCGTACTTTGTGGCGAATTTAAATTCAGTACAGATGAAGTACGTAGAAAGTAGACTTGGAGAAAGGTTCTGCGAGGAGTGCATGAACGGCGAAGTAAAAACTGAAAAACTATTCGTCTTCGGCAATAAATGGCACGTTATATTGAATGACCACCGGTGGTGAGGCAACTGTGAGAAACGGTTATTTACGTGGAGTTAATTCGCGAAATATTGAAATGGAACAAACCGGCGAATAATGCGGAAAAAAATCAGTCAATAATAATGAAAAAAGTTTTTCTGCACTGTGGGTCAGCATGTGTTTCTTAAAATAACCTTTAGAGCACATGAATAGTTGCAGTCGGAACATGAAAAAAGTTTTTCTCCACTGTGAGTCAGCATGTGTCTCTTCAAATAACCTTTAGAGCACATGAATAGTTGCAGTCGGAACATGAAAAAAGTCTTTCTCCACTGTGAGTCAGCATGTGTCTCTTCAAAAAATATTTAGAGAGCATGAATAGTTAGTCGGAACATGAAAAAAGTGTGGCAGGTTGGTTGTTTGTTAGTTGGGGTAGGTGACGCGGTATTGTGACGTGTGTTTATTGTTTCTAGATGAAATCGCCCGAGATGCAGAGACTCGATATTGACATAAGTGAAGAGATGAGGCAAATCGCTTTAATGGAGACAGACGGACGAAATACCGTACTTTGTGGCGAATTTAAATTCGGTACAGATGACGTACGTCGAAAGCAGACTCGGAGAAAGGTTCTGCGAGGAGTGCATGAACGGCGAAGTAAAAACTGAAAATCGATTCGTCTTCGGCAATAAATGGAACGTTATATTGAATGACCACCACCGGTGGTGTGGCAACTGTGAGAAACGGTTATTCACGTGGAGTTAATTCGCGAAATATTGAAATGGAACAAATCGGCGAATACTGCGGAAAAAACTCGGTCAATAATAAGAGAATTCTTAAGAAATGTTGGAAGCTCGCAATGTTTCATTTTGGAACGAAAAGGCCCCACTGGCACTTTGTTTACATATCTTCAAATCGACAGTGGGGACATAAATCGCAATTTGGAAGAACTATTCGCCAAACCCCTTATAAATGCCGATCGATTAGCTGTTTGTCTTGCCTTCGTCAGTATATTTATTCCAGTGATGGTCGTCAGGTGGTACAAGACATTCTCGAAAGATATGATATGGAAGCTTGTAAGTGTGCCATTCATCAAATGTGAATGGAAAGTTACGATGGACGATCGCGAGAGGACATGCTGCATGACTGTGAGGAAGGGGGAAATCTTGTACTTACCATGGAAAGCGCACCATCTGCCATGGGGGACGATGGAATGGTGCATGCAGTTGATGAAACCGATGGCAATATCGATGAACAAGGGAATAAAATATCTGTTTTGTCCAAAAACTATGAACTTGTTCGAAAACGACGTGCCAATTCGCAGACAGATCGATTGGACAAATATTCAAAAAATATTATCGATCATGAAGACCTCGTCCTCCTATTGGTTGAAAGAAGGGCTTTTAATGAAGGAAGCGCACAGAAAATATTATCAAGAGATACCGCGGGGATTAATTTCATGTTCCAAGCGCGATCAGGAGGACAACTCAAAACAGCCGTTGGTATTGCCAGAATACTGGTATTTCAAGAACCCATCCAAAAACGATTAGAGAGAGCAAAAGCATTCGACTTGAGAGAAGATCCGGGATGTGACAATGAAGAAAAGGTGAATGATTTGATAAAAGAATTAAAGGATTTTCTGACACGTAACAACATAACATTGGATAAATTTGAAAAAGACACATAGGACCACTTCCAGACTGAAAAAAAAAAAAAAAATTTCATGGGACCACCGTTTACGGGTTAAACAATGATAATGGAAACACTGGTCAAAATGCACTACAATTATACAAGATTGACAGGATTGAACCCGGATCTTCATTCAACTTCGCCTCGCTTTTACATACAAACGCTTGTTTCATGGATGAGTGCAAGTTAACAGACATTGGAACAATGGAAATTATTAGCTGCCAGAACTCCGATGTCGACGGATATAAAATATAAAGAAAAACATGACGTGGAAAAATGCATACTATACACTGTGTCCAATTATCCAATTGATTTGTATGTGACATGTCCGGATTCAACGGATGCTATCAGTTCGAGAACTATCGAATATAATTTTTTTAGAAATATTAACAGGCTATCGATATTATTTTTTTAGAAATATTAAGACACGCTTTGTTTTAAATTCATTTGTATGGGAAAAACTTTGGTCTCTATCGGCCTTACTAAAAAAAAAACACTCCGCGGCCGTTAAACGGTGTTTTACATGTGGCAACGCTGGAAATTTTACTTGTAAATTGGAGTTTTCATAATAATCCGCTAGGTGGTGTGATTGATGCGCCTGCGCATTGCCGAAAATATAACCGCGTACGCTAACACTACGGAAAAAAGTCGGTCGCGGATTTTTGTCTGATTAATATGATCTTTTAGTTAATTATTTCAATTTTTATGACTAATTCGCACTTATATTCATGTATTCAATATATTTGCTATTAATTTGTGTTGTTTTTTGTTAGTTTAAGTCAAATTGTGGCACTAAAATCATGTGTTCTAAATTAAGCTGTCAGAAAATGGTTCATAGGTTATGTTCAGAAATAATTTGCATTTTAAGATCTTTATTTTATTATAAATTCTTGAAAGTGATGTTTTTTGGTGACTAAAATGTCTAATACATATTTTAGTAAACGTATCAAAGAAATTAATGCCTTAAGATGTGCAAGCAACGTATTCAAACGTGAGTTTTTTTATTGTAAATTTTTGGATATGAAAAGCGAATTTCAAGATTTTTTAATATTTTTTTATTGTTTGAAGGAGTAAAAAGTGAAGTGACAGATTTATTTTAAAATCATTAAATAAAAGGACTGTGTTTTTTGAATTTCGAATTTTTCCAAATATTTCAATGTTTTAATAGAAAGTGTTTGGGGTAAGTGAGTTTTTTTTCCCAACTTGATGTTTGAATCTTAAAATACTACAGTTTTTAAACATTTAAGTATATTTTAGATATGAAAATCTTAAAGGTAATTAAATTTTGGTTCTAAAATGGTATTTGTTTTTACGACATCTCAAAAAATAATAAATATATAGGACATTTAAAAAAAAATTCGAAATTCGTTAAAAATTACAAATGGAACAAATATACAGGGTGTTAAGGTACGTACTTGAGTTACTTTAACCAGTGATTCCTGACATTATTTGGAGTAAAAAATGTAAATGAAATTTTGGTCTCCGGTGACTTTTATTATGTAAAATTTTTTTTTTTTCAAAATATTTTTTCTTCAAAATCAAACAAAAAAAAATTCTTTCACGTGACCTTATTGGTCACTCAGCCAAGTTACCACCCCACCACTTACCCCGCCCCCAACTACCCAACACCTACTATTATTTATGTTTTTGTAGAAAAAAAAAAAAAAAAAAACATAAAAAATGTCACCGGAGACCAAAATTTCATTTACATTTTTTACTCCAAATAATGTCAGGAATCACTGGTTAAAGTAACTCAAGTACGTACCTTAACACCCTGTATACAACAGATAAACTACCCTCCTTGGCCGTGTAAGCAATGTACATATCTTTCCATGAACAATTTTTTGTCAGTTCTTAATTAGTAAGGATTCTTCATACATGGTTGTTTGACCATTGTACAAATTTTTCAGAAAGTTTATTAGTAAGGCTGGTAAAATGGCGACGTTGTCAGATCAAAACCATATATTTTGTTTAGTAAGAATTTGAAAAACGAAATGTACAGACTTTACACAACGTGCTACAGAAACACCGTTTAACGGCCGCGGAGTGTTTTTTTTTAGTAAGGCCGTATATGTATAACTTAATTTTAGATGAACTTAATTTTAGATGGACAACTTCCCCGGCTTTGAAATTAATCATATATTGGTGGTGGGATACAGAAGATACAGTGAAATATGCTCAATTACACCTGCTCTAAGGTTAATATGTCGAGATTGCAGATGGATGGACCCTTATGAACAGGACATCAAAATAAATATACATTACGAAATGTCCATTGAAGATTGGATGAGTGCAATTAGAAGCGATCAAAATATTTGCAATCATTGTGGATGCGGTATTTTCCATTGGTATGACGTGAACGACTGTACTTATCGTAACTTTGTATCATAACACTGTTGAACTATAATAAATAAAGACATAAAATTTTATTACTTTATTTCACCTTGACTGCATTCCCTATCCATTCCTAGTGTGGCTGATTGGTTGTTCGTTAGTTGGGGTAGGTGACGCGGTATCTTGACGTGTGTTTATTGTTTCTAGATGAAATCGCCCGAGATGCAGAGACTCGATATTGACATAAGCCAAGAGATGAGGCAAATCGCTTTAATGGAGACTGACGAAATACCGTATTTTGTGGCGAATTTATTCAGTACAGATGAAGTACGTCGAAAGTAATACCACCACAGCCCATATTACCCTTTATATATATAAAGTAATACCACAACAATTTTATAAATATTTTGGAGTCAAATGGTTTAACCAATTACCCCTTAACTTAAGACGATAGACTTCGCTTTTCAGCCCATACAAAAAGGACGCCCGGGAAAAAACACTTTTCTACATCGAAAATTGCACAAAATGAATATATTTTTTTTATACTGCCTTTTAGAGGGTAAAAACTATGTCGGTATGTTTTCGAATTTTCGATGCGTTTCGTATTAACGTAAACATTCACTGTCAAACATGTACGATTTATCAAAAAATATTATTTAAGGAAAAAGTGCTGCTAACTCAACTCTCATAAAGAATTATAAAATTATAAAAAGCTACCGACGTAGCTTCTTCTTTTTAAAAAATATATTTTTTTTTAAATTTCAATTTCGTGAAAGTTTCGGTGTAGAAAAGTGTATTCTCCATAAACCCCTTTTCGAGCGATTTCTGTAGGTAAATTTGAGCGTTGTCTCATTCGCACATTTCGCGTTCGCATGTATTGTAAGTGTGCGTGAGCTTATTGTGAGCGGGACAGAATGACAGTCGCGGGTGTTCCGCGTGTCGTTCAAAGTCTAGCCTCTTAAGATTGGAAACAAACTATAAAAAATTCAAAAGGTTAATTAAAACAATATATCGATAACATATAACAATCATTGTGACTGTGACTTTGGAAATCCTTTTTCTTTTATACTCTTTATTTATTTTCTCTCTTCTTCTTTTTTTATATCTTTTCTTTATTCAATTCTGTTTCACGTATAATGTATGATATAGATATATAAAAAAATTAAATATTATAATTTTCATTATCATTACTACACATTTTAAAAATATATGTTGAATTGTTTTTCGCTGCTCCACCTTTTTTACACGAGCATTGCTCAAAAAAAAAGGTGAATCACGATATTTAAAAAATGTATTAAAAATATATATATACAATGTATAACAACTGTATTTGTAAAAAAAAAAATTAGATAAATAAAAAAAAAAGCAGACTCGGAGAAAGGTTCTGCGAGGAGTGCATGAACGGCGAAGTAAAGAATGCTAAAATACATGTGTATTTCACCTGTTCACCACATTCTAGAGATATGCTACCACTCCACCTGGAAGACATCGAACGACTGAAGAAAGTCCCATATATTAGTTCCTTACATATGAAATTGGCGTTTGGTGGGCTAGTGCTGGTGTCATTCACTACAGCTTTCTTAAATCTGGCCAGACGATTACGGCAGATGTCTATTGTCAGCAACTGCAAACCATGATGGAAAAGCTAGCTGCTAAACAACCGAGGCTGCAGGCTACCCAGGGACGCAGCCGTATGACGAACCATCCGCCTCCCTGGTCGCGGGGACGCAGCCCGGCGCCACACCTCAGGGATTCTCGCCGTTGTTTCCCCTGCAGTCGACCGCTGACGAGACTGCCCGGCACACCGGCGAGTGGGTCCGACAAGGTGCCGACCCTTTCCTGACGCAGCTGGGCACCCTGCTGGCGGACACATTCTCCGGGGACCCCCTCGAATGGCCAGCCTGGATTGCTCAGTACGAGCAATCCATCTCCACCTGCAAGCTCACGCTGAGCAAGAACCTTATAAGGTTAAAGCATGCGCTCAAGGGAAAGGCCAGGGAGAATGTGTACTCCCTCCTGCTAAATCCAGACCGCGTCCCGGACATCATCGCCACCCTGGAGGAGCGGTACGGAGGCTCCGGGTCGATAGCCAAATTGATGCTGGAAGAGGTGAGGAAGCTGCCTTTCCTCTCTGCGGAAGCCACCTTGGAAGAAATAGCTGACTTTTCTGGGAAAATCCAGAACCTGGTGGCTTCCCTGCGGGACCTAAGGACGGGGGGCTACCTCACCAACCCCGCCCTGCTGGCCAACATCACCGCCAAGATGCCATGCACGCTGAGGATGGCCTGGCTGCTCCAGCTGCGAATGCTGGGACAGACGACGCAGTCCACCATCCTTCAGCTAGCAGCATTTCTGAGGGGCGTCGCCGGCGTGATCCCGGTCAGCGGGATGGTCGACCCATTGCGGTCCGGCAGAGGGCACCGGGAGCACGTGCTGTCCAGCGCCACGGATGTGCCAACAGGTGGGCCGGCTATCCGCCCACCGCCAGCGGTGGGAAAAAACAAAGTTAAGAACGCGAATAAAGTGGCTAGAAACAGTGCGTGCGCTCAGTGCGCGGAGGTGAATGTGTGATGCCAGACTGTGGACAGCCGGGTGCTGCTTAAAATAGTGCTGATTGTGGTGCGGGGCCCCACCGGCGGGGAAGTGTCAACGTTCGCCTTCCTAGACGTGGGCTCTACTATCATCCTCATGGACGCTGACACCGCGATGCAGATCGGCGCCCATGGCCCGGTCCACAGTCTACGGCTGCATGGAGCGAAGGGGATGTGCACCTCCGACGCCTGCTCCCAACACGTGAAGCTGATGATCCAGGGCACTGGTCTGGAGACCACCTTCTCCATCACCGCCAACACGGTAGCTGACCTGAGTCGACCGGAGCAGCGCGTTCCTGGCCGTCGAGTCACCTCAAAACTCTTGATAGGGCAGGATAATGCCCACCTTATTGTATCAAGAGAGGTCCGTGAGAATAGCACTACCCGCATAGTGTCACGGACCGCTTTCGGGTGGATCGCTCACGGAGGCTCGGGCCCCAGCGACGACGGGCAAGCTACCACACTGGCCCTCCAGTCAGAGACCGCCGCAGATGCTCGCCTGAGGGAGTTGGTAACATCCAACTTTGCCGTCGACTCCCTCGGCGTTACGTCTGCGGCCAGAGTCAATGCCATGGACACTAAGGAGGGAAAGGTTGGTGCGCTTGGTAAAGCGAGCTCTGAGCACCGCCTTGAAGGAAAGGGCGCAAAGGGGGGAAACCCTGCGCACGGCACTGGCAGAGGCTGAGTTCGTGGTCAACAACCGGCCACTGACTCATGTCTCTGTCGACCCGCGGGACGAAGAGCCCCTGACCCCCAACCACTTCCTCACGGGGTCTGCAGGAGACCGCCCGCATTTGTCGCTCTACGACAGCAAGGAGGAGGTATGTCTCCGCCGCCAGTGGCGCATCAGCCAACAGCTGGCAGACATGTTCTGGAGGCGGTGGCTCCGCGAATACCTCCCCACCTTGAGCACCCGACAGAAGTGGCGCCACCCCACTGACCCCCTCAAACCCGGTGACTTGGTGGTCATCCTGGACCCCGCACTACCACGCAACAGCTGGCCGCGCGGGCGTATCGTCGAGACCTTCGCTGCTGCCGATGGCCAGGTGAGGACCGCCCGGGTCCAAACAGCCACGGGGACCTACACCCGCCCTGCTGTAAAACTCGCAGTCATCCTCCCAGCACCAGCATCAGCATCAGCACCAGCAACGGCACCCGCACCAGCACCTTCCTCAACCGCACCCGGACCAAGGAACCCACAGCGGCCCAGGGGAACCGGACGTCGAGGACGCCGCCGACCTACACGTCCGGACAGTTAGGCGCAGCCGTGACTGCACCGGGGGGAGGATGTACCGGACGTGTTAAGACTTGATTGACTTGATAATTTGTAATACTTTTAATGAATTTAATCACGGGATCGAGCAGTCAAAACAGACAAAAAAAATAAAGCTTGACCCCACCCCCCTCGCCTTTTATCATATGTCTAATCAAATTGTGCAGAGCAACTTTGCATAAAATCAAATCATGCAAAGTAACTTTGCACAAATTTCATATATCATCATGCAAAGTGAGTTGCACAAATTCAATTTGTGCAACTCACATCTACCTAATTTGTGCAAGGCCGCTTGCACAATTTCAACTTGTAAAAAACTAAAATTGTAAATAAATATGAAAATGAGCGAAGTGAGACGAGTGGAGGAGAGACCCAGGCAAAATCTTACTCGGCAGCGTTAAGCAAACGCCGCAACGAACGAGCTCGAGATGAATAGAAATTCCGAGAATACAGAACCTATTCTCGGAATTTCTGCCGGACAAAGGGCTGGCCCAGTCCGCCAGCCCTTTAAATACTGCTCAAAATGCAGTAGTTCGGTAGAGAGCAGCATCTCCCCGCCAGGACCACTTCTATCTCCGCCTGCTTCACTTCGCTCTTCTCGCCTTCAACTACAACTGGACATCTTCTTTCTGGCCTGCTCTCCTGAAGACTTCTGCTCTCCTGGCCCCCTACCTTCCTTCCCCCTTGTCCACTACTTTTTCCCCACATTTTTACCCCATTTTCCCTTTCCCAACATTTTACCTCATTTTTCTTTTTCCCCACATTTTTACCCCACTTTTTCTCTAGGCGTCGAAGCGGCCAGCCGGTCCCTTCCCACTACATCGTCTGTGCGGCGGTTGGCTACAGCGCCCGTTCCGAACAGTATTTATAATAGCCCTGGTATCATATAGAGACATTTCCTTGAATTTTGAAAATAATATTATAACAAAGTGTTTTGCTTTAAGTAATTGTACATTTTTTATTATAGCTACTAGATTTTTGAAGCGACCATTTGGCCGACTTTATTTTATTTTTTAATGTTATTTTTTATTCTGAGCGGATGCCTACAGCTTTCCAATTATTAATTGTGTGTTCTTGCTAAGAGATACTTGTAGTTTTTGGAGTTACTATTCAATTTGGACTCTGACTGATAGGTACATGAGTACCTAGGGCAGTTGGAGTGAGTATTGAATAAAGCCTGAACTGGGAAGTACATGCGTACTTACTGCAGTTGGGTAGAGTATCAAGATAGAACTCGAACTGATAGGTACATGAGCACCTAAAGATTAGGGGAAATTAGACCTCTTTTCTTTGATCAGTTTGGTGATCGTGTGGATTACAACCAAAGGGAAACTAGACCCTTTGGATTAGTAATTTTGCTGTATTAAAATAAATTGTTTAAGAAGAAAAGAAGTGTTTATTATCCTGCTGCCATCCATTTGCTGCCTTGTGTTCTTGTACCAAAATAGTCAGAACATGGCGGTTCAGATTACTAGAATTATAAAGGTCAGAATTCCACAGTATTAATGGCCTTAGTAGATGCTAATTATAAATTTATAACGGTAGACGTTGGCTCATATGGAAGAAACAGTTTTAATGATACAACATCATTGGATTCACTTTTTTATTTAAATGATATTTTTACATTTGATAATCAAGTTAAAGAACTATTCAGAAGGATAAATGTGTAGATAATAAAACACAACCAACCAAGGAGACGCGCACAACAGAACGGCGTTCCGATCGTTGTCTTTTGTTATATCAGCTGTCGCTAGGTTACTGATCCAGTGTTTTAAATTATAAATATTTTTGGTTGTTCAGTGCAATCTACACACTTCCCCTCCAGTTGTTAAACGATATAAGGGCAAAATTGACCATGCTGTGTAGGGCACATTACAGAAACATGTCGCTTAATGTGTTGTGGCCCAACCATATATATGAAAATAATAAAACAATTCTAAATTAAAAACTCAAATAGTTGTAAAACATGTATACAAAACTATAAGTATGGTATCTTCAAATATCTATATGGTAAACAAAAGTAGTATTTTTTAACTTAAGTTTAAAAAATTATGTCTAGGAGAATGCTTCGACTAGATTTATTTATGTATCTATATTTTAAAAACAAATGTTTTCATCTACAAACATTTCGTTTGGAACAAGTGTTCAAAGTAACTGTGACTATGACACAATATTGTATATCTAATAATAACTGGATTCAATAAAAAAATTAATAAACTTATATATTAGTATTTCTTAAAAATAAGGTACATGTTTATGAGACGCTATAAATTTTACAAAGCGTTTGATAATTAAATTTTTTTTTTTTTTTTAAACTGTTTACTGGAGTGCGTTATTGATGAACTCAACATATTTATTGAGTTTTTTGTAATTACAGTAAATTAGACTGGGTAGTGAATCATCCAGAGTAGACATATTTGTTTTCATTAAAACTTATCGCTGTTATTTAAATAAATAAATATAATACATTTTATTATATTTAAACATTCACACGTCTCCGTAAACACTTGAAAAGAATTATTACATAATATAAATAAGAAATTTCAACGACATGTTCAATCAGATGTGAGTGCCATTATATATCTGAATGATCATGGTTAAAATAACTAAAAGTAAACATATTTTCACAGTATATGATTTAAAAACTTATTTTTTAGTTTAGATACAAAGTTTGTTTAGTAACATTAATATATTACCTCTGAAATTTTGTTAATTTTTTTTTTTTTTGTAATTTTTAATCAGTTTAGTATGATTTACAGAAGATAATTATAATCGTAAAAAATAATAATGCCTTTTTATGTTTTAAACTGTCCCAATCTGTCTGGAAAATGAACTTTTCTACCAGATCTTGTGGTTCTGGTAATTTCGGGAAGTGGTTTAGGTACAATTGTAGAAATTGGAACATTTTTTTCTACAGGAACAAAAGCAGGCTTTAGACGGTCTATCGTGACGCGTTTTGGTTTTCCTTTTACGGTAATAACGAATGTTTTCTCATCACGTTCTTCAACTTTGTATGGACCTTCATATGGATTTTGGAGTGGTTTTCTTCCACCATCGGTTCTGAGAAACACATGTGTAGTAGTAGGTAGATCCTTATGAATGAAGAATTTTCCTGTACCATGGATACTGGCCGGAGTTGATTTGATATCTTCAAACTTTTTTTGGAGACGTCCGACGTATGTATCGGGTTCTTCTCGAGGAGTTGCTGTGAAGAAATCGCAAGGTAATTTTAGAGTTCTACCGTAAGTTAATTCAGCTGGTGAGCATTTTAGATCTTCACGCACTGTCGCTCTCAGGCCTAGTAAAACGAGTGGAAGGTTTTCAACCCAATTCTGGTCTCCACATGCCATAAGAGATGCTTTCAAAGTACAGTGGTGCCTCACACAACGAACTTAATTCGTTCCAGGAGCAAGTTCGTTATGCGAAAAGTTCGTTATGTGAAACGCGTTTTCCCATAACAATACATGTTAAAAAAAATAATTCGTTCTGTAGCATAAAATATGGTAAGATGACATAAAAAAAAGATAAATTTTTTGTTATTATTTTTATTTAGATACATCTAAAAACATAATGAAAAAAACACACATTTTTTAATTTTAAGAAATAATCGAATCTTGCACATCTTCATCCATTTTCCGCTTTTTGGCCGATGGTGCAGTGAAAAACCTGTCCAAAGTCGTTTGTTTCTCTCTTTTCTTCAACATCTGCCGGAAATAACGGACAAGAGTATCGGAGTACAGGTCGTTGATACGTGTGCGATTTAATTCGTAATGAAGAACGATTGCTGCGATACGTGCGTAAGTTAAGCGTACTACGCAGTGACTAACAAGTCTAACGACTGCCTGCGCGGGAGGATGCAATTAATCGGCAGTGATCGTAGAAGATCGGGCGACTTCGTTGTAATGATGAACGATTGCTGCGACACGTGCGTAAGTTAAGCGTACTGCTCAGTGACTAACGACTGCCTGCGCGGAAGGATGCAATAAATCGGCAGTGATCGTGTGAAGTGGGCGACTCGTTGTGTGAAGCGAAGTTCGTTGTGTGAAGCGAAGTTCGTTGTATGAATCGTGAAATGAACGAAAAGGAAGTTCGTTGTGTGCAGCGTTCGCTGTGCGAGGCGTTCGTTATGCGAGGCACCACTGTACGATGCCATCTTTCAATCATGCCGTTGGCTTGTGGGTGATATGCTGTGGTTCTCAAGTGTTTAATTCCAAACTTTTCTGTGAGTTTTTTGAAGAGATGACTCTCAAATTGACGACCTTGATCGGTTACTATGCTGTCAGGGGTTCCGTGACGAGCAATCCAATGGGTTGTGAGTGCAGTGGCGACTGTTTCCGCTGTCATGTCTTTCAGGGGAATTGCTTCGGGCCATCGAGTAAATCTATCAATCATTGTTAGTATATACTGGTACTCATTGCACTTTTGAAGGGGTCCAACTAGATCTATATGTACATTACGAAATCGATCCTCTGGTAATATATACGTTGCTAATGGCGCAACAGTGTGTCGAGAAACCTTAGCTTTTTGACAATGAATGCATTGTTTGACAAAGTTTTTATGTCCTTTGCCATGTTAGACCAAACAAATCTTTGTTTAATTGTCTTTGTTGTTCCCGAGATGCCAGGGTGGCAAACATTATGTACACTTTCAATTACTTGATTTCGCATGCAAGCAGATACAAACGGTCTGACGTGACCTGTTGATATGTCGCACCATACTGAAGTTTCAGTACCAGGCATCACCATTTGACGTAAGGCGAGGGCGGTGTCATCTTTTGCCTTCATAAATTCGTCATCTTGACACTGCGCTTTTCCCATCTGCCTATAGTCAATAGAAGTAGGACAATTAATCTCCTCTATTCGAGACAGTGCATCAGCTACTGTGTTGAGTTGTCCTGAAATATGTCTAATGTCCGTTGAAAATTGTGCTATATAATCTAACTGTCTTTCCTGGCGTGGAGAGCTAGAGGCACGTTTCTTGTTAAAGGCGAAGGTGATTGGTTTATGATCCGTGTAAATTATGAAATTCCGTCCTTCAATGTGATTTCTAAAGTATTTTACCGCTTCATAAACACCAGTAAGTTCACGGTCAAAAGTACTATACTTTCGTTGCGCGGGTGTGAATTTTTTTGAAAAGAATCCTAGCGGTTCCCAAGCGTTTCTGTTGGACTGTTGTAGTGAGGCTCCCATAGCTACGTCACTGGCGTCTACCATTATAGCTATTTTTGCATTGGGATTTGGATGTGCAAGTAAAGCCACGGTCGCTAGGTTTTGTTTGCATTCCTCAAATGCTTCCGTCAGTTCTTGATTCCAAACCAATATTCTCTTGTCATTTTTCTTGTAACCAGCAATGCAGTCGTATAATTTTGTTTGAGTGTTAATTGCATTGGGAAGGAATCTTCGGTAATAATTCAACATGCCTAAAAATCGTCGCAATTCCTTTGCTGTTTTAGGAAATGGAAAATTTATGACGGCTTCAACTTTTTCTTTAATAGGTGACATTCCATTTTGGGTAATTGTGTGACCCAAGAAGTTGACTGTAGGTTCGCCAAAATGACATTTGTTTATGTTTATTACTAGGTCAAATTCAGCCAGGCGTTTAAGTATAGAATCTAAATGTATTTTATGTTCTTCTTCATTTTCAGAAGCAATCAGAATGTCATCTATGTATACAAAGCAAAAATCCAAGTCTCTAGTTACCGCGTGCATGAAACGTTGGAAGCTTTGTGCTGCGTTAGATAAACCGAATTGCATGGATGTAAACTCAAATAATCCAAACGGTGTGATGATGGCTCTTTTTTGTACATCTTCTGGTTCAACTGGAATTTGATGATATGCTCTGGTCATATCTATGGTACTAAAGATTTTTGCATTTGAAAGTTTGTGTGCAAAATCTTGTAGTTGAGGTATCGGGTATTTGTCCGGGATTGTTTTAGCGTTCAATCGTCGATAATCGCCAACAGGACGCCACTCTCCGTTGCTTTTCTTCACCATGTGTAAAGGGCTGGCCCAATTGCTTTTTGATGGCCTGCAAATCCCTTGTTCCATCAGATACTTAAATTCTTTTTTCGCTGCCTCTAATAGGGCTGGTGATAGTCTGCGGGCACGTTCCGTGACAGGTGGTCCTTTTGTTTCGATGCAGTGAGTCACAGAGTGTTTTTTTGTATCCGGTATTTTCATATTTGGCCTCATCAATGTAGGGTATTTGCTCAAGATGTCACGAAATTTCTGTGACGAGGAAATTGTAGAGATACCAGATGTAGGTCCTTTATACGTTGTTCCTTTGATCATTAATTTTGTTGATTGATCTGTGATTGTTGCCTTTCGTAAGTTTACCGTTAGGTTAAAATGGTGGATAAAATCTGCACCTAGAATTGATCTTGATACGTCAGCAACAATGAAACGCCATTTCAACGCACGGCGTAGTCCAAAGTCGAGTTCGACTGTTCTCGTGCCATAAGTCTTGATGGGGTTTCCATTGGCTCCATACAATGTAGTTGGGCAGTTGTCGGAAGTGATATTATTTTTGTTATACGATGGTTTTTTAGGCATTACTGAAACGTCTGCGCCAGTGTCCACCAAGAATTTTTGTCGAGTTTGCAGATCGTATACGAAGAGACGACATGTGTTACTCGGAATCTCACATGTCCCTACTGAGAGGTTCCGCTGTCGTTTTCCGAATTCTTCGTTTTAAAAGTACAAGGTTCGTAGCATTTGTATGCATGTTCTCCAAACCGTCTGTGGAAATAACAATATCCATCAGGATCTCTTCTAGGTGATCGACCGCGAGACCCAGACCTCGGTCTTCTAGCAGGATTCTCCTGAGATGAATTCTGATAGGAATTATTTCGACGAGGGCTCTGATTTTGCCGTCCTCGGAAGGTTGAAAAACGGTTATTTTTAGACATTTTCAATTGTGACACTTCGTGTGTTAGCTCAGAAATTTGTTTTTGTAGCTGAAGTAATATTGAATTTTCTATTTTCTCGGATCTTGATGTGCTGGGTTTGTTATGTTGATCCATTGCACCACATTCTGTTGATGTATAAACATCTGTGATTTTGTCGGCAGCCAATGCCAGTTGGTTTGTGTTGTTATCGGGAAGAGCTGACAGGATTGCCTGGACATGTTGGGGTAGACGCTGTAGCCAGAGTGTACGTACTATTGCACTCTCTGCTAATGTGGGTCCAGCTAGCTCCATCATATACCGAAGAAGTCCGGAGGGCTTTCGATCTTCCAGTTGAATGCCCGTTAAAAGTCGTGTAAGTCTTTTTTCAGCAGAATCTTGTAGTCTGTCGATAAGTGCAGTTTTCAGTTTTAAATATTTGTCTGATTCCGGTGGCTTCGTGACAATATCACTAACACATTGTAAGGTTTGTGAATCGAGTGCTGCGATGATGATATTGTATTTTGTAAAGTCTTCTTTAATACGTGAGTTTGAAAATTGAGATTCGGCTTGAACGAACCATAGCGATATGTTTTCTTTCCAACATGGTGGTAATCTGACTGAGACATGATGGATGTTTGATTCATTACTAGTTCCGCTTGATGATTCCATTGTAATTGAATCTGTAATTATCTTTTTTTTTTTTTAACTTGATTCCGCTGTTTGCTTCGAGATAAGAATATTTTCTTCAGTTGTCATGGCATTATTTCAGATATTGACAATTCAACGCATATAAGGCGGTTACTTTAAAAAAAATATTCATCAGCAAAAAATTCGAAAAAACATTAAATTAAATCATATTAAAATATACATATTTAAAATTATCGATAATTTATCAAACTGATTTGGGGTACCATCTATGCATTTTTCTATAAATCATAAGTCAGATGCATGTGATATTATCTTAGGCGCAAACCTTTTGAAAATCTACTAATTTTCGAACATTTTTATTAATGTTAAATTATTTCAAATTATTTTTTAATAATAAAATAATTTCTCAAAACAGATAATAATCATTGACATTTAATTCAAATTTTAAATTTTTAAATTAGGTTATGTAAAAATAATAGTCTTTTGTTTAAACATTTACGTGACTTGAAACGAATTCCTAGTGGTCTGCTGTCTGTGATGATGTTTTTTTTTCTCAGCAAAACGTCTCTCGTGAAGATAGATTCGCTGCGATTGGGTACTGCGTCATGAAGTCTCCTTGTTGTGAAGCTCCGCTGCGATTGGGTACTGCGTCATGAAGTCTCCGTGATGTGAAGCTCTGCTGCGATTGGATTCTGCGTCATGAAGTCTCCGTGATGTGAAGCTCCGCTGCTTTGGTAGTCTCTATGTGGTGTCAGCAAAACTCGTTCACCTGTGCAGCCATGTGCGATGATGGTCTCTAATTAAATCGCCATTTTCGATTTCTCTGGCCTCAGGATTCTATGCGTCGGTCGCTCTGACTGGTTTGTTGTGATGCGGAGATTTAAAAAGAATTTTTTCGTATAGTTGTGTCTAATTGCGTGGAAGGTCGGGTAGTCACCATTTTAATGATACAACATCATTGGATTCACTTTTTTATTTAAATGATATTTTTACATTTGATAATCAAGTTAATTATCAAGAACTATTCAGAAGGATAAATGTGTAGATAATAAAACACAACCAACCAAGGAGACGCGCACAACAGAACGGCGTTCCGATCGTTGTCTTTTGTTATATCAGCTGTCGCTAGGTTACTGATCCAGTGTTTTAAATTATAAATATTTTTGGTTGTTCAGTGCAATCTACACAGTGATGGAAGCATTTTTGAAAAATCTACACTAGGTAAATTATTACACCAGAATAAGTTGAACATACCACCAGATCAACCACCGATAACAGGATCGGAACCTTTACCATACGTTATAGTAGGTGATGAAGCGTTTCCGCTGAAGTCTTATTTACTGAGACCGTACAACAAAAACCACTTGTTAAACAATGAACAAAATAAAATTTTCAACTATCGGCTGTCTCGAGCCAGAAGGATATTTGAAAATGCATTTGGCATATAGAGCTAGGTGGCGCGTACTTCAGGGTCCAATGCAAGTTCACGAAATTTAATATCAGATAAAAGTGATTTAAATTACAATAAACTTAACGTTTAAATTACAATAAACTTAACCTATAATTTGCCATTGGGGATTTCCAGATAAATAATAGTAATAACTCTGGAGATTATAGGCTTGGAGGACAATCAAAACGAGAGGAGAACCCCATTTCAACGTCTAAGAGATGCTTAAAGTCCGATGGAAATGGGGCAAACAAAACTCATTAAATTATTCCGAATTTCAAAGGAAATTAGCCATTTCTTAATGCATACATTATCCCCGACCCTGCAACCTAAAAGAAGACATGGCTTGTCTGTCCAATCACAAGTGGGTGCTACATTTAATTAACATAAATATGTAATCCATGAAGGAGGTATGGTATTAATGGCTGAAATTTTATTAACTGCAGTAAGATTTTATGCGGTGGGTTCATACCTGTGAGGTATAGGCCATGAGTGGGGCTTGGCAATCAGTCAGTCGTCAGTAAGCCGATGCATTCTGAATGTTTCATCGGCTATCAGCCAAACACTAATGCAAACGTGGGTCAAATTTCCATCAACTGCTGCAGAAAGGCAGAAAGCCAGGCAATTATTTGAGCAATCAGATAATCCTTTTCCTGGAACTATAGGAGCGATTGATTGCACCCACACAATCGTAATTGCTCCCGCAGGACAGGAAGAGATATACTTTAATCATCATGGGAATCACTCCTTGAATGAGCAAAGCGTGAGCCTTGGATTTGAATCTTTGTGTATGCCTAAAAAAGCCCTACAGTATATTGTAATTTAAAAAATTAACAATTCAGGTTTGTGATCCGAACCTGATAATTTTAACCTGATTTAAATGCTGCAAATGTTACAGTTTGGCCTCCTGTAAGCTCTCGCTGAGCGAGAACCTAATCTGGTTGCAGCGTGCGCTGAAGTAATTTATCGCGAAGTCACTTTCCCTCCGGTGGGAAACGGTGCGCGCGTGCAACCTGTGCCGCAAGTGCCTGGAGCCGCATCACTCCAAGGACTGCTAAGAGAAAGTGGCGTGGGTGAGTGCCGTTACCCGCATCATCGTCTGCTCCACCGGGAGACCGTCGCGGAGGTGAATCTGTGACGCCAGACTGTGGACAGCCGCGTGCTGTTGAAAATAAATCTCCGTGGACACTCAAAAAAAATTACCAAAACGCCTTTTGCATCTAATCCTAGAAAACACTTCCTTGCAAATAGAGAAGTGGATGCTTGGAACAAACTCCCACAACATGTCATCGATGCAACTAATATAAACCAATTCACCCTCATCTGACTCTGACACCGCAACGCAGATCGGCGCCCACGGCCCGGTCCACAACAGAAGCATAACAGGCCATAGCAGAAATTTTGGAAATATCAACAAAAACAGTCAACACAAAATGATCTATTTTAAAAAATCAGTACGGTAGAGAAAAGGAAGATGGCAGGTAAGAATTTATTTGTATTATTCTTTACGAAAGGCTTTGATTAAACTTAATTACAATTTATTTCAGTTATCGGAGGCGGAACTATTTTTTTTTTTTTTTTTTCTTAAGGCGGAGACGGTTTACAAGCAGTTCCCGTGAGCACTTAGGCCATAGGCCCATTGTGCTATCTCCCATTTTACCTCAATCCTTTAACAACAAACCAGTCCCTTTAATAAAGTTCACCAGGGTTGTCATTGGATATGTGGCTACGTCTTCTGGTTCTACTGTATGTCTCCCCAGGTATCTGAGCCTAGTTCCCACCAGGGCAGGACATTGGCACCATAGGTGAATTGGAGTCTCTTCATCCTCTTCACATTTTCTGCATATATTAGTGTTTTCCACTCCCAATATCTGCATGTGTTTCCTGAGATGGCAGTGTCCCGGTTAATAGTCCTACCAGTTCTCTCAGCGAGTTTCTGTCCATATCGAGTAGTTTCCTGGTTCGTCTAGGGTCCGGTCCTTTTATGAGAACTTTGGATTGTCTCATTCCGGGTGCCCTCTCCCATTCTTTGCAGTGATGGGATTTGACCCACCTATCGATATGTAGTTTTGTGTGGCAAGCTGCTACTCCTACGGCCGGCTCGGATCCTACAAGTGGTGCTTTCGCCCCTTTCCTTGCTAGTTCATCAGCCCGCTCGTTGCCCTCAATACCTTTATGTCCTGGTACCCAAATCAGGGTTAAGTTATCGGAGGCGGAACTAAGTATAGTTTATAGCTTTTTTGTTCAAATCAAAATAATATTATTAATTTTATTATATTTATTTGGCACGAATGGTTGCCAGCCGTAAGCATTTTTTGTCAGTATTGCAGATTTCTGTTACCGGATTTACGCTAAACATCAACAATGTTGACGTTTAGAGTAAAGCCGGTCAACATGGCAGAATATTCAGATTTGCGTCGGATCCGCAATATTATATTATTCGGGTCGAAATCTTAATTTTTAATTGGAGATTGATGTCTCGCTCCATGTTTTTTATTTGTGCAATAATGACATGGCTGAGAAAAGAGGCGCCAATGTAAAGTAATCGTTTAAAAATTGGATTACTTACATATATCTTGTATTTGTTTAGTGTTACGTGGAAGGTTTTTGAATACTTTATCTGCCGTGTAATTATTCTAAAAGTTTTTTTACTTATAGATACGCGCACAGGTAGTGGCGCAGACAATATTCCGACCATGTGGTATGCTTTTCATTGAACATTCGTATTTATTTTCTCTTTTTGCGAACATTAATAATTTGAATACAGGGTGTTTTTTTTTTGTACTTGTGTTACAAAATATAAATTATTTTCTAAACAATTTTTTTTTTTTCGGCGATCCAAAATGGAGATTTCAAACATCAACAACTGTACTAACGGTTTTGTTAGAAGAAAGGTTGATTGAACCGGAATCAACTTTCGCAGCTATGCGACAACAAGCCCGTATTTTCAATTCATCCCTAAAAGAAGGAGGTTCCGAAGCTTTGGACAAGTCAGAACCACAAGGCAGCAACATAACAAGTAATTACTACTCTCGGCACGAGATGACGAGGTTTATAAATGGCAACTACGTTTTGATGGTACATCTGAAATTGCAACCAGTATCTGCTCTGATGAGCAAATAGAAACACTGCAGTCATGAGCTCCTATCTCTTCCCAGGGTCCTGAGTGGGATAAAGGCCAATATCTGGCGATGCAAATATCCTAGTTCGAATAAGGGAATAGCGGAGCAATTGCACAAATATGCGTCGATCGGGGATTCAATAGTACAGTTGAGACTTCGTCTCTCGACGGATTCGGCGTACAGCTTCCAATCGCTGTCGGCGTCTCCCTTGTTACGGTAGGCGAGCCACGTGTCGATCGTTAACTGCATCCTAGCCGACTGCATTTCCACTTGAGAATGGCATTTAATGCCGGCATGGAGAACTCCGATCAGGTTTCGCTGCCATCTGGAGCAATCCAGGACCGCACTTTCTCGCGGAATCAGCAATTGAAACGTGAACACAAGTCGACTCGCGATCTCTCAGCCGCGACGCACCGTGAATCACAAATATAATATGGACACAAAGTCATATGATAAAGTTAAGGTTTATTTGTAAACAAATTAACATGGTTAAAATTCGCATAATCCCTACTAAAAGAAACTCAAAAAACAATTCACTCCTTCCGTCCGGGGTTTATGGCGTGCAGCACTACCTTTTAACACTTCTTAGATATCCAATGACACCAGGGCAGGAACTGTACAAAAGATGCCATATTCGCACCAGAAACCCAGTACTTATAGTGTCTGGAAGAGACAAATTGGCAGACCCTGCATTGCGACCAAACTAAGATTAAGTCAGAACAGAATCCAAAGTGTCATACTTGCCACAGGAGTTTTGCATAATATTTGTTTAAAGAAAATATTCCGGAAGTAGATTTTGAGATTTTAGAAATAAGAAAAATTGTTAATAACAAAGCGGACATAATTAATAAGCAACAAATTTTTATAAACCCTCTTTTGAACATTTTCCCACTTAACCGGTCTTTCCCTTCTAATGACTTTGAAATCCCTAATTCTAATAAACTTCCCCACTTCTACCCCTTGCTGATGGCATTTTTAATACCTAAAAAAAAAAAAAATTATTTCAAACGCGTCACCAATAAAAGAAAGCGTCTGCCTGCAATCTATTGGTAACTTGGTCTTGTCTTACTAGGACGCAAGAGACGATTATTTGAAACAAATTAAATCGAGCTTAAATCAACTTACAAAATTGACGCCATGATTCGTTTAAAGAAGAAATTGTTGTCAACGTAGACTCTTCAAGTATTCTCCAACTCAGAAAATTAAGAAAACGTGGTATTGTAGGGAGTAAGACTTGTCATGCAAAAACAAGCGCGCTCTTTTAATAAGACATTTATCCATCGAATTAAACTAGCAAACGACGAGGTGGACCGATTCCGCGAGAGGAATCAGGAGTATTAGAGCCGCCTGTAGAAATCAAATACATTTTGAGGGAGGACAAAGCAACTAATTTCACTTCCTGAGGGGCGATTCCGGTTCTACAACGACAGTAATCCTTACCTTAAAATCAATGAATTTTTTGTCTGAACTCGACCTGTCATTAGCGAAACTTTGATTGATAAAAGTGCAGTCTTAGTGACGTTTAGTTTATCCATATTTGTGTAATTTAAACAACAGAAAACTTCATATTATCGTAAGTTTTGACCGTAAACATGATTAGTGAAGTATTTTTCGCTAATAAGTAAAGTAACTTGCAAATTGCACGAAATTTAATATCAGATAAAAGTGATTTAAATTACAATAAACTTAACGTTTAAATTACAATAAACTTAACCTATAATTTGCCATTGGGGATTTCCAGATAAATAATAGTAATAACTCTGGAGCTTATAGGCTTGGAGGACAATCAAAACGAGAGGAGAACCCCATTTCCCATTTACGTCTAAGTAATGCTTAAAGTCCGATGGAAATGGGGCAAACAAAATTCATTAAATTATTCCGAATTTCAAAGGAAATTAGCCATTTCTTAATGCATACATTATCCCCTACCCTGCAACCTAGAAGAAGACATGGCTTGTCTGTCCAATCACAGGTGGGTGCTACATTTAATTAACATAAATATGTAATCCATAAAGAAGGAGGTATGGTATTAATGGCTGAAATTTATACTAATTGCAGTAAGATTTTATGCGGTGGTTTCATACCTGAGAGGTATAGGCCACGAGTGGGGCTTGGCAATCAGTCAGTCGTCAGTAAGCCGATGCATTCTGAATGTTTCATCGGCTATCAGCCAAACACTAATGCAAACGTGGGTCAAATTTCCATCAACTGCTGCAGAAAGGCAGAAAGCCAGGCAATTATTTGAGCAATCAGATAATCCTTTTCCTGGAACTATAGGAGCGATTGATTGCACCCACACAATCATAATTGCTCCTGTAGGACAGGAACAGATATACTTTAATCATCATGGGAATCACTCCTTAAATGAGCAAAGCGTGAGCCCTTGATTTGAATCATTCTTTATGTATGCCTAAAAAAGTCCTACAGCATATTTTAATTTAAAAAATTAACATTTTTGATTTGTGATCCGAACCTGATAATTTTAGATGTAAACCCGAGATTTCCGGAAATGCGGCACAATATTCAGAAGGCATTGTTATCAACGCAGACTCTTCAAGTATTCTCCAACTCAGAAAGGCAGAAAGTTAAGAAATCGTGGTATTGTCGGTAGTAAGACTTGTCATGCAAAAACAAGCGCGCTCTTTTAATTAGAGATTTATCCATCGAATTAAACTCTAGCAAACGACGAGGTGGACCTATTCCGCGAGAGGAATCAGGGAGTGTTAGAGCCGCCTGTAGAATACATTTTGAGGGAGGAGAAAGCAACTAATTTGGCTTCCTGGAATCTTAAGTTCAATGTAACGACGGATGTTCACACATCGCAGAGTGTTAATTCCGACGAAGTTGCCAAATATTTCAATCTCTACTAACTTTTACGATTGATCTGATTTTACGAATTCTGGAGTTGCGTGTGCTCGACGAGATTGTTGTATTGGTAACCCTGAGAATATTATCTATGCTTCTAATTTTTTACGTTTCTATGGTGGAAATGTCAAAAACGTTGCGTGTTATGGTTGCGTGGAAACGTCAGCTATTAAATTTCAAATTTGTTTAATTAATTTTCTAAAATGCCTGGAGGCATTTCGCACAATCAAAAGCAGCTATTGGTCGAGCTAGTGAGTGCCGACCAGGAGCTGATGATAGGGAAGTTCACATCGGCATTCACCTTCGCCGTATCGCAGCGAAGGTGGTCTGATATAGCTGACAAACTAAACGCAATCGGAGGGGCCAACAAAGATTTTAAGCAGTGGCGAAAGGTTAGTTATTATTTTCCATTAATTTGTACATACCATACATTTAAAATGTTTTCGTGTTGCCTTACGAAGCTCTGTCTTTGACGAAATGCGATTCGTATCGTGAAACTTAACCTCAATGCCGAGTGTTTATCGAAGAATATTGAATATTTAAAGATATTATAAAGTGTATTTCGGGGGTTAAGTATCTATCACAGGGGCCTTTTTCAAAAAACCTTGTGAAAAGATGAAAGTTTTATTGCGTTGAAACTTGGAAAACAGAACATGTTTAAGTGTAATACATTTTTTTTATTTACAAGGCAATATTTCCCGCTTACTGTGGGGGTAGTAGGATATTTTCAAATATTGACATGTTAACAGGCAATACTACTGTGTTACTGTGTTGTGTTACTAATTTTATATTTTAATTTGTAGAATGTCCAACCTTATCTCAACAGCTTTATACATTAGTGAAACGAAGTTCTATATCTCAACGATATACAACTTGGTTTCACTACATGATTATGGTATTACCAAAACTTACATTTAAAATCACCATTTTTGTAGTTAGGCCTCTGTGATCCTTAGCCCCCGATTTCTTTCTATTCTCGATCCGCGTTTAGATCGTCCTGCGGACGTACGAAATTTGGTTTTTAGCGCGCATACCACCCCCCTCGCCACGGCACCTTCGCCGCGCTCTGCTGCTAGAAGGCGGGCCGCTTGCAACTCAGTATCTCGTCGACTTTCGTGCCGTAAGCCCGCGTTGCAAGAAATTAACCCATTCAGACCCTGCGAAAAAATGGATTGTCAACCGAAATGTGCAAATACATTATCACCAATTGCAAAGAACAAAAGAGGACAGGTACCTAATTATTAATTTAAGTTTTATATGTGTAGTTATTAGATTTGCAACATTACATTTTTATAAATCATTGATTATCGTTATTATAGTTAATCAGTTTTATTCATTTTTATAGGTGGTGCATAAACCTCAACGCACGATGATTATAAATATGTACAAAAACATGTTATCTGGAAACCCTGATATATCACAAACGTGTGCCATTCACACAATTTCCGAGCAGACGGGTATTGGGCTATACACCGTAAAATTTACATTATGACGGTATACAAGAACCGGTGAAGTTAAATCGCCAAATAAAAAGAGACAGAGACTGAACTTTTTTTCGAAAATCGATGATTTCGATAAAAACGCAATAAGATCGAAGGTTCACAATTTTTACTTGGAGAAACAATATCCAACAATAAATAAAGTCTTGCAGGCTGTCAATAACGACGATTCATTGCCAAATTTTAAACCTACCACTTTCCATAAGTTAATAAAAGAATTGGGTTTTCAATATAGTAATCGAAAACGTGACAGTTTGTTGACGGAGCGCGAAGACCTAATTCTTTGGCGCAGAGATTACTTGCGAGCTATCGAGAGATACCGTAGGGAAGGTCGTACGATATACTACCTCGATGAAACCTGGATTAATGCAGGTGATGTGTCAAAAAAAATTTGGGTTGATAATACCGTTAAATCGAGACGAGATGCTTTCGCACGCGGCCTTTCCGTGGGACCCTCTAATCCAACCGGTAAGGGCAAACGGTTAATAGTGTTACACATTGGAAGTAAAATTCTGCAGATTATCACGATGAAATGAATGGTGAAACATTCTTGGAGTGGTTTAAACATATTTTGCCATCACTGGATGATAATTGTTGTATTGTTATGGATAACGCCCCATATCAAATTAGACAAGCTTCCAACAAAACAATGGAAAAAATGTGACATTATAAAGTGGCTTGAAGAGAAAGGAGAAGTGAACATTGACACAACAATGATCAAAGCAGAGCTATTGCGGGTTGCCAGCTCGTACAGGGGGTTATATGACAAGTATGTGGTAGATGTCACTGCGAGCGAAGACAGCAAAACTGTGCTCCGATTACCTCCTTATCATTGCGAATTAAACCCGATAGAATTGGTATGGTCAATGGTAAAACAACACGTAAAAGTGAACAATACCTCCTTCAAAATAAATGACGTAAGAACCCTTATGCAAGAAGGCATCGAAAAGGTAACACCAGAGCATTGGAGTAATTTTGTTCGACATATTATTGGTGTTGAACAAAAATTTTGGGATGTCGATAATATTGTTGATGAACTCGAGGACAATGATGATGATTCGTTGGTTTTTGACGTTTCAAGTGAATCATCTGAGGAAAATTAGTTTTTTTGTTTAAATGGCAATGATGATATTTTCAATTTCGGATTAATTTCTCAGCCAATTTGATAAATCTGATGCCACACAAAGTACAATATTTATTTTGTAATACTATCACGACTATTATTTAAATTATCGTCATTTTCTATTTGTCGGTAGGTAAATAAAATAAAATTTAATGAAATAATTTAATTTATTTAAATAGTGGGTCTGAATGGGTTATCGTTCGTCTTAGTGGCAGTGGGGGAAAGGGGCGGAGACATGCGCGCCCACAAGTCGTTCTTAAAATGAATTGAGAATATGTTACTGTTATATTTACTGTCAATAATTAATATTATTCAAAATTATTTCCAGACATGGCAAGATTTACGCTGCAAAGCGAAGTCAAAGAGTTTGATGAACAAAAAACATGCTGCCGGGACTGGAGGAGGACCACCAGTGCCAGCAGCCAGTCTGAACGCGACTATCAATCTCCGGCCACACGGGCACATCTGAATCGGTGGTCGACTTCGACTTTTCCTCCCTCGGGGAAACTCAACCTGAGGCTGGTTGCAGCAGCTGGCAGACTCCAGAGAGAGTTGTGGCCCCATCACGTCTGGAGGCGTCACCACCCTTGAGGGCAACACCTTCTTTGGAGGAACCCATCACACTGGATACTTCACCCGTACAGACTCGAAGGCCAAATACGGCAACACGTAGAATGGTGGAAACATTAAATGTGTCCAGAAAATGGTAGAACTGGGGGAACAAACCAAAGTCAAAGAGTTTGTTGAATAGAAAACATGCTGCCGGGACTGGAGGAGGACCACCAGTGCCAGCAGCCAGTCTGAACGCGACTAATGAGTTGATGCTTCAACTCATTAGTCCCGTTTCAATCTCCGGCCACACGGGCACATCTGAATCGATGGTCGACTTCGACTTTTCCTCCCTCGGGGAAACTCAACCTGAGGCTGGTTGCAGCAGCTGGCAGACTCCAGAGAGAGTTGTGGCCCCATCACGCCTGGAGGCGTCACCACCCTTGAGGGCAACCCCTTCTTTGGAGGAACCCATCACATTGGATACTTCACCCGTACAGACTCGAAGGCCAAATACGGCAACACGTAGAATGGTGGAAACATTAAATGTGTCCAGAAAATGGTAGAACTGGGGGAACAAACCAAAGTCAAAGAGTTTGTTGAATAGAAAACATGCTGCCGGGACTGGAGGAGGACCACCAGTGCCAGCAGCCAGTCTGAACGCGACTAATGAGTTGATACTTCAACTCATTAGTCCCGTTTCAATCTCCGGCCACACGGGCACATCTGAATCGGTGGTCGACTTCGACTTTTCCACCCTCGGGGAAACTCAACCTGAGGCTGGTTGCAGCAGCTGGCAGACTCCAGAGAGAGTTGTGGCCCCATCACGCCTGGAGGCGTCACCACCCTTGAGGGCAACACCTTCTTTGGAGGAACCCATCACATTGGATACTTCACCCGTACAGACTCGAAGGCCAAATACGGCAACACGTAGAATGGTGGAAACATTAAATGTGTCCAGAAAATGGTAGAACTGGGGGAACAAGCCAAAGTCAAAGAGTTTGTTGAATAGAAAACATGCTGCCGGGACTGGAGGAGGACCACCAGTGCCAGCAGCCAGTCTGAACGCGACTAATGAGTTGATGCTTCAACTCATTAGTCCCGTTTCAATCTCCGGCCACACGGGCACATCTGAATCGATGGTCGACTTCGACTTTTCCTCCCTCGGGGAAACTCAACCTGAGGCTGGTTGCAGCAGCTGGCAGACTCCAGAGAGAGTTGTGGCCCCATCACGCCTGGAGGCGTCACCACCCTTGAGGGCAACCCCTTCTTTGGAGGAACCCATCACATTGGATACTTCACCCGTACAGACTCGAAGGCCAAATACGGCAACACGTAGAATGGTGGAAACATTAAATGTGTCCAGAAAATGGTAGAACTGGGGGAACAAGCCAAAGTCAAAGAGTTTGTTGAATAGAAAACATGCTGCCGGGACTGGAGGAGGACCACCAGTGCCAGCAGCCAGTCTGAACGCGACTGATGAGTTGATACTTCAACTTTCCCCCATTCTCAGGCGACCCGGTCGAGTGGCCCACATTCCTGGCCCAGTACACGCAGTCAACAGCGACGTGCGGGATGACGGTGGCCGAGAATGTAATTCGCCTGCAGCGCGCGCTTCGCGGGGAGGCCCGTGACGCCGTCAACCCTTTACTGATGGACCCCGCGCAGGTTCCCGAAATCATGAAAGTGCTGAGGCACCGTTTCGGCGGGGCTCACGCAATTGTTGCGGTCATGCTGGAGAAGGTGAATGCAGCGGGCATCCATCAGTTCGCGGCCTTGTCGATCCCGCCCGCGTGGCCCGGCCCCGCCGCGAGAGAGTGCACGCACAGTTTACCGCGGATGTGAAGGAAAAGTCGAGCGTTATCAGTGAAAAATGTGCAGTGGCAAGTTACAAGTTACGAGAGTGCCCGCAGTTCGCCGCCATGGATGTTCCCGCTTGGTGAGAACTCGCAAAGATCGCACGCGTGTGTCACAAGTGCCTTGAAAGGGGGCATTACACTCGGGCGTGTAAGCTCCGAGTGAATTGTGGAGTAAGCACCTGCCGAATCATGCACCACAAACTATTGCATGACGCGTCGCGGTACGCTAGTAAAACAGTGAGTACGACCATGGCCTATGGGCAAGGTGTGGTGCTACTCAAGGTGGTGCCCATCCGAGTGTACGGCCCCGCGGGCCAAGTGTTGACGCACGCGCTGCTTGACAAAGGGTCCACCTCATCCACGCGGGAATCGCGGACATAGTGGGAGCGAGCGGGCCTCCCCGCGGACTCCGCATACATGGTGCGAACGGGATGTGCTCATCGGACAGCTCATCCCAATAAGTGAAGTTGTCAGTGCGGGGTGATGGCGGCGAATACGCCATCACCGCCAATACAGTGTGCGATTTGGATTTGCCCCAGCAATCAGTAATTAAAAACTCGAATCTGCGGCACAATTCGAGAAAATCGTGGCTTACCGCCGAAAAATATATGCCTTAGAGTCCAAGAATCTACATATTGACGAAAAAGGGGATGTACTTCTTCAAATTTGGAAAACCAACAAGAGAGATGCGAGGATGATCTCTACTATACATCAGGCGGATATAGTGGATATGGGAAAAATTGACAGAAGAACAGGGTTGCCCTTCAAAAAACCAAAATGCATTGTAGATTACAATAATTTTATGAGTGGAGTTGATCTTGCAGACCAATATTTATCGTATAATCCAATTTACAGAAAATCTTTGAAGTGGACCAAAAAAACCTCCTTATATCTTATAAATTGTGGAATTTTCAATGCTTTTCAAATTTTTAAAAAACTAAATGTAACACATAACCTTCTCTTTCACGACTTCTTGTTACAAGTTGCAGAGAACTGGCTTGAAGATAGTTCTTCACCAGCCACACCGTCCTCATCAGGAACGCGAAATTCGCAAATAACACCTTCTACGTCTACCACTTTGAGAACTCCATTTTTTGACCCAAATGAAAGACTTTCTGGCATTTTAAAAAACCACGAACTGGTTAAAATAACAAGTGAGAAAACTCAGAACTTAGTGAGACGTAATTGCCGAGTCTGTGCAAAACTCAAAATACGAAAACCAAGTGCGTTCATGTGCAAACAATGCAAAATTCCGCTTCATGTTGGTAAATGTTTCCAAACATACCACACCATGAAAAATTATTAAATGTTTAAATTTAATTAGTTTTAGAACAAGTGAAATTACAAGTTGTATTTTTTTCTATTATAAAATACGTTGATGCAAACAATTGTTTTATTGATAAAACTCCCACAGTTTGAATTTCACTGACATACTGCAGCTGGACAGGGTCTCTATTCCTGACTCAGGGCCCCTCGCAAGCGCATGAGAAAGTACGTACGTCGATCGTCGTGCGTATTCCTGAGTTTCATACTTACACGCAAAACGTCAAAAGTCAATCGAGCCCGGCAACGACTGGTAAAACCAGTCGTTGCAACTCGCGGACAGTAGAGCTGTCAAACAGACACTCGCGCGCTTTTTAAAGGACGGCGAGTTTTTGAGTCAGTGTTGTGACAAATTTTATATAATGGCGAATTTACCGGCGATTTTTGCTGCAGTACAAAATGTGGAGCAAGCTGAGCAAGTTGCTTTGAGACCGACAAGAAGTTTTCGCCAGAGGGTTGATTCGTTCGCTGAGATAACAGACGAAAACTTCATCCGAAATTTTAGGCTAAGCAAAAGTTTAGTACGTCGGCTGATAATCCTCGTATCTCCGTACATAACGCCCCCACCCCGTTCTTCAGCTCTGGATGTTGAAACTAAAGTGATTATAAAAATTATTTTAAAAACCGTTGATAGTCGTTGACATGTAAACTTCTAATTAATCGGTTGCAATGTCGTTTTGCAGGTATTAGCAGCATTAAACTTTTTTGCCACGGGTAGTTACCAGTTACCAGTGGGGTGCAATTTGCACATTGCAATTTCGCAACCGTCAATATCACGGGCACTGAATGAAGTGGTGAATGCCCTAAACAACCCCATAATCTTCAACCAATGGGTAAAATTTCCCCCAAATATCCAGGCACTAAACCAGATAAGGACTAAGTAAGTTTTTATTAGAGGAACATTATGATTACTTTATTTATTTATTTTAACGTTTGCTCTATCAATAATATTTGTTTATTTTTGATTTTACAATAAATACAGGTTCCCTGGGATAATAGGATGCATCGACTGCACCCACGTTGCCATATTCCCTCCAAAAACAAGAGATCCAGACACTCCAGAGTACATTTATGTGAATAGGAAGTCGTACCACTCCATAAATGTACAATTAATTTGTGACTCAGATCTCCGAATCTTGCACGTGGATGCACGTTTCCCAGGGAGCACTCACGATGCCTTCATCTGGAAGGCAGGTTCTGTGGAACCCGTGCTGAAGCAGCTGTATACTAGTGGTCAGTCCGGATATTATCTTTTGGGGGACTCTGGGTACCCTTTGAGACCTTGGTTAATGACTCAAGTCGATAGGGCTGTACCTGGATCTCCTGAAGATAGGTTTAACACAAAACTAAGGTCAATCAGGTCAACTGTTGAGAGATGTAACGGTGTCTTAAAAATGAGATTTCGTTGCCTTTGTAAACACAGAGTTCTGCATTATGCTCCTGAAAAGGCATCCAAAATTATCAATGCATGCATAGTGCTTCACAATATGTGTGTAGAAGATAAATTTGATCTTCCAGAATACCTGATTGATCATAATCTAGATTTAGGACTGATTGCTGGTGAAGCGGCTGCTGACCATGGGCCTGTTAACAGAATTAACCGAGATTTAGTAGCCGGTAGGGCCGTTCAAAATAGGATAGTGCAAAATCATTTTGGTTAAAAGTTTATACTAGTTTTTTTTAAATCCTTGTGTTATTCTGTTTACTCTATATTATTTGTCATGGTTTTATTATTGAATGATGGTGGATTATCCACACACAACACTTAAAATATAATATGCACAGCTTCCTTGAGGTGATTTTCCACAAAAATGCGTTCTACAAATTATCCAATTATTATATGATTATAATAAATTAGTAACTTTGCAAGCGCCACTTTATTTTGGTTTGCCTAATTAAAGCCTAAGATAAATTATCTTTAAGAGAATCGAAGAATCAGATCATCGACATACGTCGTGATTACGTACCCAATGTGTAGACTATATAACAAGACTATATATAATCTCTCATCGTAATATGTGTCACTTGTCTCTCTATTTATGCCTCTCATGTTTCTTACGTAAGTAATCTCTCATCGTAATATGTGTCACGAGCTTGTATATAATTCTATATTTTTATTTGTGATGTTTTTGTTTATCTAATTGTATTTTATTTAATTGTACATTTTTGTAATTGTATGTCCCTATTTGTATATTGTAACTGAGTTTTCATAACTGGATTGTTCTCACGTAAGTGCGAACATCTGTAAAAAAAACCCTGTCTAAATAAATAAAAATGAGAACAATGGTGTGATAATAAAAGTGTATTTAACATAAGAACACATTTTTTATCAAATAATACAGAAAACAACACAATTTTCAATATAAAATATACAGTGTCAGAAAACAGTTATCAGTTGTATGATTTTATTATATTTTGCAATCTAAGCTAAAGAAGAAAAAAAAACACTGAAAACAAGTCCAATGTATTCTAGTTACTAGCATCTTTGGTGTAAATTTTAAATAAGAACATTATACATCCAGTATAAATATAAAACATTTATTCATTACGCTCAGATTTATCAAAGAATACAGAAAATAACACAATTTTTTTATATAAAATACAGTGTCAGAAATCAGTTGTACTATTTTAATATATTTTGTAATATAAGCTAAAGAAAAAAAAACACTGAAAACAAGTCCAATGTATTGTAGTTACTAGCATCTTCGGTGTAAATTTTAAATAAGAACATTATACTTCCAGTAAGAATGCAAGGCCGATGTGAGCGTCATAAGTAAGATGAAAACAGCGACGCTTAGATGGTTTGGACATATAGAGCGAATGAACGAAGAAAGGAGTGTCAAGAGAATATATGATACTAATGTGAATGGTAGAAGAAGTCGAGGACGCCCGAGGAAGACATGGCACGATCAAGTGAATCAGATACTTGAGTCGGGCCATGTCAAGAGTCAGAATAATAGAAGAGCATGTATGATAAGATGTATGAATGTGAATGAGGCGAGGAGTGTATGCCAAGACCGAGTTGTTTGGCGGTCCGTCCTCTCTGCCTACCCCTGCGAGGAAACGGCGTGATGGTTAGTTAGTTAGTTACTTCCAGTATAAATATAAAACATTTATTCATTACGCTCAGATATATCACAATCTTTATCAAATAATACAGAAAATAACACAATTTTTTATATAAAATACAGTGTCAGAAATCAGTTGTACTATTTTAATATATTTTGTAATATAAGCTACAGAAAAAAAAAACACTGAAAACAAGTCCAATGTATTCTAGTTATTAGCATCTTTGGTGTAAATTTTAAATAAGACTAGCATCTTTGATATTAATTTTAAATTAGAATATTATACTTATCCATTATAAATATTAAACATGTATTCATTATGCTCATTTATACCACAATTTTTGTCAAATGTTTACTTATAAAAAAAATGGTGTAAACCAAAACATTATTTCAAAATATATGTTGAAAAATATCACAATTCTTATTGTATAATATAGAAAATAATGTTTACTTATAAAAGAATAATTATATTTTGAATACAAGCTAAAGATTGAGACACAATTAACCACCACATTTAGTTTTATTTAGTAAAGTAACCACAACGGGTAATGAAAATAACAACCAAAACATATCAGACAATGGTGAGGGGAAACGCCAAGCCTCGTATGTTTATATATATAGTAACCCAATGGGTAATGAAAATAAAAACCATAACATATCAGTCAATGGTGAGGAGAAACACCAAGCCTCATATGTTTACATAGTAACCCAACGGATAATGAAAATAATAAAATAATAACCATAACATATCAGTCAATGGTGAGGGGACACGCCAAGCCTCATATTTTACATAATAACCCAACGGGTAATGAAAATAATAACCATAACATATTAGTCAATGGTGAGGGGAAACGCCAAGCCTCATATTTTTACATAGTAGCCCAACGGGTAATGAAAATAACAACCATAACATATCAGTCAATGGTGAGGGGACACGCCAAGCCTCATATTTTACATAATAACCCAACGGGTAATGAAAATAATAACCATAACATATCAGCCCCCTCACCATTGAACCTCCACCCGTGCAGACTCCGAGGCGAAAGATGCCATATCGTAGAGTGGTAGACTCATTAAATGCATTCTCACTGGAACCTTTGCGGGATGATTATTTATAAAAAAAATGCAAATAATGAGCTGCTTGCTTTAATGACGAGGCAAACAGTTTCTATTGAAAACCACTAATTTAATAGAGCAGTTAAATGTAATTGTAAAGCTGTAAGAAGAATTAAGTTCCAAATCTAAGTATTAAATTTGTCTTTCAATTCTTCTAGCAGCTTTACAAGTACATTTAACAACTCTTTTAAAATGTTATTGTTTCTTTTAGCGGCAACTGTTTGTCTCGTCTGTAAAGCCAGCAGATCTTTATAAAATATGGCCTGATTAAAATTGGCTTGTTCCCCCAGTTCTACCATTTTCTTGGACACATTTAATGTTTCCACCATTCTACGTGTTGCCGTATTTGGCCTTCGAGTCTGTATGGGTGAAGTATCCAATGTGATGGGTTCCTCCAAAGAAGGTGTTGCCCTCAAGGGTGGTGACGCCTCCAGGCGTGATGGGGCCACAACTCTCTCGGGAGTCTGCCAGCTGCTGCAACCAGCCTCAGGTTGAGTTCCCCCGAGGGAGGAAAAGTCGAAGTCGACCACCGATTCAGATGTGCCCGTGTGGCCGGAGATTGAAACGTGACTAATGAGTTGAAGTATCAACTCATCAATCGCGTTCAGACTGGCTGCTGGCACTGGTGGTCCTCCTCCAGTCCCGGCAGCATGTTTTTTGTTCATCAAACTCTTTGACTTCGGTTTGCAGCGTAAATCTTGCCATGTCTGGAAATAATTTTGAATAATATTAATTATTGACAGTAACATAGAAAGAAATCAGGTTCTAAGGATCACAGGGGCCTAACTACAAAAATGGTGATTTGAAATGTAAGTTTCGGTAATGCCATAATCATGTAATATAAAGCTGTTGAGATAAGGTTGGACATTCTACAAATTAAAATATAAAATTAGTAATACAAGGGCGTATTGCCTGTTAACATGACAATATTTGAAAATATCCTATTACCCCCACAGTAAGCGGGAAATATTGCCTTGTAAATAAAAAAAAATGTATTACACAAACGTGTTCTATTTTCCAAGTTTCAACGCATTAAAACTTTCGTCTTTTCACAAAGTTTTTTGAAAAAGGCCCCTGTGATACTAAACCCCCGAAATACACTTTATAATAACTTTAAATATTCAATATTCTTCGATAAACACTCGGCATTGAGGTTAGGTTTCACGATACGAATCGCGTTTCGTCAAAGACAGAGCATCGTAAGGTAACAAGAAAACATTTTAAATGTAAGGTATACACAAATTAAAGGATTTAATAACTAACCTTTCGCCATTGTTTAAAGTTTTTGTTGGCCCCTCCGATTGCGTTTAGCTTGTCTGCTATTTCAGACCACCTTTGCCGCGATACGGCGAAGGTGAATGCCGATGTAAACTTTCCCATCATCAGCTCCGGGTCGGCACTCACTAGCTCAACCAGTAGATGTTTTTGATTTTGCGAAATGCCTCCAGGCATTTTAGAAACATAATTAAACAAAATCTGACGTTTCCAGGCAACCATAACACGCAACGTTTTTGACATTTTTTATTTATTTTTTTTTTTTTTTTATTTTATTTATTAATAAGAAAAAGATTTTACATACAGGTGGTTATATATTGACAAGTTATACAATTATACATAATTATTCTACTACTCCATAAGTTGAGCTCAAAGAGCTCGTGTTTATGGGAGGAGTATTTACAGCAAAAAATAACGTTCTAATTAAATTTGTAATCAATAATCAAAAACTTATAAGATAAATACAAACATTATTACATAGGTTTACAATTTAGAAAGAAATTTTTATTGAAAGACAATAATACATATATATTTTTTTTACATTGAATAGTGCAGATTAAACTAAGCGTAAACTAAGTGTAAATTAAGGTTACAATATATCATTATCCAATTTCAGGGACTTAATTTGTTTTTTGTATTGTTCATATTTCAAAGTTTCGGTTATACTAATTTTGTTTTTGGACAACAATAAATTGTACCATTTCACACCTAAATACAGGTAGTGATGCTGAGCCGTGGTGGTTCTAAGCATAGGGATAGTTATTAAGCCTTTAGTTTTGAATCTATTGCTTATGTTATCTGAGGGGTGAATTTTTTTAATAAAATATTCTTTATAAATTTGATATAAGGCGTTTCTTTTATACAATTCTGTGATAGATGGTACATTAAATTCCCGAAATATCTCTAAAGTAGGGAAGTCGTATGGTTTTCTCAGGATGATTTTAATAATTATTCTTTGTATTGTAATTATGGGCTGTAAGGAAGCCTTAAAGGCCCCTCCCCAACCAATAATGCCGTACTGTAATAAGGACTGAATTAATGCATAATAGACGATTTTGATAGTTTTCTTGTTTAAGATGTTTCGTATGTTATAGAAAACGTAGATAAGTTTTCTTACTCTTTCTACGGTGAGATTGATATGATCTTTCCATTTAACGTTTTGATCTATTAAGATTCCAAGATATTTTACATTTGATTTATGATTTAGCTTTTTTCACCATAGAAACGTAAAAAAAATCAGAAGCATAGACAATATTCTCAGGGTTACCAATACAACAATCTCGTCGACCACACGCAACTCAAGAATACGTAAACTATGATCAATCGTAAAAGTTTGTAGAGGCGACGAAAAATTTTTCGGTCGCAGATTGCGCATAACAGTTAACTGTTGGTCGTCGGTCCAGAATCGACACCCAGAGATCTAATCTCGCCCGCTTCAAGTTACACTTGTTTGTGTGATTTCGGTGGCGTAGGTACCAAGGTATAAAGGGAATTATTTCCAATGATATTTTACTTTGAAACACTATTAGCTATTAGATTTAATCTTTTTATATTTTACAAAATATATTACATTATGTTGAATGTGCATAAAATGACTAATTATTAGACAATTCAAAAATTTGGAACAAGACGTAATAAAATATTTCATTGAAAGTAAGGCACTGAAAATTTTACTTAAATATGATCCATACTTTAGAAGTTTTAGCTATTTTTCGTAAAACGTAATTTTGCGCGCGAATCTGAAAAAATCGCCCGCTTTTTAGAGGAAATTGATACAAAAACCAGCCGCAAACAATGTGTTAATTAGTTATTTGCTAGCCTAACTTTGTATTATTTGACTAGCAACACTTGTCAGTTTGTTTCCGGTCAAAAGAATGATTTTTATTGGTGCTCACTTTTTGATCGGAGACCTCGGAAGGCGGGGGTCTTTGATCGACTCGTCAGACAGTTTTACATTTTTTTGGAGTTTGCCAGTGTTGCCATTCAAATAATACAAAGTTAGGCTAGCAAATAACTAATTAACCCGTAGGAGCCGGACCCCTGCATTAGCAGTGTTGACGAATAATCCCCACGGGACGAAGCCCTGCAATTGCATGGGTTGGCATGTATTTACTTTTTGTCATTAAATATTACATCTCCTGGTTAGATTAAGACTAAAGTAAAAATGCCACTCTCTGGTTTTAATGATTTTACTTTTGTATCAAGGGTTTAATTTAGGAAATATTTTTTGTGAGATGTGGTGGATGTGGATGGGACTTACACACAAAGTCGTAGGTGATAAATGATATACTGCGTTTGTCTCGTCTCGGGACATCATTACGCTTCGAGTATCAATTGGTCTGTTATCTTTTGGATGCCCACATTTTGTTTATTCTACAGATGTTATTTCATGCGAACTGTGCGTGAAAAGTTATTTCGTTTATTTTGTTGGTGAACAATCAGTTTTTTATTAATGGACAACAAAGTGATATACAAAATAAATCTCTGATGACTTTCGTGTTTATAATACTAGTGTTGTTATATTTTAAGAATTTACATTTTTATCCGTCGCAATGGATATTGACGAAATCGAAAAGTTTGTTTTAGACCAGGACTCAAATTTTGCTATGAGTGATGAAGAAGATAATTTAGCAGTGAATCTGGGAGATTTAGATGGAAATCATTCCGACAATGACGGAGAAATAAATGAAACCGAGTTTTTGAACTTACAAAGTAATCCTCAGTTTATTACAGAACCATGAAGTGACATTTATAACCCTTTGTGGGAATGTAGAAATACGTTTAATCCCGTTATATTTGATTTTAATCAACAATCAGGACTAACGAACTGCGATTTGAACAAAGAGAGCACTGAAATTGACTTTTTTGAACTTTTCCTAAGCCGTGATATTGGGTATATGGGTTTAGTCAACCGATCCGATATGCTTATTACATTTGTTGAATGTGTGAGGAAAACCATCAAATGGTATATATAGGAAAGTCGCATTTTGGACCATTGATGTAACCACTATCAATGCACATGCGACGTACAAATTTAAAATAAAGAAAAGGGTCAGCTTAACGGATTTTCATTTAGAGCTCATTAGACAGCTTTTACAAAAGTATCATAATTCAGAGCTAAGAACTAGTCGACCAAGTGATTATCTGTTAAGACTAAGTGCTCGGCGTTTCTTGACTGACATTCCCTTGACAACTAATTATAAAAGAAAATCCCTGTTCCGTGAATGTTACATGTGTAAAATTCAAAAGAACGACCCAAACGACGAGTGCAAACCCGATATTGGTGCAGTGATTGTGAAGTTCCTTTGTGTGCATCCATTTGTTTTAAAACTTATCACACCATCCAAAGATTTTAATGTTGTTGGCGCAACTAAGCATTTGTATATACCTACCTTCCTTCCTTACCCTACCTTTCATTTCTGACAACCCACCAGTGGACAATACTTTGTGAGAGTGAAATAATTTACATGTGATTTGTGAGTCTGTTAATGTACTGTGCCATGGTCGCAAGGATCTCTCTTTGCATTAACATCGACAGTCTAAAGTCTGTTTTTGGTCGATGTGCAGTGATGTAGCTTCATCCCTCTTCGTCTTTTAGCATCGACTAAATACTACTACTAAAGTCTGCTTGGGTACTGTGCAATGGTCGCCTGGACCTCTCTTTACCAAACATCGACTATTATCGGAAGATATTATGTGCATACTGTGCAGTGATCGTTCATCCCTCAGGGCTTATAATATCGATTGTACAAGTGATAACCAGTGACATAACTCTCAAGAACGAAAACCAAAGAATTCGGGGTAAGTCAGATCCTTCCCGAAGTCCGAAATACCAATCCTCATAGTTGTGTCACGCCACCTTATATTAATTTTGACAACAGTCCAGTTCTCATGATTCGCATCTTTGCGATTACAAATGTGTTTATTTATAATGTGTATGTTCCAAAAGACAATCTAAACATTTAGTCAACACTGCGTGCATTGTCAATGTGTGCGTGTGACGTAAACGCAAGAATAATTTTGTGTCTGTTTAGAATATAATTCAATTTACTTTATTATAAACAGGTCGTTGAGATAATCTTAATATCTATAGTGTTAGTATTGTAGGAACTGTGATATTTACACTTTTTAGTGATGTAAACATTCGCGACACATTCCTACACTGGCAACCCTTCTGCGCAGACCCGAGTGCGCGGGACGCAACTCGAGCATTCCAACTTCGACGATCTAGAGATAAGCTGTATTTTTGATTCTCCTTCTGTAAATTTCGTTCGAGGAAACTTGTAATAACCCTGGGATGGTTAAATAAATAACCAGGTGCTATATTATTTACAAACCCGTGAACCTATACTAGAGACCGGCTCAGGTAAGTGCCGTAGAACATCTCTCTAGAGTATAATGTACGTGCTAGGATGTTGTGAAAGAATTTTTACGATATTCTGTTTGATAAACTAACTGCAAGCGATTCTTTTGTGGAAGCCGCAAAAAAAGGTAATATTTTTTTTTATTATCGCTCTTAAACCTAGTTTATGAAACCAAGGATATGTTTTAATAACAACAAAAGCAAGTGTACATATTTGTTTTCATCTCATATTTTTTAAATAATTTTAATGATACACGTTTAGCCGCAATTAATAGTTAATTCATTCCCCAATACAACGATTACATAGTCTTGGTAACCAATATTTAAACAATATTGATGTATTTGACAATAATTTAAATTTGGCAAACTTTAAACGCCGTATGTGCGAACTATTTTTACTTAATTCATAAACTATTGTAAATACCAATTTTATACATTTTTATTAATTCCTATTATTATTGATTTGGAGGATATTGGCAGGCTATCTATTTTTACTTTATTTATATTCTGTATTACCTACATTTTGTCAACTCATATTTTATCTAACCTATATTATGTGTCTTTATATTTTCTGTTACTTACCTTTATTTTATTCACTTCTAACTCTTCACTGTAATTAATCGAAACATGTATTGCTTTATGTATGTAAAAGCCCTATGGGCGTTTAAATATAAATAAATAAATAAATGAATGCATTGTGAATGTCAAAATTTCCGCCATCCCAGGGGGACATTAATCGAAAATTCTTGCCGGTCTCTAGAGAGTAACTAACCAGGTGAAATCAAGAAGAGATTAATTATTTATGTGACAATGACTATAAAAAATGTCCTCTTATGTATGCATTTTAAAAAACAATAAATTTGTTCTCATTCGATTAACACATTTTCTTTAGATAGTTTGTTTTACTTTTACAATATACCGCAATACATATAACAATAATTCCATATTGCAGTATAGCTAACAATAATTCCATATTGTAGTATGGATGACAATAATTCCATATTGCAGTGTGGATAACAATAATTCCATATTGTAGTATGGATGACAATAATTTCATATTGCAATATGGATAACAATAATTCCGTATTGCAGTATGGATAACAATAATTCCATATTGTATTATGGATAACAATAATTCTATATTGTAGTATGGATACAGAACCATATTGCAGTATAAATAGCAATAAAATAACATAATTATGTACTTCTTTGGTAGAACAACAGAAAAACAAAACTTGACTAGATAGAATTTTTAAATTAATATGTATTAGGTATCCTACATTCCCAGTAATATGTAGGATATGCAGTGCCAGATTTAGTGAGATCCCACTGCATTAAATATATCCTACATGTTACATTTAAATGCGAACATGGATCCATCGTCCATCAGTAAGACCAATTCAAAAATACTAAATTTGAGTTAAATATGAAAGTGTACCATCTATATACTCAGATATACATATATGCATCCAAACAAATTATATTACCGATAAACTAACAAAATTTTAAAACATTTCAATCTTGACATTTTGAAATGTTCTACTAGCGTACCAGACCAAATGTCTCTTGGTTTTATTTTACGACACGAAATGATATCATTCGTGTTTTGGTAAACCCTTCAACCCGCAAAATGAAAACTTTACAGGAGACGATGAAACTAACATTTACGAATTTGTAAAACTAATTAAAAATCTTCCGTTTATATGAAAGCGAATCGTATCGCACATACTGTAAAAAAGAGTTCAAAGTCAAAATTTTCTGTTTAAATTTTTTTTTATTTCTGAATAATAAAGTGTTTGTGATTGTCTATGCCCTACGAAAACCGTATTAAACCTCTCGTAGGCCGCAGTCCCCCCGGTGGGTCCAGATTTTTGAAGCGATTTTGCCCTTTATGTATAAAGAAATTGTATGAAGAACAAGGTCAGAATCGCTTGGGCCATTCTCGATCTTCCGCCACTTCAGCCACTCCGAATAATTCATATTAATTGCCAATGACGCGCCGGGCACCAAAGATGGGCGGACAAAATGGCTGCCGCTTGATAATATGAACGCTGTCATATTTAAAGTCTATACTTTTTCATTGTTTTTTTTATATAAATCCATTGTGGAAAGCATAGATTTGAGTGATTATAAGGAAGTTCATTTTATCTACATTATTTTGATGTAATTTTTGTATTATGAACACAAAAGAAATGTTATAAAAATTGAATTCGTAAGAAAAAACTATATAAATATTTTACGTCGTATTGAAAACTATATTTTTTGTATGCTGGCTTTCAACAAGTTAGTCAGCAACTAATATTTTTTGATAATTCTATATTACAAAACAACTGAAAAGTAACACCCACAAAAAATTTAGCTTGAAGGATTTTACCAAAACTCGAGACCATTTTAATTATCTCATGTCTGACTTATGAACTAAACAATTGACGATTCAAATTCATATGATGATGTCAACGATAATACAAAACTTAAATGCATAACATTTGCAGAGGCGGCGGCATCCAAAATTCAGTCGGAAGAAAAGCATGCATAAATTCCTACCTTGATGTGGGTAACTACGACGCATTGGACTGCGCAAACCAAGCGTCGCATTGCGCAGTGGCATAGTCGTATGCTCCTAGGAAGATGGCCCCTCCGAGCGCAAAACTCGTGATGCGCGGCAGCAGGCCGGCAAACAGGCCCCGCACGCCGCGCTCCGCAAACACCGTGGCCAGCGTGCGCCTCACGCTGGAGGGCTTGGCGGACGCCGGCGCGAGCATTATTCTCGTCTTTGCCACGTCCAGGGGGGTGGTCAGGGCACCGGCAATTGCACCGGATATCGAGCCACAGAGACCAGCCTGAAAAGATTAATTAAATTTAAAATCAAGTTATACTTCTTCGTAAGCAAAATATAGAGACAAAAGATGTACCTCTCGAAGCAAGAGGCTATTAATTTAATAAACAAAATGAAATTTTTTAAATTTCTGTTTCAGTTAACCTCTTGTCTGTGGGTCGGACGCCGGCATCCGGGACAATTTTTATTTTTTTCTTCAAATGCGATTTTAACCCTTATGTATGAAGAAACTATTATTAATTTCTTTATACATAAGGGTTAAATTATCTTTAAACTATTATTCATGTTATTATCCTGATGAAGAAACCATCGGTTTTGTTATCTACATATTATAACATTGATTATAGTGGTTTACACAACAGTAATTTGTTTCATTTAAATAAAATGATGCCACAAAGTGAATTTGCAAAGCTTGAAGAAGCAAACAAAAATAATTGTAAAAATGACTCGCCTGTGATTTTTTTACGTGAAAACGATACTAAAATCACAGATAACGTAAAACATAACTTTTATCATAAAAATGTACAATAAACAATTTTATCACCTCACTTTTCTACCATATCATACAAAAAATATATCAAACAAAAGTCATGCGATTGGCAGGTGAAAACTGTTTTTACAAAATAAGTAAATTTTTTTAATCTATTTTTATGGACAACTTCGAATACAGATGTAAAAAATATTAAATTCCTGCCACCTCGGAACAGGCTCAGCCTAGTGAGGTGGCATATACCTAAAAAAAATGCACTTAAAATGTATTTTTGGTTAATAAATAATAAAAAATAAAAATTTTAAAAAGATGTGAAGCGTTGGATTATTGTAGATATTCTCCATTTTGTTTTAGGGTTGTAACCAGTGGCGGCTCGTGACTTTTGGTGAGCTAGAGTGCTAATTTTAACAAAAATGGCATTATCGATTTCGTAGCAAAATTTTTTTTCACAGCAAATCTAAAATTTCCTGAAAATCTTCATACAAAAAATAAAAACTCGAAAAAATATCTACATATATTTTTTGGCTACGACATCAATAATGCCATTTTTGTTAAAATTAGCACTCTAGCTCACCAAAAGTCACGAGCCGCCAGTGGTTGTAACTAGAACAAAAACGAAGTTTTCTGTGGGAACACACGCGTTAGCTTAAAAACAAGCTTATGGGACTTGACTGCTTATTATTTTAGTGTTGTGAAAACAAGCTTAGGGGGATGAGTGGTTGAAATTAAACAATTCTTGTAATGATTATGTTGGGTGTATGATGGCGTTACCTCCAGTGAGGTGACATGTCCGCTGGGGTTTCTCTCCCGAAGCAGATCCTTGAAGAACTCCCAGAGAGGGAACTGGATGAAGCTAAAGGGCAGGTCTCGCAGCACGGTGGAGAAGAAGCCCCGGTACAGGCCCCCGCAGAAACCCTCGGCTCGGTAAGCCGAGTACAAGATGCTGAAGCCGTTGCGCGAAACGGAGGACGGCAGCACTTGGCGACGTTGTTTGGCGATCTCTACAGGTACTCGAATTACACACGCCATCTGGAAATAACATAATAAATATAATTTGAATGATTAAAAAATAATAAAACATAAATTTCAACCGAGAACTTGGTCTTTGCACTATTTTTTATTTTTACATTAGCTCAACACAGGAGGCCCCGAGGAAAATAATTCCCCCCAAGGCTTATGTCATCTTTGGGTATGTTGTGAGGAGAAATTTTTGGGAAAAGGAAGGAGAGGAAGTTCTGAAAGGGAGGGTAGGAATCTGGCGGTCAATATGTCCAGGAGTGATGGACATATGAATCCATCTCTCTCACTGCAGTACAAGAGAGATAGGGTCGGCAGCACGGAGGCACTACAGATTTAAGAGTTACTTGGCTGAAACCTTAAATAGTGACAGGCGCATATGCACCATATCAGAAAACTTGGGTTTTTATGTACGACCCTGGTATATATCGATGGGTGAGAAATACAAAAAAAGTATCTATAAAAATGTAAAAGTTCAAGAGAGCAGAAAACAACTATTTTTGGAGTTTGATTTAACTTCTTCACAAAAATAGATAAATTAATGGTAAATGTTTACTACTCCGCTTACCGGATTATACGGAATTCGAATTTCGATACACGGATAATACGGAGCGGAACATTTCCTTTGCCGCCATTTCTTTGGATTTGATATTTGCGATTTTTTTCAATCTAAATACGCACAAATTACTTAGGTTAACGAGCCTAAGAACCTAATAACCTATTTTGTGCACGTAAATAGTTGTATATTGTAGTAATTGAAGTTGTATAAGTCCCGTTTCACTTGGCCAAACGTGGCTGTCAAATACTTTGCGTAAGTGAAATAATCTTATAAAATTGAAATATAAAATGCATGTTTTTTCGTCTCCCCCGACATAAATACTCAATTTTCGTAATAATAAAGCAAAATCTAACTGTTTGAATAAAACTGTTTGAATAAAAAATATTCCGTATTAACCAGTAGGTGGAGTATGAAACTATTAATAAATTAATATTGGGTTCTAAGTTCCATTTGTATGCTCTTTTATAATTTTTTCTTGTTTTTAATCTTGCTTATATTTAAACAAAATTTAATTGGGGATACCCTTTAATGTTTTTGTTTTACTAAATTTTGCATCCGAAACTGTTTGCTTCAGATGCATTTGGTGAAATGGACTGTAAATAATACGAAATGAAATGGCATTTGTTGGAATTGGGTGATAATATGAGTTGGGAACAAAAATGGGAAACAAGGAAAGGGAAACCAATCACTTACCTCTCGGGAACACGACACAAACTTACAAGTACAGTTTATTTCACTGAGATACCTCTAGGTATTATTGCCCAACAACACAAATAAGTAAACACAATATAGTCTACTTTTATATGATCTTTTCAGTTAATACACGATTATATTAACACAACAAAACGAAACTTGCTTCAAAAACTCTTGCTAGTTTCCTCTTTCTGTCTGTGTTTTTCCAGAACAAAAGCCTTCCAATTTTCCAATCACTGTTCCAAGTTCAAAATTTCTTTCAGCAAGTGATGTGGTAAGGATGGGGAGAGGTAGGTACTGGGTAAAATGACATCCAGGTAGGAACCATGCATATTATCATTTCAAAACCAAACAACAACCGTAACAGCAAAATTTAAAAAAGGAGCATTTTTAAGGTATAAAATCGATGCAAGTGCGGTGAGTTCCTTGCAAATCAGTTCGGATTTCAGGGGTCCAATATAAACTATTTTTGAAGTTAATAAGAAAGCACTCACAATTTCGCCGACTGAGGCAGCAAGCACGTTGACTAACGGCTGATAGGTTTTGTCGATGCCACGCTGCGCGGCCACGGCCTTCACGCCCTCGTACGACAGGAAGAAGAGTGCGGCAGAGGGCACACTGCCCAGCACCACGGCGCCCAAGCCACGGTACACGCCCGAGAACCCCCCCGAAGCTGTAAAGCCGGCACGTGCTTGTAACCGGGTCTTGATTGTGTCCAGTGGGAAGAGGGTCACATCCACCGTGAGACCTGCTACTCCACCAGCCTGGAATTACATCACTATTAAAATCATTCTGAAACTAGATTCATAAGAGTAGCAAGAGTTACAAAATAAAATCGAATAAGAAGCTCGACAATCTGAGATTGGCTTAACCGCTCAGGCTACTAAGCTTTTGGGAACAGCTCATATAGGTCTCATTGAAAGCGTTGGTTCTCCCTGTCATGGTGAGAAATATGATGTAAACCAGGCATGCCCAAACTGCGGCATGGTTTGAAAATTGGTAATTGAAGATTTGGCTTGGAAAGTGCGAGGCGCATGGCCGCACTGGGAATTTATTTTTGCAATCAATTCCAACAGTATATTTTTCCCGCACATTTCTAGGAAGATCGAATGAAACTGATCTGATTTTAATAAGTGGAGGGTGAGTGCAAAGGACATACATAGGCGCGTGTATAGTTTATTTACGACTATACATGCTCTTATTCAGATACGATAAGCAGGTCGTAAGGCCGGTTTTTACTTGCTTTTTGAGATCGACTTGGAGATATTTATGTCCATCAAGCAGATCTCTGGTGATAACCATTACTAAAATATACTGATACACCGTGCCATAGAGAAGTCCAGAAGTTGAGTTGGTGACCGGACGACCTTCTGTGAAAAGTTATATAAAGTGTAAAAAATAAAATTTTAACCACTTTTCAATGGTGCGCTGAAGTTGCATGACCGAGTTAACCGCTCGCCAATCGTGAACACTATGCATACTTAATGATAAATAACGAGAAATATTACGTTCTCTCGACATTTTATTATCGAGAAACAAAACAATAACAACGCAATACAGATGAAAGAAGTTTGCCAGTAAAGGCTAGGTCGTTTCACAGTTCTTTCCTAAATAAAGTCAAGCCCATTGTTCGATCCTTTCCCACATTCATTCAAAACCGTGGGCAACCGTACTTACAATGAGCGGAGTCCATAGCAGCTTGGGTGAAATCTCCATTTTGTTATCACAGAGTTGAATTTTATAATCTAGCAAAGATTTCGCAGACCTTTATTTTTTATCTTCAGCAGACATAATCTCACAGACATGATTATATCACCGGCAATACAAAATACAGGTGACATAAGCCGAATTAGTATTTTCGAAGACTTGAAAAAGTCAACAAGAATTCATAACATGTGATCACCACAACACGAAAGGAGCGAAAAAGAAACAAGCCGGGCCGGAAATTCAAAAGTTGCATAGATTCCATAGATACATAAATAACAACATTCGAATCGATTCTCGCTTCTCGATGTCAAAATTCTTTCGAATGCACGGCCGAGAGAATCGGTTTGAAACGTCATCGAACTTGAAATCGATTCTCGCTTCTCGATGTCAGAATTCGAATGCATAGTCTTGAAACGTCATCGAAAGTGATTTTGCTTGTCAAACGAAATATTTTATAGGTACATGTTATAAACAACCTGATGTGTGAATTTTAAATTATGAATGAATACTTTTAGGTAACGATTTACGTTTTCAGTATAGTTTATACGTAAAAGATTGCGATGGTGATAGCTTTCAACAATTTAAAAATGTTTATTATGAGGTTATGTATCATCTATTTGGGTATTGTATATTTAATTTAAAATAAAACAATAACTTAGTATACACCATTTTTATATTTAATGCCGACCGGGTTTCGCTAAAACCGTAGTTTCTTCAGGGCAGTAAATAATACTCTACTAAAATCAGCAAGTAATATGTTTTCATATGGACATATGTGCTTATTATAACCAAATATATTAAATTTATTTGAAATTAACAGGTGTTTCGTAGTTTGTAATAAAAATGAAACGATTTCTATAGTAAGAAAACTTTATTTTATGATAATCTCTTAATAATTGCACACGAAAAGGTGTCCATAACCTACATGTTATTTAGAGGTTATTTTTTAACAAATACGACATAAAATTATTATCTTCGTATTAAACACAGACACACTGTCAATATTATTAATGGGAATTTGTACCTACTGGCTAAACTAAATATCTTATTAGTAATTTTATTGTTGTGAGATGCCCACATATTTGAAATTCGTGGAAAAAAGGAATATTACTAATGTTGCCTTCAAACTAGCGATGGGCACAATCGATGAATAATCGATTATTTACTCGATCTTTTTTACCATCGAATGATTTCGATTCATTTCCATAGAAAAATCGATTCTCGCTTCTCGATGTCAAATTCATTCGAATGCACAGTCCGAGAGAATCGGTTTGAAACGTCATCGAACTTGGAATCGATTCTCGCTTCTCGATGTCAAAATTCTTTCGAATGCACGGCCGAGAGAATCGGTTTGAAACGTCATCGAACTTGAAATCGATTCTCGCTTCTCGATGTCAGAATTCGAATGCATAGTCTTGAAACGTCATCGAAAGTGATTTTGCTTGTCAAACGAAATATTTTATAGGTACATGTTATAAACAACCTGATGTGTGAATTTTAAATTATGAATGAATACTTTTAGGTAACGATTTACGTTTTCAGTATAGTTTATACGTAAAAGATTGCGATGGTGATAGCTTTCAACAATTTAAAAATGTTTATTATGAGGTTATGTATCATCTATTTGGGTATTGTATATTTAATTTAAAATAAAACAATAACTTAGTATACACCATTTTTATATTTAATGCCGACCGGGTTTCGCTAAAACCGTAGTTTCTTCAGGGCAGTAAATAATACTCTACTAAAATCAGCAAGTAATATGTTTTCATATGGACATATGTGCTTATTATAACCAAATATATTAAATTTATTTGAAATTAACAGGTGTTTCGTAGTTTGTAATAAAAATGAAACGATTTCTATAGTAAGAAAACTTTATTTTATGATAATCTCTTAATAATTGCACACGAAAAGGTGTCCATAACCTACATGTTATTTAGAGGTTATTTTTTAACAAATACGACATAAAATTATTATCTTCGTATTAAACACAGACACACTGTCAATATTATTAATGGGAATTTGTACCTACTGGCTAAACTAAATATCTTATTAGTAATTTTATTGTTGTGAGATGCCCACATATTTGAAATTCGTGGAAAAAAGGAATATTACTAATGTTGCCTTCAAACAAAAAGGAATTTGCCAATTTGCCATTGCCAGGAAAGAAAAACGGTGATTGAAATATTGTTGCAGTACTTACTTACTAATGTTGCGTTATTTAAACATAAACACGTTATTTAGAGATTGTTTTGAACAAAAATGTCATATAATTATAATTATTGACATATTATTAAACACACATAAATATTTTTAATGGAAATTTTTACCAATGGGCTAAACTAAGCAGCTTAACAATAATTGTTATGTTGTGAAATGCATACCAAAAAACAACAACCCACCCCCCCCCCCCCCCCCCCCCCCCCGTCACAGACAAAAATCCTGCCCCTGACCGTAGCTATTGCTCCCGAACTCTGAGCAAAAAATCGATTAATCACTCGATTATTGTGATGTCTCGATTAAAAAAGATCGATTATATAAAAGTTTCGATCATTCCCATCGCTAAATTCCCTATACATTTGTCAGTGATGCCATGTCCCAAAAATAAAAATAAAACGATTAATGAGTAAAAAATATAACGATTTGCTATATTTGAAGAATAAAAAAATCAAGGAAAAATTGCATGTTTTTCGAAAGGTTTTCATTGAAAAATTAAATAAGAAAACAACGTTACCTAAGAGGGCATACACTAATTACGTGAGCAAAAAATACGGGGGGGGGGGTCCGGTAAAAACTCACCAAATCTCATTATACGGAGGGGGGGGGGGGGTCAATAAAATCTCACTTCAATTTAAAAAGATTATATATTATATATAAGTGAAACAAATTTTTTTTTTTTTTATTATTATTATTATAGACATAATAAAAATAAATTGTTTCGCTTCTTTCGAAGTGTCCCATTTTGTCCGCTGAAAAATGGCTATTGTGAAAAACATTTATTTAGAGAATAAAAAAAATCTCAAATCTCACGTTAGGGGGGGGGGGTCCCACTAAATCTCACTTAATCTCACCAAGGGTCTAAATTTTTTTTTAAACTGCTCACGTAATTAATGTATGTCCTCTAAGTTAATAATCTTTAATCTTCTTATATATAAAAAATAATGTTTGTTTGTATTTTATGCACTGCCACACCGTTCATCCGATTGCGATGAAACTTTGGGGTTTTAATATGCGCACTTAAGTTTAGCGACTGGGGAAAAAAGGTGGGCAGGTTAGGGGAATCCGGGAGGGGCGGAGGGGATTAAGGAGGGGGTGTACGTGGGATGGGGAACGAGGAAGAGGAAGGCAAAGAAGGTGGAAGGGGAACGTGGGAGGGGACGAGGAGAAAGAAGGAGAACGGGGACGAATAGAAAAGGACACGTAGGGAGAATCATTTTCTTTATTTAAATTGCATAGCAACGCATGCCGGGTATCAGTTAGTGCTTTATAAAAACAATCCTTTTTTCATTAAAATAATAATAGGGAAAAAATAATGCTTTCGAACAAAAAAACAACACACAAGCAAAAACAAAAAGGTTTTATTTAACGTTTTTACTGTTAGGCGCTCCGCCCACTGAGGCAACTGAAAACCAACTAAAACCGACAGTTTTCTCTGTCTTGATTGGTCAAAAAGCTTGGTTAACCATAGACGAAGAACAATCAGCTGACAACTTGCAACTATCAATGACCGCCCAGGGCAACCAGCAGAGCAAGTCGCAAGTCACCGCTTGCGTTACCATTGGCAGCGGGGTTTTGTGTGATTGTGAAGTGTGCGGGCCATCACATTGTCATACAAAGACAGTTGGCAGTTGAGAGTTTCCAGTTGCCTGAGTGGGCGGAGGCGCTTATAAAGTTTAATTCCCCATCCACGACTACATCTTCACCATTGCACCAATATTTCGCCAAATAACACATGCTGTGCCTGTGACAAAATTGATTATGCGGACAATATTAAATATCTGGGCTTAACTGTTGACCATAAACTAAAATGGGATCTCCATATTAATATAATAACAAAAAAATACGAAAATTATCATACATCATCAAAACAATACGAAACGTCATGTCATTAAATCAACTAAAAAATATATATTTCGCTCTTTGTCAAAGTATTCTAACGTATGGTATCTCAGTATGGGGAGGTGCAGCAGATACTTATCTCAATCCTCTTAAAACAAATCACAAAACAATAATTAGAATTATGTTTTAAAAGCCGTACCAACATCCGACAGAACAGCTAATGATTAAAAACAAATTACTGGACGTAAATAAACTATTCATAAGGAAGATCATATATAAAAACTGTATCAAAACATCACATCACCACATACCTCACTCGCAAAACACAAGAGCAAAACTAAATAAACACTTTCAAGTCCCCCATATCAAATCGACTTTCGCAAAAAAACACACCGCACCGCACATTTTCAATATCTTCCTTACACAAACAAAAAATTACGTCACCCCAAACAATTTAAATTGGCTGTTCAAAAGATTTGTAATATGGTTGAATGAAAAGGAAAGAACAGACATTTGAAATATTCTAAACAATTAACAAATATATAGGGTACTGCAGGTTTGCAATTTAAATAACATGCTCCTGCTTATTTATATTCTCTTAAATGGAAATTTAAGTTTTTATTTTTATTTTTATTCTTGTTTTTATTTTTATTTTTATTTTATTTTTTATTTTTTATAACGTATGTAAGCTTTTGATGGTAGTGTAACAAATAATAAAATCAAAATAAGAAGGTATGTAAATATTTATTATATATATTTACTTTTTGCTTTCTTACACATATATTTTTTTAACACATATCTCTTTTAATACATATCAATATTAATACATAATTTTAATGCATGTCTCTTATGATTGATATCCTTTTTAAATATATATACTTGTTATTTACTCGCCTCGGAACAGACTTTGTCTAGTGAGGCAGGTAAAGGAGCTGAAAATTGTAAACCATTTAATTTATATTAAATAAACGCCCGGGATGCCGGCACTGAAACGGAAAAAAAAAACTGAACTGAATTTGTATAACTCAATTTTAAATTAAAAATGAAAAGCGATGCGTTGCCATTGATTGACAATGGGTTTTTGAGAAATTTTGTAGTTTGCGGACTATCACATTGACATACACAGGATAGCGAATTGAGTTGAAAACTGGTTTTTTTTTAGTTGCCCATCAGCGGAAGCTCTTAAGAGGCTAGACTTTGAACGACAAGCGGAACACTTGCGTCTGTCATTCTGTCCCGCTCACAATAAGCTCACGCACACTTACAATACATGCGAATGCGAAATGTGCGAATGAGACAACGCTCAAATTTACCTACAGAAATCGCTCGAAAAGGGGTTTATGGAGAATACACTTTTCTACACCGAAACTTTCACGAAATTGAAATTTAAAAAAAAATATATTTTTTTAGGAAGAAGAAGCTGCGTCGGTAGCTTTTTATAATTTTATAATTCTTTATGAGAGTTGAGTTAGCAGCACTTTTTATTTAAATAATATTTTTTGATAAATCGTACATGTTTGACAGTGAATGTTTACGTTAATACGAAACGCATCGAAAATTTGAAAACATACCGATTTCACCCTTTAGAAGGCAGTATAAAAAAATATATTCGTTTTGTGCAATTTTCGATGTAGAAAAGTGTTTTTTCCCGGGCGTCCTTTTTGTATGGGCCGAAAAGCGAAGTCTATCGTCTTAAACAAACCGCGTTTCAAAACTATTAGTGATGGACGAAAACGAAATTTTATGCTGAAGTTCAATTTAGTCCTAAAAAAGTAATATTTAATATGTACTTAATAAAACACGGCAAATTAATTTTAACTTTTAAACAAACTGGTACTAACTAACCTCCACGCCGTTTCCCCGAAGGAGTAGGCAAAGAGGGCGCACCTCCAAGTCGGTATTGGAACATACTCCTTGCTTTATGCAGATTTATAAATCTGAATGAAGCAAAGATCATCCTCTCATATATGCCTATTTTTCTGTTATTCTGGTTCTTGACATAACCCGACTCAAGAACTTGGTTCACTTTATTTTGCTAAGCCTTTCTCGAACGTCCTCGACTTCTTCTACCAACTCTTTTTAAAACTTACGCTAATTAGTTTCGACACAGCCGCCTTCTACAATGCAATTCAATAATAACATATAGAACGCTGTTGCTGTTATCTGCCTGAAGATGGACACTGCAATGTTCTCCAAAACGTTGGCTGAAGAAGGAGGAAGCGCAACACGTCAACACCCCGAAAATAAATCACGATTAACTTACATAATGTTCCTTAGGTTATTTTATTTATCAATTATATATATTATTTAGAATAATTGAATTTTTAAAAAATCTTACAAATAAGATGAATAATTTTTACAAATATTTAATTAACAATTGTATCGGGTTAAAGACGAGGAAGTGCCGGGTCACAATCAGGGCTTGACGTGTTTTAAGATCTCCCGGTTTTTTTTGTGAATAACCGTGTTAAATCATGTTCAATCGGGCTGAAAATTTGTCACCACACGCCTAATAATTAGTAAAATATGTTCTAGTTCGCGAAATAATTTTATCTTTCTCGGGAAAGGAGTTATGCTCGAATTAAATACCTGTGTATTATTTCTTTGTGTGAATTTATCAACTGAAAGTGTAGCAATTGAGCAAAGAATCTATGAGTGCAGCTGGATTGTGTAAACAGCTCAAGTGTCAACTGTCATTAGCCCGAAAATTTATGTGCCCTCTTCAACCGAGCTGTGTTTCATAAGCTAAGATATTTTGTTTAATATATTTTTTGTTTATGTTTATGTTTTCTTTTTAGATGATTTGTATATTTATTTAACATTTGTATGTCTGAGGCAGGAGTACAAAACCGGTGGGTTGCCAGATTCAAATAGTTTATTTTTCTCAAAGATTACATGTTAATTTCAGATTGTACGGTACGTACACGACTTATCGTGTACTGCGGGTAAGAAAATGTTTCGGACCACTGATCATGCAAGGCATTGCGATGATTGATACGGGTCACACGAGTAGAAAGAGTTTGATTGGAGACCATAAAAATCTCACATTTAGGCACAACACATTTTAGATTTGTCATTTGCAGGTAAACGAATATCTTGACGTGCACAAGTCACAAATAATACTTTTTATCTTTATCTTAAAAAATATTTTTGGTAATTCAGTCGGATATTACACCTCGGAGGAATATCATTTGCTGACAAAAAGTGGCAAGAAGATACAAACAGAGCCCGGAAGAGATGATAAGAATCAAGTAAAAGACAAGAATCAAGTAAAAGCAAGAAGCGCCAAGAATAGAGATGGGTTGACCCAAGAGGTGACAAGAAGAGACAAGTAAAGGCAATAAGAGACGAGAAGATCCACGATGCAGGAAGAGTTAAGAAGAAACATTAAGATACAAGAAATAGCAAGAAGAGTCAAGCAGAGCACATATGAGATGAGAAGAATCAAGAAGAGGCAAGAAGAGACAAGAATTAGTAAAAAGGGTCAAGGAGAGACGAAAGGATCCCAGAAGTGACAAGAAGAAGCAGAAATAGAAAAGAAGATACAAGAAAAACTAAGAAGGAACAGGAAGATCCAAGAAGAGCTGAGAAGAGGCAAGAAGAAGGAAAGCATAAAGAAAGGAAATACAAAATCATAACGCTCAATCCATTCCTTTATTCCTGCCCATCCTAAATTCCAATATTGGCTTATTAGGTTGCCATGTATACCGGTCGATTAAACTCCAACCTCCTTCCTATCCTCAGAGCACTTGTTCCTAGTCCTAACAAATCAGTGCCCCCTGGTGTACCGGTCTTACCGGGACAGGATTGCTCCTGGCTGGGGTGGTACAATCGTATCGTATCGTATCGTATAATTGTATCGGGTTAAAGACATGAAAAAAATCATAATGGGTACTTTATTGCAGTAAGATGACAAAAATAATATGTATAAATTTACCATTCAGGAGGAAACTTATGATAATTTAATGCGGTGTAAACTTCGACCAAACTTGGTCAAAGGGTGTAAAGCCAGGGACAAACACAGCGTTAAAAGCGCCGGCGTTATTTGGCTTGACCTATTTTACCACATCGCTCACCATACATTTACAATGGTAATCTATGGCGAGGGATATGCTGAAATAGGCCAAGCCAAATAACGCTAGCGCTTTTAACACTGTGTGTGTCACTGGCTTAAAGAACAAGCAAGATTATCTGCCGTTCAAAGGAGATGAATTATTGTTTCGATGGGATGTAGTTTTTATCACAGAGACTTTGCTGTCCCTAGAAATGTCGATATTTTTTATAAAAAATGAAAATAATATTAACAAAAAACTCTTGGGAACCTTTTTTTCTCAGAATTTCTCTATTAAATTCGCATGATTTTCTCCGTCTCCGGTTACTGGAACCGCAGTGACAGCCTATTTCTTGAATCACCATTTCTGGCATATAGCCGGTTCCCACGGGGCGACTTTTGTCGGTCAACTCGACAGTTGAAAGCTAATCGACACGTGTGAACACTTTGTCAACAAAGTTATCAACTTTTTTTGTTGCTAGCGAAAGTTGATAGCCCGTCTACTTTTGTCGTTCAAGTATGACTACCGCCATTTTGGTTTTACTAATCGTTCGAGTTTTACATCGAATCGTCGCGTCTGAACACATGTTTCAAGTCGCTTATCATTTTTAGTTACTCGCGGGAAAAAGTAAACGTCAGGCGTTTCATTTATTCGGTACTATTTCCTACCGTCATGGAATCCGTTTCAACCAAAAAATATCTGAAATGGTCGGACGATTTAATGTTCAGATTTATGGATCTGTACCAAAGCCATCCCTGTCTTTCGGATTATTTTTGAAATGTAAATAATATTATTTTGAAAAAAAATGTGTTGGATGCGCCTAATTCACTCCTTCTCATGATCCATTTTCTCATCCAAGTACGACGTTTTTTATATTTTTTCATAATCTCCAGCTCCTCTCACAGAACATCAGAAATTAGATAGACGCACGCACTAACAATTTCAGTTGACGCCATTTTGAATGTCAAAATCGGTTCAACTTAAATTGAAACGTGTGAACAAAATGTTGCTCAACTTTTTTCGTAAAATAAAAGTTGGTCAACAAAAATCGAAACGTCTGAACGCCCCAATATCTCTACTAGCCGGTTCACACGATGCGATTTTTGTCGGTCAACTCGACAATTGAAAGCTAATTGACAGGTGTGAACTGTGAACACTTTGTCAAAAAAGTTAGCAAGTTTTTTTGTTGGCTAGCGAAAGTTGATAGCCCGTCTGCTTTTGTCGTTCGAGTATGACCATCGCCATTTTGGTTTTAAAAAATTGTGTTGGATGCACCTAATTCACTCCTTCTCATGATCCATTTTCTCACCCAAGTACGACGTTTTTTATGTTTTTTCATAATCTCCAGCTCCTCTCGCAGAACATCAGAAATTAGATAAACGCACTAACAATTTCTATGATTGAATAACTTAAATTGATATGTGTGAACAAAATCTTGTTCAACTTTTTTCGTAAAATAAAAGTTGGTCAACAAAAATCGGAGCGTCAGAACGCGCCAATACCAGTCCCATCTCTGGTGATCAGGGATGGTATGCCCAAAAAAATTATTTCCCTAGATTTCGAGGCAAATTTTCTCCAGAATTTCCCCAGATTTCGTAGGTACTACCTTGGCTAATCAAAACCCACGTCCGGGGGGGGGGGGGGGGGGGAGGGGGGGGGGGGGGGGGGGGGTTGTCGTATGTTATTACACTGTGCCTTTCCAAATAAAACACTTTTTGCTAATTAGAAACGGAATTTCCCAATGAAAATCACTTTGTAAAATGAAAATCAACCGCAATCACCGAAACTGAAAAAGTTTCAAAAAAACGTAACTTGAATCCTAAATTTTATTTATTTTTTTGGGAATTTCTCTTTTATTTTTCTAGATACCTAATATCATTTTGAGTTGTCAGTGTTAAAAACATCATTGTTTGATTAATGTAAGTACAGTGTATTTTTTGACTTACTTCGTATTGTGGCGCAACTTGCGCGTTTTTTTTAAATCCTCAATGTTGAAAAAAAAACTTTTTTTATGTTGATGATTCATTTTAATGCAAAATTTTGGTTAATAGTATCAATAAAATATTGTAAACTAGACAAAGCATATTCATATGTAAAGCAGTTAAGCATTAAAATGAATCATCAACATAAAAAAGTTTTTTTTTAACTTTGAGGATTTAAAAAAAACGCGCAAGTTGCGCCACAATACGAAGTATGTCAAAAAAATAAAAATAAATAGTAGTATATCTGTGTGTAAGGATGTAATGGTCAACCTTATGATTCCAGAGATAGACTCATTTTTAATGTCAGTGCCATACAGTTTTTTCTTTAAAAAATTATAACTTCTTCATTTGTACACGCAATTGCTTCATACGAAATTTTATAGCATAGATCAGCAGAATCCATCTCCAGCCAAAAAAGAAAATTCAAGTCTCTATGTCTATGAAAGGCGATTTTCAGCCCACTGTGCGGCGCCTTCTTTTATTTATGAGATAAATTATCGATATGTGTAACGGACCTGGTGTGCTAGCACGGTCGCTTGATATGAAGTTACCGACCGATTGTCGGTAACTTCTCATCGTTCCCTAGGACAACTGCAGATCTCAAACGTACAAACGACAGTTGATATCGAATATATTAAGGACATTTAGTCATTGTGCACTGTCACCTATTCGTTTGCGATCTGCAGTTGTCGTAGGGAACGATGAGAAGTTACCGATAGTTATCCTATCGATCGTTATAGAACAAGCGTGCTAGGGCCTCTGGTCGTTACAAGACTGTAAATGTGTAATAGTTGCTGCCGGCTCTCGTGCACTTCTTTTGCTGATGATAGTAGTTGCGTAGATTTCTTCGCTGGCCTCCGTGCATCCAGTACTGAGAGAGGTACTGGATGTGCCTAGGTCTCTGGCTGAGCCTGGCGGTGTCCAAGAGCTGGGCCGACTTTTCTTGAGGAGGTAGGCACCAGGTGGTCTTCAGGCAGGACTTCGGCGAAGGGCAGCGGGCTGATGAGGTTATTTCAAGGGGTATGAAATAAAAGACTTGTTTGAAAGCAAGTGGTGAACTGATTTATTATTTTTAAAATTGCTCTTTATATCCTGTTTGTCGGACCGGGGAGCGTTACCGGCCCTTGTACAGGAAAAAGTGGAGGGAAAAGGTCGCCTCGGCATGAGAGTATATAAGTGGATGGAAACTTGCTAGCTCATTTTGCCAGATCCGTCCACGAAAGTGATCGATTGAATTGGTATTCTACAATTAATTCTGTGGGTCACACAATATATAATTATAAGTAGTTATTTGTGTGATTGATGATATTATGCATCAGGCTACAACTAGATTTTTGTCTTTTCAAATTAAACTGAAAATATTTATATAAAATAAAATGTTTTTAGAAATGTTTCGTACAGTATTCTACATAAACAGTGTCATCGTCATTTTACTGTCATTTTGACAGTAAAATTGGTGTTGCCAGCCTACAAATTCTTTAGTTCTGGTTTTTATATTTTCTACTCTTTTTTGACAAAGTGTAAATGGACGGCGAAATTGAAAATCAAAATAGCTTTTACAAAATATGGCGTGACCACATAGAAAAATATTTTTAAAGAAAACTTACTAAACATCATTGCAGATCTCAGACGCTGATTGTGAATGATATTTATTGGCACGTGGATTAGGAAATAAATATTTTAAAGTTACTGATAGGGTTTTAGCAGAGAGGGACAAGAAAAGAAAAACTAATAAAAAATTCGACATCTTTATGGAGTTTTGTGAATAGCAATCGGGAATATTATGTCTGACATCAGTGGCAATCTCACAACCCCTTGATTATTAAGCATCTAACAACTAACCATTACGCCGTTTCCCCGCAGTGGTAGGCAGAGAGGACGGACCGACAAACAACTCGGTCTTGGCACACACTCCTTGCCGCATTCACATTCATACATCTTCTCATACATACTCTTCTATTATTCTGACTCTTGACATGACTCGACTCATGTATTTGATTCACTCGATCGTGCCACGTCTTCCTTAGGCGTCTTCGGCTTCTTCTACCATTCACATTCACTCCTTTCTTCATTCATTCGCTCAACATGCCCAAACCATCTAAGCGTCCCTTTCTTAATCTTACTTATTACGCTCACATCAGCCTTTCATTATTTTCGGATCTCCACATTCCTCACACGATCATACATGGTTTCACCACGCATACTCCTCAGGGATCTCATTTCTATAGAATTTAGTCTACTTTCATCCTTTCTCTACCAGTTCCATGCTTCAATGCCATGCATCAGGGTAGGTGCCAGTACTATATTGTGGACTGCTAGCTTCGCAGACGCAAGACACAGAAAAATAATAAAACATAATGGTCGCAACTGGGACACGAACCAATGAAAAAGATAGCTGAAGATAATACGGAAAAAAAATTAAAACATTAGTCGAAGATAATATTGTTAATTCTGAAATTTTAAATATGACTATTCATACACTTAAGACGATAGACTTCGCTTTTCGGCCCATACAAAAAGACGCCCGGGAAAAAACACTTTTCTACATCGAAAATTGCACAAAATGAATATATTTTTTTATACTGCCTTCTAGAGGGTGAAAACTATGTCGGTATGTTTTCGAATTTTCGATGCGTTTCGTATTAACGTAAACATTCACTGTCAAACATGTTCGATTTATCAAAAAATATTATTTAAGGAATAAGTGCTGCTAACTCAACTCTCATAATGAATTATAAAATTATAAAAAGCTGCCGAAGTAGCTTCTTCTTTCTAAAATATACATATTTTTTTAATTTTCAATTTCGTGTAAGTTTCGGTGTAGAAAAGTGTATCCTCCATAAACCCCTTTTCGAGCGATTTCTGTAGGTAAATTTAAGCGTTGTCTCATTCGCACATTTCGCATTCGCATATATTGTAAGTGTGCGTGAGCTCATTGTGAGCGGGACAGAATGACAGACGCGGGTGTTCCGCGTGTCGTTCAAAGTCTAGCCTCTTAAGTTACCACTGAACATTCTGGTCACCTAAATAACTAAATGTGTAAAAAATGTAAGCAAATAAAAACTGATCATTTCATAAAAATCAACTATAATTTTCCCACTAATCTTCTCATAAATGTAATGTTAATAGTAATGGGGGATGGCAAATATAATATCATAAAAATACGTTTTTAATATAGTGTCTCTGCGTGCAAAGTCGTATCTTCTCCAAGCATGTACTTTTAAAAGTCTATTTATCGGAAATGACCTGGCCCCTAACACACTCGATCGATAACGATTGATAGGATAACTTTCGGTAACTTCTCATCGTTCCCTAGCATGACTGCAGATCGCCAACGAATAAGTAACAGTTCACAATGACTAGTGTCCTTAACATATTCGACACTAACTGTTGTTTGTACGTTAGCGATGTGCAGTTGTCCTAGGAAACGATGAGAAGTTACCGATGGTTATCCTATCAATCCTTATCGATCTAGTGGGCTAGGGGGCACGTAAGCATATTTTCTGTGTCTATTCGTAAATAGTAACATTAAATAGAGCCTCAGAACTCGTAATAAATTGTACATCGCCCTTAACGGGCCGTTCTGCCAATTTCTACCGATTTCTTACATGTTTTCCATAAACGTTTGAAGTTTTTAATTTCTTAAAAAAATATATGTTATTCTTTAAGTATCTACACATTCCCCACGCCGAGACGGTAATTATTTGAAATTCTCCCTAGAGAAATAAATCGCAAAGTATGCTCCGAAAATTATTATTTACACGTTTTTAATATTAGCGCGCTCGCTCCTTCATTCGTATTGTCGTATCTCTCCATCTTCGTCTTTTTGAGCGGGGTAGCGCACCCTTAGGTGACTTTTCACAGAAACAGTGCTCTGCAATTTATCCAATTAATATTTTTATTTTATTTGGGGCCCACCCCTTCCCTATAAAAAGTCTTTTGAAAATTGAGATAGACTTATTCGTTATCGAAGGGTATTCAGAGTCTTAGTATATTTGTCAGACCAGTGGATGGATTTCTAAAATAAAGTAGGTACTTGATACAAAAAATCCAATTTTTTTTTAAAACTCATATCAAATTTAATTTTTATTTACAGGAGTACATTTACATTATTTTGAACGTTCAATAAATCTACACACGTGCATTATATCTACAAATAATAATATTTGGCAGTTAGTAATGCAGTATGGTTTCATTGAGATTCAATTTAACAAGTGGATATGAAAAAAAAATTCTTGAACGATTAAAAATATTTTCATATAACAAATATTATTTGGTCTATTTAATTGTTAATCTATTGCAATTTCATAATTTGTAGTCCATTTAAAGAACTGTAGTCCATTTACATTTGATTTTAATTGTCAAAAGAGAGTTGAGCTTCTTCTATAACAATTATTTCGTTTTGAAGCGAATTTCCAATTCAATGATAAAATGTCACATTTCTTAATCAATTAAAAGTTATGTAAACTGCTTAATTCAATTCGAAATGCTTGCTGAATTGACTATCAGTATGTGCAGTGGGCACATTTTTCTTGAGATAGGATGTGACTCTTCAACAAATATTGGTTTTGAAATTGTTTCCTTATCGAAATCCATAGTCCAAAAAAGCTTGAAATTGTGTCCAGATAAAGTACTGTAATTGGACTGATTGTATTTAAGTATTTTATTTAGTATTTGCAGAAGTTAGTAGTGCCGGTTGTGGTAGCAATCCAGTTGAGGTATGGAGTGACCCTTGTGTTAAGTCCAGGCTTTCCGTTGATGGCACATCCGTATCCTCCGGCGATGATTCCAATGACGTAAACGCGACCGTTGGTAGTGCTCTGCCACAAGAGTGGGCCGCCGGAGTCATGCTGGAAATAAACAAAACAAAACCAGTCATAAAAATTTGAACACAACCTCGAGTAGATTCAGGAAAAGTCCTGAAAACCCAAGAATGTCTGATTTCGGCCAAAGAAAGATCAAAGACTGAAGCTATGAGATCTGACATAATGTGATATCAACCTCCACACTGTAGGTAGTATTCATTAACATATCAGTACAAATTTGAATTTGGCAGCCACCTCCGGTCAGGAGCCCCAAAGTACCTGAAAAAAAACCCTCGACTCAATTTCAATGGAAGATGATCCGACGAACTAGCGTTTTTGATCCCCTCGGTACCGGTGCGTAGTCGGGAAACACGCCAAACGCGCGCCCAACATATGTACACGGTTGACATTCGTCACATGAGAACGGGTCGCTTCTACGACTCGTTCTTGAGTTCAACTGCTCAGCTGTGGAACGATTTGCTGGACTCTGTGTTTCCTCCTTCCTACAACATGGGTCTCTTCAAGACCCATGTTCACTCCTTCCTCTCCTCAAATAGACCCTCCAGCATCTTCATATGACATGGGCCCTGAGGGAAATTATTTTCTTCAGAGCCTCCTGTGTGGAGTTAACACATTCGCTCCACGTGCCAGCTACAAACGGAAGTGCTCCACACAGTGCTGCACAGTCTTGTAGATCAGAGTTTCATGACAAAACTAAGATCGGAACCAAGGGTGATTGTACCATAAATGAATACATCATTTGGACAACGATTTCATATCTTCCTATCTTCTTATGCATGTAATTGATTCAATCAACATGCAGTAAGAATAAAACAGACCCGAATTGCACCGGAATGATAGTAGAAAGTGGTAGAAAAGAATTGGAAATTGACTTCCTCAACGAACTCATTATCTGACTGGCAAAATTTCACTTGAACCCAATAGTTGTGAAAAATGACCCTTCATTCCATCACTATTCCTAACATCGATCAATCCTGACTTCATTATCAACACTCTGAAATGATGGGTCATCTCATCATCTGTCATCTCCTCGCAGCTAATATTAGTCTGATAGAGAAGAGCTCATCATACTGGCAGCGGAATGTGACAGAGATTGTGAAAGATACGTCTAGATATACGAAGAGGACCGGACTTGAAGAGAAAAGCAGATTACCTGGATTCTTATGTTCTCCAATATATCAGCAGATTACCTGGATTTCTAATATAACAACAGATTACCTGGATTCTGTTGTTATCCAATATAACATTACCTGGATTCTGCTGTTATCCAATACAACAACAGATTACCTGGATTCTGCTATTGTATTGGAGAAAAGCAGATTACCTGGATTCTGATGTTCTCCAATATATCAGCAGATTACCTGGATTCTGCTGTTATCCAATATAATATTACCTGGATTCTGCTGTTGTCCAATACAAAAATAGATTACCTGGATTCTGCTGTTATCCAATATAACAACAGATTACCTGGATTCTGCTGTTATCCAAATAACAACAGATTTCCTTGATTCTGTTGTTATCCAATATAACATTACCTGGATTCTGCTGTTATCCAATACAACAACAGATTACCTGGATTCTGCTATTGTATTGGAGAAAAGCAGATTACCTGGATTCTGATGTTCTCCAATATATCAGCAGATTACCTGGATTCTGCTGTTATCCAATATAATATTACCTGGATTCTGCTGTTATCCAATACAAAAATAGATTACCTGGATTCTGCTGTTATCCAATATAACAACAGATTACCTGGATTCTGCTGTTATCCAAATAACAACAGATTTCCTTGATTCTGTTGTTATCCAATATAACATTACCTGGATTCTGCTGTTATCCAATACAACAACAGATTACCTGGATTCTGCTATTGTATTGGAGAAAAGCAGATTACCTGGATTCTGATGTTCTCCAATATATCAGCAGATTACCTGGATTCTGCTGTTATCCAATACAACAACAGATTTCCTGGATACTGCTGTTATCCAATATAATATTACCTGGATTCTGCTGTTATCCAATACAAAAATAGATTACCTGGATTCTGCTGTTATCCAATATAACAACAGATTACCTGGATTCTGTTGTTATCCAATATAACAATAGATTACCTGGATTCTGCTGTTATCCAATATAACAACAGATTACCTGGATTCTGCTGTTATCCAATATAACAACAGATTATCTGGATTCTGCTGTTATCCAATATAACAACAGATTATCTGGATTCTGCTGTTATCCAATATAACAACAGATTACCTGGATTCTGCTGTTTTCCAAATAACAACAGATTTCCTAGATTCTGCTGTTATCCAATATAACATTACCTGGATTCTGCTATTATCCAATATAACAACAGATTACCTGGATTCTACTGTTATCCAACATGACATCTCCGGACTTGCCTACCAAAAACTAGGCACCCAACTCCGTCAGCCACCGATAACTAGACACCTGGACAGCTTCCCAAATAATGGAACGAAGATCTTGAATAAATATTTTAAAGGCTACTATTGCAATCACAAATAAAATTAGAAATGTTTTAATTTCATACCTGGCAAGCGTCTTTTCCTGCTGCATATGTGCAGATGATGTTTGAGGTCACTACTGAACCCAGTGTGTTGGCGCAAGTAGTCTGGTCAAGGATCTTCAGAGCAACCTTACGAAGGGAGTCAGAATCTGGTCCACCGAACGAAGTTGTTCCCCAGCCTATAACAGTAGTCATCAAATGTGAGAAACAGTCCAGGTTGCATCGAATTTTATCTTTATTTCATGTGTAATTTTGTCAGGAACAATGTGTTTGTAGGTGCGAGTACTTGATAGGTACGTACGTGTTTCTAAATGTCTAACTATGTTTCGTTTCTGCATCTACGCATTTGTATAAATATTTGTATCTATTTATTCTGTCTCTATTAAGCTCATTGACTTTTGTCAAAAATCGTGTATACACTTGAAACACATCATAAATGTTTGAAAGCGTCTACGGACTCTTATGGGTAGGATTTATAAAATAAAATATTTCGTACTTTAAAATTAATCTACTTATCTCTGGCTGAATCCACTGTCCGATATGGAATTACTTCTTGGAGACATTCTTTTAAAACTATTAATATACCTAAGGTACATAGTTAATCCATGCACTAGTGATGTTGAAATGCCATTTTGTTGAGTTGTCGTGGAGCCATGTATACATGAGGTAACAGCACTTACCTGTAGGATTTTAAAGGTTCTGGGTTTGTCGCAACTGGGACAAACCCAGAACCTCACGTCTAACTGGGCCATACGCTTTAACCAATTCAGCCATTGCTCCTATTATGAGACTGCCATATTTGACTGTCCCAGATACGACCATTATCTTTTATTATTTTTCTGTGTCTTGTTCATTTTAATATTTTAAAAAATTTGATTATTATTGTTATATTCTTCTTCAATGATATATTACATTCATGGGAATAACCTTCAAAAGGTAAAATGAGAGTTTTTCTTATAAACATTTGAAGAAACCATCGGTTTCGAAACATGTAGGTAATTGTAATTATGTAATAGTGGTTGATATAAAGTTATTTGTTTAATTTAATTAAAAATGACGCCACAAATTGATTTTGCGAAGTTTGAAGAAATAATTGAATATGATTTAAGATTTTCACGGCCAAAGGTATTTTTGTTGTTTATTTTTGGGATATTATGCCGTGTTACGCTAACTCCTTCTTTGAAAAAAAAAATTGAATATTCATTTAGACTTTTTAAAAAGTCAATACGTGTTCCATAAAAATAAAATCGGATATATTTATCCGAAACACTATCTAGGTAACAAATACATTCTTTGAATACTTGTTTCCAATGAAAAAAGGTATCTGCCAATAATGTGGAAAAGCATTAGTCGAAGATAATATTATTTGAAATATGAAGTTTGAAAAATACGACAGTCTCATAATAGGACGCAATGGCTGAGTTGGTTAAAGCAGGTTCTGGATTCGTGTCCTATTTGCGACCAATATCTTTTATTATTTTTCTGTGCCTTGTTCATTTTAATATTTTAATAAATTAGATTATTATTGTTATCTTCTTCTTCAAAAATAGAAAATTTCCATCAGACATCAAAATGACATCAAGGTTTTTTACTCCAAAAATGCTCAGGATTCGCTGGTTTAAATCCTTTAGGTACGTACTGTTACTCCCTATATATTTATATTTATGCTATTCAAGAAGCAATAAATGTAGACTTATGACTTTGTTGAAAGGGAGTAACTTTGTTACCGACGTTTTTTTTTTAAAGGCGGAAACGGTTTACGAGTAGTTTCCGTGAGCACTTAGGCCATAGACCCATTGTGCGATTTCTCATTTAACAATAACTCTGTCCCTTTAATAAAGTTCACCAGGGTTGTCATTGGATATGTGGCTATGTCTTCTGGTTCTACTGTATGTCTCCCCAGGTATCTGAGCCTAGATCCCAACAGGGCAGGACATTGGCACCATATGGAATTGGAGTCTCTTCATCCTCTTCACATTTTCTGCATATATTGGTGTTTTCTACTTCCAATATCTGCACGTGTCTCCTGAGATAGCAGTGTCCCGTTATTAGTCCCACCAGCCCCTCAGCAAGTTAGTATTAAACTGATTATTTTTAGCAGCTGTTAAAATTCATTACACTCACAATTTAGTTCAAAGTTAAATAGAAAAGAGTTAGGACAGGTTGTTTCACAGAATTTGAACAATCCATCAAATTTCAAAGTTAATTTTCAAGTTCTGTAAAGGTTCTATTCGATTTCTGTTATTATATCCTTATTGGCCAGTACCTTCAAATAACTGATATAAAACAGAACTTGGATTGAACTTTCACAGTAACTTTCACTTCACTTTGCAGTAAGCTCAAAGTTATATTAAAAAACGTTATGTTCAAAGCTATGCTAAAAGTTAAAATCAAAGTTAAGCACATAATTTGAAATGTAAGAATTGGTACCGCCGCACCGGAAACCATTTATTAAATAACCCACACATCTGCCATAGGTCACCTCGAGTCGTACGCTATGTTTAGTAACTTAACAGGAGTGCCTGGGTTAATTTGGTTAGGCTTGTCGTGGTATTGGCAGCATTTGTGTCTGCCCACGTGACAGGCCGGATCGGGAGAGACTGTTTGAGAGAGAACTTTGGACCTTTCAAACAGGACTCGTACGGCATTTGCTCCTGAAGACACTGACCCCCAGATTCCTACTAACCACTCACATATTTTTCCTTCTCAGAAATTCCTCTCCTTTCTTTAATAAAAATACCCTCTAAACAGCATCCCCAAAGATAAAACAGGTCCTGATGGAAATTATTCTTCTCGAGGCCTCCTGTGTATAGCTAATGTAAAAAAAAAAACAGCAAATCTGAAAGTTGAGTTAAAAGCTAAAATCAAAGTTAAACTCAGAATTAAGAAAAAGTCACGCTTAAAGCTAAGCTAAAACAAGTTAAGCTCAATGATAAGCTTAAAGATAAACTTAAAGTTAAACTTAAAGATAAACTCAAAGTTAAGCTTAAAGATAAACTCAAAGTTAAGCTTAAAGATAAATTCAAGTTAAGCTCAAAGTTAAGCTGAATGTTAGAGTCAAAACGCAAAGTTAAACAGTTAAATTCAAAGCTGTTACTGCTCAATCGTCGTTAGTTACTGTTAGATCCGCCACTTCTCTTCTTCCTACCTAGATCAGTAACAGTTTGTCCATTAAAGTTGAAACCGGTAAGCGAGAAAGGCAGGCACGCTGGCCCAACTTTGGCACTAAAGTTTATGATTTGGCTTGTCCTGACGAGTCCAATATCATTTTGGTAATCGGAGCTAAAACAGTAAAACATGCTATATTCATTTTCATATTATTAATTTGAATCTTGTACCTATGGAGACAACTTGTTTTCCGGCAAAATTTGTTCTGGTGAGAGAATATGGCATACAGGCAGGTCCAACTTTGGCACTAAAGTTTATGATCTTGCTTGTCCTTATCAGGCCAATGTCATTATTGTAATCATACCTAAAATAATATTAAAAGATAGTGAGTTATTCTTAAAACATAGTTTAAATAATGAAGATAATATTAGCGAAACTCAATCGAAAATCTAAAACAGAAAAATCAGAAAAAAGATTGGGTCTCATCTGGGACTCGAACTCAGGACCTTCGGCTTTCCGAAAATGTGTCTCCCCAATTTAAGAAAACACTTGTGTCAATGCCAATGTTGGCAGTGTTATAATCTATATTGACCCAAACACACACACGCACACTGTACTTATTCAAAAAAATCGTTTACTCTTTTGATTAATTTCACTAGATTAGTGCTGGTAAAGTTCTTCTCAACATCAATAGGCTTGTAACACGAACCTTAATTGTCACTCTGCAATAGGGTTACTTTTATTCTGATTCGTTGAAAATATGCAAATGCATAAAATAGATTCTATAAAAATACAATATCACCAATAATTAGTTATTTTAGAAATAAAGCACATTTCAAATTAAAAGTGGTCCTAGTTAAGGTCCTTAAGGAAAGCCTGATATTTAGGAGAAGCAATGGCTAGAGAGAGCAATTGATTTATTATTCTGAAGTTATGAAATTAAATTTTTTCATCAGCATCAAAATCCAGAAGTGCGTGTTGTTTTATGTACACATAAAAATATGACTTACACGAGGGGATGCCTAATAAGCTGGTCTGTTGGCACAAGAGTTGTTCCGGTAGTTTCAGCTGTAAGAAAAAAGAAAACATGAGAGAATGGAAAACATCAAAATTGTCCGAATTTCTAAAAACTTTGATAATATCTAAGCCAATTAATTCGCTAGGTTGGCGATAGCCGATGCGACGAGGCATCGTTCCAATGTTAGTAAATTGAGGAAATTTTTTTAATATAATTATCAGGATCCTTAAGTCTGACTATATAATATATAATACTGTTAATATGAGTCAGACTTAAGAATAATAAAATAAGAAGAAACAACCTACTTCCAACCCTCAAATTGTGTTCTCCGTACAAGACTCCTACGTTGGACACTTGTTGATTATCCAGGCAATGGGCTGCAGTCAGCACCCAACGGGTTGTGATGATTGTTCCTCCGCAGTATACAATCTTGAGAGTGATATCCACAAGCCCGACCATCATTGGATATTCGTTTACCAGCGTTTCCACTCCACCGACGATCCTGGACTGCAAGAGGAAATGAAGAATTAGTTATTTAGGATGTCGCATGGCAAATGGTCAAAAAATCATGGTCAATAGCAAAATGAAAGACAGGAGAAGCAGAGGAAGATCACCGATATGTTGGTGTGATCAAATATCACAAGCATTCTAAACATCAGTGTCCACGGCTCTCCATACAGAGCAGGACTGCGAAGAGTTGTACCTTGCTTTGTTCACCGAGGAAATTGGAGTGCGGATACTATCCTCAGCAACGGCGGCAAGGATTGAAGTGATTTGCCGGCCTTTGAAGAGTGCGAGTCAAAGAGAACGAGAACATTTTGGGAATTTCGAGAAAGACAATGTCTGAATCTAGCTGGCAGAAGGCTTACGAATTTCATGGCCTAATCTGTAAAATCAGAGTAATCTTATTAAAATTCTTAATGCTTCTCCAAGATCCTTCAACACCTCGGATTTCATCAATCTTATATCAATCGTATGATCGATATTTTTGCCTATACAAAAATAGGGTTTGATAATTAATGACAAAATTCATGCATTCATGAAACTTTGGCAATACATTCATCCGGCAGTATAAATGAAGATCTGCAGAGTCCGCCCAAACAAGTGGAGGAACATTCCTTTAGGTGGAGAGAGAGAGAGAGAATTTCTAAAAAATACATTTTTACAAACTAAGTCGATTGACATACCTTCCTATTTTACCTCTTGCATTTTTTTTATTCCCTTAGGTCACGAAAATAACTAGTCTAAGAAACTCGGACTTATGATTCCCATAACATGTATTTTTTTACATGATTCTTTAGGTTGGCTACTGTATTAACTGTTTAATCCAATGATTAAGACCCATTGACCAGTGGCTGAGAATTAAAGTTCCAAAATGCTTGCCACTGTACAGGGAGGTTCAGATGAAAAAGATCGATAATTCCCCGTATCAAATTTTTTAAACTAAAAATTTAATATCGATTTATTTAATTAAAAACATGCTTTACCTACAAGTAAGCAATAAAAATGCTCAAAACGCATGACGACAAATTATTAAATATCGTGTACTTCTTGTAAGTATTTTTTGATAATAAATATTTATGATTTTTCAATAATATTTAAACAAAATAAGTGTGTAAATTTTTTTTAAATATTTTACTTTATAAGATCTTAAATAAATAGAAAAACAAAGGTATTTTTGTCACAAAACACGTTCTCGGATTTATTTTTTAATAATTTTAAATTAACTAAAATTTAAATACGATGTATGATTATATGATTTAAAATTAGTGGTGTATAATACAATATTTCGTTAACAAATCTGCCAACGACCAACGGTATAACCTTAGAATATTAAAAATAAACTTAGTTTTACAAAATTTTAAAACTCCCTATACCAGATAAATTAACAATCTTTCAAAATCAATATATGTTTTTTTGTAAAAAAAAGTCAATATATCTAGAATTTGATTTAAAGGGGACAAATTTCCGGTATTGTCTGGTTATATGTATTGGGAAACTTCCAAATAAGATCGTGGTTTGTTGAGATTACAAGTTGCTTTGTTTGTCGTGAAGTTTACAATAATTTTTTAACTGGACCAAACGTCCTTACTCTAGGAGGCTCTAAGTTATTCTGCTGCTGCTTCAGCTTTCATCGAACATTTTTTAAGATGCCATAAACGTCATATAACTAACTATATTAACGACTCAAGCGTCATTTGCTCCTGAAGACACTGACCCCCAGATTCCTATTAACCACTCACATCTTTTTCCTTCTCAGAAATTCCTCTCCTTTCTTTACTAAAAATAACGTCTAAACAGCATCCCCAAAGATAACACAGGTCCTGTTGGGAATTATTTTTCTCAAGGCCTCCTGTGTATAGCTAATGTAAAAAAAACACAGCATATCTGAAAGTTGAGTTAAAAGCTAAAATCAAAGTTAAACCCAGAGTTAAGAAAAAGTCACGCTTAAAGCTAAGCTTATATTTGAATTATAAGTTAAGCTCAACCTTAAGCTTAACTCAAAGTTAAGCATAAAACTAAACAAGTTAAGCTCAATGATAAGCTTAAAGATAAACTCAAAGTTAAGCTAATAGATAAACTCAAAGTTAAGCTTAAAGATAAATTCAAGTAAAGCTCCAAAATCTATTGAAGGATGTTGAAACTAAATGACTATCCTATACATCACAGATACTATTGCAGATTCAGTTTATCCAATTTCAGATTAGATCAGGTTAGTTGAATCTGTTGTTCCTTTTTCAATATCTGCCGGTGATTGCAATTGCCAATGGAACGATACAAATCTAACCCAAATATTTTAGTGACACCCATACTTACAGTTCTCTTCCATCCGCAGTCAATGCAGGTACTCGGGGGCGTCGTGGTGGCTGGAGTAGAAGTCAGAGTGCACATGAACCTTCCCCCAGCACTGCCGGCCAGAGCTATCAGACCTGGAGAAAAATAATTGAAGTTGAATAAAGAGTGAAGGAAGAACGAAAGAAGTCCCATAGAACCAAACCATCGACGGGTGAATTAAGATACCTATACAGTATTCCATATGAGCTGATCGCCTAACTCAGAAAACTGAAAATGTACCCTGTGATCAATAGTTGCCTCTGGATGGGCCGAACATCGCACTTGAGTCACTCCCAACTAACAACTAAGGTAATAAATACTCGAACATTGATGGGAAGGTCTGAATACACCATTAATGTAGTTTCAATTGATTTCATAAGCTTTATTTTATCCTTTTTTAACGCTCAATTATGTATTTGCTAGTGTACAATGTCTGGAGGCATCACATTGAATTTTTTTATCTGAAACACGCTAAGAAAGTCTCTTTCTGTATAGCAGGATCAGCAACGTCTGACAATGGAATAACGTCATCAGTTGATCACTCGTTATCGTCTAAATATCCCACAAATGCTTCATTTTGAAACTGTGGTCCCGGTAAATTTTCAATTCCTACTTCATTTTCATCACCAGAATCTAGATCATTGAGGTTAATCATGCAAATTTTGCTTATTTGATCGCATTCATCATCACCTTCTTCCAGAAAAGTCAGTTTTTGGTGCATTGACAGGCAATTGTAATTTTTTTTTTAAAGAAAACACGTTAGACGCCCATAATCCTACCGTACCAAAATTGGAACACCTCCCCTCTCCCACAATATCAAATGAATATTTAAAAAAAAAAATTTTGTAGCTTTATGATAAAACTTTATAATGTACTTTTTTATGAAATCAAACAAAAAAAAACATAAAAAATGTTACAGGGCCAAATGTTAAGTAGCTAAATTCTCAATCATTCTTAATGTAAATAAAGGTCACTCACCCACTGAGATCCTGTTGGATGAGGAAACGATATCCAGAGATCCCGTTCCACAGTACTTCTCGGCTCCTGTCAGGGCAGAGTCTCCAGTCTTGGACACCAGGAGACGGTCACCAGAACATCCGGTGGTCTGTGGACCAGAGGGATCAGAATTCAACATAATAGGGATGCAATCATGATCAATGCAAGAAGCAGGAGGCCGCCCATTTATTATTATTAACCGTCAGAAAATGAAATGATGCCACAAAAAGGAAGGAAAAGATTGAGGTTCGTCAAGGTTACAAGTTGCTTTATTTACAAGATTAGTAAGATTTACAATGAATATTTAACTTGGCCAGATGTCCGTACTATATGAAGCTCTAAGTTATTCTGAAGCTTGGGAACCGAACACTGTGGGAGCCCATCTGTATATCGTGTATCATTGACGATTTCCATAGCCGCTTGTGCATTAGACATGAATGACACCTAAAATCTACATAAAAGTATCTTTTCTAACGACATTTGTTGAAGGATGTTGAAATCAATTATATAATCTGTTCAGGCCAGTGGCGGATACAGAAGTCGCGAATATTCTACTGTTTGTATTTGTTCACACTCCATAAAAGTCTGGAAGCGAACATTCTGGCGCCGAATGTACTCGAAGCAACCGAGCTACATAAATAAGGGAAGCAGAGTCGCTGCCAGGCAGTCACTTTTTTTTGCGCCCCCCCTTGAGTTTTTTCTGTATCCACTACTGGTTCAGGCAAGCATTTTGTTCGCAGTTGGTTTTACATTGGTCCACTTTAAATACGTGTGAAGCGCACAGGTGCAATAAAATGTATCTTATTTAGCAACTCCGGGCACTGAATCAGGAATAATGAATCTATGTGACGCCTTCGTACATTCAACGAGTCAATTTTAAAATATGAAGCTGCCTCTGCATAATTATTAAATCTTTCAATGATGATATGTTATCACGCGTGTAGGTAATGCAGAGAGTGACGCAGCACCCAAATTAAGCACCCGGGTCAAGCAGACAGGTCTCCCGGCCAAGGGGAATCACTAAATATTGAGGAACAATTTAAAGGAAAGAGACTCCTCCGATTACTCCTTCAGATGGAAACTCGAATGCCAATCGGCCAACGAGGGAAATGCCCATCTCATTCAGGACCCTACCTTATCTACCATAGGACAGGGTACTCCTACAGCCCTTGTGCCCATATGATGCATAGGGTCATAGTCAAATGAAAGAGGAGCCAAATTGGATTCTGATAAAAAAGAGACTGCTATTTAATGGGTTAATTTTTGTGCATAAAGTTATGCTGGGCAATTCTCCCTGTCTCCGGTAGGATGAGTGGCGGGCTTGCCAAATTTGGAGCAGGTGGCGCAAACTGCCTATGCAGCAGAATTTGGACAACTTTCGCGAGCGTGACCACCCTAGCCACAGTGACTACATCTTGTTTGGTCTTTACAAAACTTGAAAGAGTGTCCAATAATTTGGCTGATAATGATAAACCAAATGTCAACATTCTTTAGATGGATATTGTTTTTAATAGTGATTTGCATAATTACGCAACCAGAAATATAAATAGAGATTGACTTCCAAGACTGCCACAAATGAGACAATCAGAGTCACAGAAATGCCTAATGAATAGAGGACTAAATGTGGTGTTTGCAACACTGCCTATTACTCTATGATAGATGGGCCGAGCAACGTCCCGAACGTTTACTGAGTTGCGACCCGAAGTGGGTCATTTCAAGGCAGCGCGTTAGCGAGCGCTGCCCGGGCTTCCATTTAATAATCTTACCGCCAGCTAGGCTGGACGTTTACTTTGTAACCATTTGTATTCAATAAACGACGATCTCGTATAACGATCCTCTATTGTATTAATTACATATACTCAGTGTGTAGTACTGATGATAAGATTGAAGACATTATCCCAATCCAGTTCCTGAACGATACACTAAAGATGTATGATGAAATGCCTGAAAGTCTAAGTATGAAGGAAGAATGAATGTATTTAAAAATAAGTGTTATGCTTACTGTAAAAATATAATTTTATAAAATGAAATGTTACCTTGTGCAAAAAATAAATAGATGGAGCCTTAAAGAGTTGGCGTTGTGTGCATGTTGTGCGGTGCAGACTACCGAACATGTAGTCAACGAATGCTCACTCCATTCATTCCCTGGTGGGATTGATGAGGGCTCGTAGACCTAGATGTCCCCCTCTGACCCCCCACCATATGAAGGAAGAAGAATGACACAGTGGTGGTGTTTCTTACCGCAGGGATGGAGATCTCCGAGCACTGCAAACGACAGTAGGTGTTGGCCGGACAGGAAGCCTGCCATCTGCAGTTGGACGGTCTGTTGTAGGAGTTGGGGTAGTTGGGTGAGTATACGTAGTACGTCGTGCCTGCTACCACCTGCACATTATTACATTATAGGGTTAACTCTTTACATTTTTTGTAAACATAAATAATATATTTTCTCACCTGCCTCTTCTCTTCTCTTCTGACTTGACTTGACTTGACATGTGTTCGAAATTCAATCGAATGTAAAGTTTCCTTGAAATAACTGTAAGTTGACCACAACACAAAATTGTACGAACATTGCTAGTGCATTGTTTGCTTTTTAAAGTTTTAAAGTTTCTAGTACCTAATTATTTACAGATTGGAAGAAGCAATTGGAAGACCAAGAGGTTGCATCTTTTCATCAAAATTCTCTTTCTCTTTCTTCGAATTATTTTATTTCATTGCTGGCTTTTGGTTTCTGAATATCAATTTTTATTATTATCAATAGGACGATTACCTTTCTCGATATTTAGATTTTCTTGGTTCAAATCCACATTTAATAAATAATAACTATGGGATGAAAAAATGTAGATAGCAAATTATTTAAGATAAATTATTCTTATTATGTGTACAAAAAATATCCATGTTCGATGTCTAATAATAGTCTAACGCCATCCGCTCACTGAGGCAACTGAAAACTATCAACTGACAACTACTGTCTTTGTATGACAATATGATGGCCCGCACACTACATAATCGCTCATAAACTCGTAGTCAATGGTAACACAAGCGGTGACTCGCGACTCGCAGTGCTGATTGCCTTGGCCGGCCGTTGCTAGTTGCCAGCTGTCAGCTGATTGTTCTTCGTCTATGGTTAAACAAGCTTTTTGACCAATCAAGACATAGATACCAGCAAGTTTTAGTTTGGTTTCAGTTGCCTCGTCAGCGGAGCGCCTAATAGTAACATTATCACAGTTTAGGAAAGTTGAAAACGGAAGTGGCGCCCTGTTATTTTCAAAAAGAACCGTTGAAGTTTTTAAATCAGCACCCACGATGCGAAGATGAAATAAAAAAAACTCAGTTTCAAAAACTTTATACAATTTCCCGGCAAATTTATCGTCCAATTATTTTTAATTTTTTTAACAATTTTGACAGAAATTTTTTCTTGCCTTGACGTGAGCAGGCGCTATAAAGGGGGCACTTTCTTTTGTATCACAAACCATGTTACACAAACCTAGCGTAGCCGCTAAACTACTTGAAAACTTGGGTGTTTTTCTTGTCTTGACACGAGCAGGCGCTATATCATCACAGTATATCATCGCTATGTACATTCTTAAAAAAATAAAATTTTGGGGTAAAAAAAAAATTCAAGCTAATAAATTTTAATCACAACGCCCGCAATGAATGCGTATTAGGTAAGTACTAATTAGGCGGAATTTTATTTTTTTTACATTAAAAAAAAAATCTAGCCGCTCGTTGTTTTTCGTATAGTATCGAGAATACCAACATAACAAAATGACATTTGACAAAAAATTTTGAAAATGTCGGTCACTTTTCACAGAACGAAAGCTAATTTTAATTTTACGTAATTGAAATTCAAAATGAAATATTTTCCACAGCCCCCAATGCAAATAGTTCTTTTAATGAAATATTTCACTTTGTATTCTTAAATTATTTAATATTGTATTTTAATTTTAATTTGTATTGTCATTAAATAATTTAAAAAAATAAATAAAAATGTAATTAAGGTGAATCTTTAAATAATTAAGTGCGTATTAACCGTTTCCATCTAAATTCAATATTTACCAAATTTCCAAATTTGACATAAATCTAAATGATTTCCGACCAATTTTCCGATCAACAGAAATTTCCGGTTTTCCAATTTTACCAGAAGAATTTCTAACATGGAAATTTTCCAAACTTTACGAGATATTTTTTTTTTGAAATCCGACCTATTTTCCGAATAATTTTCCAATATTCTCACATGAAATTTTAAGTTTGTTTCTTGATGGAAAGTAGTTTTCACTCGCCCAGTGAATTTCAAATAAACGAAGTTATTCAACACACATTATGTAGGCTTTCACAAATGGTTTTTATTTTAGAAAGAAAAAAGAATAGTTATCTATATAATAAGTAATAAGTGATAACAAAATTTTTGAACACATTCTAATTGTTGCTGTTGTACATAGATAAAAAGGGGCAAAACTCCTCTTTCGGGGAGCTTTACTAAATTGGGCGAAACCCATCTAAAAGTCGCCTAAATGGCCTAAGGCGGGTTTTTATTTGTTAGTATATTTAATTTTGTACGTAACTACTTACATTTTGAAAGTAATCACAGTTGGCGTCTTGACCAGATGCAAAGTTTTGTGTCAGAAGAATCAGTAACACCACCCCGCAGCCTCCCAAATAGTTGGATCCTGAAAATTATTATTCATTAATTTGCGATTCGCGTGCTATAACTTGCACGGAGAAAAATGTTATTCGAAAAAACTATCATTTTAATAGTAAAAACGGTTAAAATCGGGACTGAAGTTCTTACGAACAAATTAACAGTATTTCAATGTTTATTGGCGGGAAAATATAAGAATAATTTGTTGGTATACCTACGTAAGAAATTACGCATACCAACAAATAATTCTTACATGTTCCCGCCAATAAACATTTAAATACTGTTAATTTGTTCGTAAGAACTTCAGTTACGTTTTTAACATTTTTTACTATTAAAATGATAGTTTTTTCGAATAATATTTTTCTCCGTGTAGTATTTAGCATTTTATAATATGGAGACCAATGGATTTAACTCACTCTCTAATAGTGGAGAAAGTACAAAATAAGTTTTTGAGATATTTAATTGTCAGAGACTTCGGGTATTGTTCCTGTTACACCCATCAGTCTTTCTAGTCTGCCTGCAACAAATCCGAAGATACTTTGGACACGTTGCTCGCCAAACTGAGAACCCGAACCTGGAAAAACCCATGGTCACTTGCAAAATGGATGACAGGAGAAACATGTGTTCTTTGCATCCAATGCAGTGCAGCACCGTGCACCGTTAGAAGTGGAAGAGTCTCACTCACCAGGTAAATTGAAGTGATTACAATTAAATTTATAACACACTCTAGAAGCACAAAATTTAGATTTTTAACATCTTGGCATTGAAATCGACGACAATCTTCAATGGGTCTAAACAGAATTACGAAGAAACTCACAAAGCATACCTACTCGTACTCCTTTAGAAACATTCGCTATTAAATAAAAATAATCTGAAAAAGTCTACTATATTCTTTGCTAATAATGTATAGAAAATTGGATTATTGAATTAGGATACATGAAATAAAAATAAATTCAACACAAATTACAAAGAAAAGTACCAATAAGAACTACCTCAATTTGGTTTTAAACTTTAATGTTTTCAGTATTATTAAACTCTACTCAAATTTAAAGTACATAATGAGATCTTACTGACCCACTCCACTAGGACGAAAACCTCAAATCTACATAACGTCCCAAACTTAAATAGCTACATCTTTTGGTCAGAAAAACCATAAACGTCATGCTACAAAACTATAGTGAAATTAAAAACACCATTGAGATAAACGAGTTTAAAAACAACACAAAAATATGGCTAAGTAAACACGAAGATGAGGAAATCGTAAAATAATACACAGTAACATCAACAAAACCTACAGTCAACAAACATGAAGATGTGGAAATCAACACACATGAAGATAATGAATCAACAAACACGAAGATGAGGAAATCGTAAAATAATATACAGTAACACCAACACAATCTACAGTCAACAAACATGAAGATGTGGAGATCACACATGAAGATAATGAATCAACAAACATGAAGATGAGGAAATCATGATGTAACACCAACACAACTACCTACAGGAATCCCTAGTGAGGACTGTGAATACACTACTTGGAATAAAAATAGAGAAAATAAAGATTTCTCATTCCAGTCTAGGCCAGACACAATTTTACTTGGATATTTTTATATTTTATGTAAAAATCTCAAATAATTTGTGCATTGGTATTGGAAACCACTGGCCTTCATTGATAGGTAGAGCCAAGACAATATTTTTATTCTTTACTATCGAAACCAGATAAATTTTCGTTGGCCCCCACATACAACTTGTGGACCCCCATTTTTTTATCATGCCAACGTAGACCCCCATCGAGTCTCCCGTGGAATCACTGGTCTAGACTAAATTCTACACTTTTTATTTGCACGTGATTGTAGATCCGTTGCAGCTGAATCATTGTTGAAAATATTTTTCAAAACAAACCGCGCGTATTTTAAACTTAACGAAACTGTTTTGAATTACCTCCAACTGCTAATTCTGATAAAGCGTTTTAATTTCACAACACCTCGTAAAGTAAGTAATTAAACAGAACAAACATAACACCGTTTATTGTTTCTGTCTATAAAATTATGCTGTTTGGCAGATAAAAAATAGGCACATCCCACAAATACTTGTGACATTTGCCTACTAGCTGTAGTAGCCCAGATTATGCACTTTAGCGCCTTAGCGGCCTCATTAATAAAGATAAGAAAGGCTTATTTTTTTTAATTATTGCTTTATTTTACTGCTATTAGCTGTTGATAGCAGGGGTGCAGCGATTTTACAAAAAAAAACTATTTTCGTACTTTTCGAGATGTGTTAAATAACAAACTGTAACCATCGAATTTTTAAGCATTTTTTTTACGCACCAGATTTTCAGGTCCGGGTTTAGTTTTTCCTATGGGAAAATATATATCTTTCATAAACTTTTCCATATAAATGATCATCTAGTAAATCCACGTTATGCAAGTGTATTATATAAGTATAATTAATACAAAACAATACAAGAACAACACGTTAATCTACCAAACTATTAAATGGGAATATAATTCACCGTCTCCAGATATTTTCATATCAGAGGGTTCGGCTCTGTGGAGTTCCTAATTTGACCGATAAATTCTACTGATCCCTCAATATAAATATTTAAAAAATCTTTCGTAATTCTACATGTATTTAAAATGACTGATTTTTGCATTTTTATATACAAATTCTTTGACAAATCTAATATGCCTAAATTTTTAATAAGAGAGCTAGGTATAATGCCAGTAGCCGAAATAACAAAAGGCAATATTTTTATAGTCTGAGAATGCCAAATTCTCTTAATTTCATTTCCTAAATCTGTATACTAATATTACAGGAATTTGGAATAGCTACATCAATAATATAAGTAATTTTTTTAATTTTGTCATGTAAAACTATATCAGGTCTATTATGACCAATTGGTCTGTCTGTTAGTATAGTTTTATCATATTAAATTTTAAAGAAATTATTGTCTAAAAATGAATTTGGTTCGTATTCATAATATAGTACTATATTATCACAGTCAATCAAGTTATGTTTAATTACCAAACTTTGGTGAATTATTTTTAAAACCTGATTGTGCCTAAATGTATACTCAGACGGCGCTAATATAGAACATCCTGATATAATATGTTCTATAGTTTCCGGAAAAGCCATACATTTTCTACATAAATCATCAATTTGATCTGTATATTTGATTATATGCTTCCTATAATTTTTGATATTAATGACTCTATCTTGAATAGCAAGCATATTATTAGTTCTTCGATCTCGAATATTTTCTCATTCCCGCATCGCTTCGTCTCTTACTAATTAATTAGAAAGAGACTAGGTTAATTTTCACAAATGTGATCCCTAAAAGGGGTGTCTAGCTAGGATGACCGATATAATGTCATAATGTGTTAACTCTAGAAAGTTAAGTTGTTTCCCGGTTCTTACCGCGTATTTCCAGATCCAAGGACTGAAATGATTTCAGCTAACCCAGAGTGAATATACCCGTTGTAACCCTTTCGGTAAAAGGTAAAACGAACGGTTAAGGGAACAATTAAGTTTCCTTTGGGAGTAAACCCGTAAGTCATTGTTAAAGTTTTTTGAAGTAAATACTTCTTTACGCACGGTTGACTTGAGGGCTGAACTGGCGAATGCGTTACGGAAATTACAGCGTTACGAGAGGCGTAATATCGGAAGTTACGAACGTTAATAACTTTAAATTATTTTTTTAGGTTCATTCCTCACAATCTAATCGTAACAACAGTGCTAAAATCCATAATAATGACGTTTGGAATGGGTGCTGGCATTTATGGTGTCAAAAGTTGTGTTGTTGTTTCTCACATTCTAAACGTTAAAATCTAACTAATAACTAGCACTTTTTCGATTGGGATTTTTTGAATTTCCTGCTGCAAATGTGAATAAACGTCGCTCTCTAACTAGAATCCGCATCAAAAATGTTTTATTTTAAAATTTGTAAGAATTAAATCAACAATCCCATTCTAAGAGTAATTCCCATAATAAAATTAATCAAATTTTCGTTCAGTGCATTGAAACGACTGATTTGTCACGATAATTGGTAACAATCCAAACGAATCTTCAATATAGATTCTTAAACACCGATGATTGGAATGGTTTTATTCGATGCCAGAAAGAAAATTAGATTAGATTACTAAAGAAGTATTTACTTCAGTCGTATGGTCTAAGGCACACTCGTTTTTTTTATACGGTCTTGCAATTATTGAACCGTGTCATGTTTGTGTTTGTTCGTGCATTTTATTTAATTATCCCGTTACAAAATTAAATACATTATAAATAGTTCTGCATTTATATATTATGTAGTAGCTGAAGTACCCGGCGTTGCCGTGGCCTTACGCATAGTTCTCGAAATCAGAATGTAGATAGTAATAATTTTCCTCTTATTTTGAACGTCAAATGTGCAAAATTTCATCAAGAAGTGTCAAAATTCTGCTTTAAAGGGTGGTAAAATTTTATGGGGGCAGATTTTCGAAATCTGATATTGACAGTGACCTTCTCCTTGTTTGGAAGGTCCCGTGTCCAAAATATCATTTCATCAATCTTGGAATAAAACCATAAATTTGTATAAAAAAGAAAGCCGCACCGCCCGGCAAAGATACTTCTTTTTATAAATAGATTGAACCTGCATAGAAGCGAACAATGTTACTGAGTTGTTTGGCGGTCGGTCCTTTCTGCCTACCTCTGCCTACCTCTGATCGTATTAGAGTGCGTTGCCATGACTGAAACAGTCGTATAGACTTGTATGTATGAACGTGATTGAAGCAAACAGTGCGACAAGTTGTTTTTTTTTTTATATATAAACCTCACAAGAGTCCCAACTACTCCCGTCTGGAGCCAGTGAGACTATGGCATCCCCAATTGGGGTATGTTATGAGGCTGAAGGTAAGTGGGGAAGGGAAGGAGACGAGGAAGATGAAGGTGGGGAAGTACCTGGCTATTCAGATCTAGTCACTAAATACGGCTAAAGCCATTTCAAGCAACGTTTCAATTCTGAATGGTGGTCTTACACCAGGGCGATACTGAGAGTATCTTCCACTCTAGAACGTGCCGCAAATAAAGTATGTATTATTTTTATTAATTAATTGTGAAATAACACAAATTAATCAAATAAATTTTTTTTTGCACACTCCGGGTTCGAACCCGCGACTTTCCGATTGGGAGTCAAGTGTCTTACCACTCAACCACGGACGGTCGTCTTTTTGGCGTTCTTATCTGGCCTAATAATGGTGCATGGTCCATCTTCTTTGTTTCTCTCACCCATATGTACTATTATTCAATAATATGATTTCACACACACGGTCAAATGAAATAAGGTGCAATTATCGTTTGTTATCGAACAATCTTACGTTAGTCGCCTGTGAAGTTAAAACAATAAATTATTAACTTTATAGTACCTACTGCCCTCTAAGTAAAAAGGCAGAATACGGCTAATACATGAGTATGATGGTCTAGTGCAGGGGTACCCAACCCAAATCGTTTTCGGGCCACTCGGGGGATTGAAATGCTGACCGTTAGGGCAACGCCACCTAGACAGTAGGCCAGGCACCAGTTTACGCCTCTAGCGGGATTTTACGTTCTAGGCGGCTGATGTTAGGCGGCTGGAAACGTCAGATTCATACATTTTTACTCTCACTTCATCGCAAGTCTATGGGTGTCTTGCGTTCGCCGCAGCGCGTGTCTTTTGATTTAAACAAAAACCTATAATTTAGAAGCATTACGCAGAAACCTTTGACCGAATTAACATATTTATTATCTACAGAAGTGTTTTTAGTGGAAAAAATGGTTAACAAGTGCGTTGTTCCGCGTTGTAAGGGAAACTACGATACAGGACCAAAACGCCACACTTTTAAATTCCCAATTGATCTTATATTACGTCAAAAATGGGTTAAGGCTATTCGTCGAGATTTTATTCCATCAAAATATTCAACGGTAAGTGAAATGTGCTTATTTTTAATGCAAATACAGCCCCGTATCATTACATCAACGATTCAATTTTGTACATAACCTCAATGTATACAAAAATGTGCAACTGCGATGGGCTGTAATGTGATATTTACAGATCATATTCATACTATTTTGATTTTAAAATGAGTTTGTTAACGTTGTTGTCTTAATTTCATATAGTATTATCGGTTTTGATAGCTTTTTGCTGTAATGAAAGACAACACAATGAAAAAACGCTACGTTTCAATGAAGCGCCTAGATATTTAATATTGAACGGTTAAAGAACACTCTTTTGTAAGAGGATACTATATAATTACGAGTATTATTATAAGTACTATAAAATGTACCTACATTATATGTACAAGTAAAATTGAATGCATGTTCATTATTGAGATTCAGAAAGAGTATGACAGTTATTGTATGCTGCCAGATCTGCTGTTAGTTTGATGTTTCTTGTTATGACAGCTAGCGTAAGAACGAGTTTAATTTATAAATAAACGTTTAAACATAAGGGAAATTCTTTTGATTCTTCAAAGAATTGATCTCCACATTGACGAAAAAATCACCATTGCATGATATGTTTTTTTTAAATTGCTTATATATATTCCTTAATTTCTTTATGTATATCTTCAATTTTTTGTAAAATATTTTATTTTTATTTTTTATAGAATTATTGTATAATTAATATAATTTGTAATGAATAAAAATATTATTATTATAAATTAACATTAAGGTAATAACTTTTCAGGTTTGCGAGCTGCATTTTAGAAAGGAGGATATAATTACAACCAGCGTCCACACCAATATACAAACTGGAGAGCAATGTATAATGAAATACAAGAGAGTGAAACTTGCCCCAGGAGCCGTCCCGTCAATTCTGCCAAATTGTCCAGCCTACCTGTCAGCGACTCCTACATCAAGCCGAGAAAGTGTGGACGCAAGGAAAAGCAGGAAAGAACTTCTTAATTTACAAATAGCAGTAGAAAGGAGCATAGTTTCTAACGCAGTCTTTGAATCTCAGAACCATTTTTCAACTTTTAATGAATTTTTAGATTGCATTGACAAAAATAACTTCCCAACTGATTGTATTACTGTGAAAAGAGAAAGTTCCGTAGTTTTTTTTTTATCTTGCCTCAACTTCATTTCCAAAAGTCATTGCATCTGCCGTTGTCGATATAAATTTACAATTGAGTTTATTTGTTGAAAGCGTAGAATTAAAACAATTAGGTGAAAAAAAAATTCCTCATCAAATAAACAATTACGGTGAACTTAATACTATTTTATTATCGATTCAGTCCTTTAAAAATGTTTCTGACAATGCTATAGACACTGTATTACAAACTGTGGTCCATTTACTAAGTGAAATTAATAACTTATTAGCAGATGATGCCAAAAAGCAAAAAAAAAATCAATTTTTAACAGAACAATTACTACAACTATTAAATCGAAAATCAGGGGCTTTGAGATATTCACCTTGTTTTGTAGTCTTTAGTAGCATTTTATATTCCATTTCACCCCATTCATATAGATTCCTACGAGGTTCAGATCATCTAACGTTTCCACATCCTAGAACTTTGAGAAGAGTTTGCTCTAAGTTTCAAACAAACCCACTAAATGAACAGAGTAATAGTAATTTTTTGTCATTTATTAAAAATAAATTTAATTTGTTAACGGAAAGAGATTTAAATGTAACATTGATGATAGATGAAATTCACATAAAGCCATATTTAGATTACAGAGGAGGCAGCATTTTGGGAATAGCTTACAATAGTGAAAACGCAGCTACGACTGCCCATGTCTTTATGATTCAAAGTTTGCTCTCTCCGTATAAAGAAGTAGTCCACATACTCCCCGTTAAAACTATGAATTCAGCACAATTGTTTACTATTATTAAAAAAATTATAATGGGTCTTCAACAGATAGGTTTTAACGTTTTGTGCGTAGTTAGCGATAATAATTCCATTAATAGAAAAGCTATGATGTCTTTCAGCACTCCCCCGCAACTGAAAACTATCTACCGTCATCCATCCAATGAGAGTGTTTACCTTTATTTTATATTTTAGATTCTGTCCACATATTCAAATGTATAAGAAATAATTGGATTAATCAGAAAGACGCTCAACAAGTATTATCGTTTCCAGACTTCCACGATCACACGTCTAAATCTGTAGCTGCGTTTTCTTCCATAAAACGACTTCATGAATTGGAATGTAAAAGTTTAGTCAAGTTTGCTTACGGATTAACAATGAAATCTCTTTGCCCAAGTTCTTTTGAAAGACAAAACGTGAAGCTTGTTCAAAATGTGTTTAATGAATTTGTTCAACAGGCATTGATGATTCTAGGTGAGCAACATAATATACCTCATTTTGCAACAACTGCTGATTTCATATATTTAATTCGCACATGGTGGAATATTGTCAATGTAAAAACTCCATTCAAGGGATTACGATTTCGAAATCCCCTTCAACAACCACTTTCTCTTAAACCTGATGAAGAAAAAGTAGCATTTTTGGAAAAATTTATTAAATGGTTAGATTCATGGAAAGCTTCAAATAATAATTTCAATTCACTGACAAGAGAAACTCACTTAGCTATCACACATACAACCCGTGGTCTTTTAGAAATGGCTGAATATTGTATAAATACTTTAAAGTTCAAATATTTTCTTCCGGGCAAAATTCAAACAGATGCATTAGAAGCTAGGTTTGGTAAGTATAGAACTATGGCAGGTTCACAATATTTAATATCAATCAGACAAATATTTGAAGTGGAGTCAAAGTTGAGGATACAAGATCTGTTACCTTTAACATTGTCTTCGTCTGCATTTGGATGTATACAGATTGACATTGTTGATTGTGAACATGAAAGTGAACCACAGGCCTGTACCAGTTTAAATATGCAACCAAATTTCTCTTTTTCTGGATTATACAAAACATTTACCGAGAAAGATTTCGAGCAAGCAGAAGCCAGTCTCCCTGTTCTCACATATCTTGCAGGTTACTGTGCCCGAACCGTTTTAAAGAAACTTAAATGTATAACATGTTCCAATACCATAACTGTCGATAAAATGTTAGACGCAGATTGTAGTTACTCATTAATAAGGAATATGGATCGAGGTGGTCTATTATGTCCTCACCCTGACATCGTCAATGCCATCATTCATAACTACGTCACCGTTCAAAAGCTTCTATCAACCAAACTAGAAAAAAAGTTTTTAGATTACAATAACCAGCGTGAATTAGTATTACAACTGACAATAGATGTTATCAATGATAGAGATTTTTTCCTAACAGATTACAATTGTCCCGCTGGACATTCATCAAATATTATTTTGCAACATTTGATCAGATCATCTACAAATTCATTGTTAAATAATTATGTTAAAAAAAGAAATGATACCACCAAAAAAGTTGTAAAAAGTCGCAAAATCTACACAGTAAAAAAAAATATTCTTGACTGATTGATATAGCAAACTACACCATTCCCTCAACACTATTCAACATGTAAAAACAATATACCCCTACTACTTATATGTGTAATACTTTAGTTGTTATTATTTTCAGATGCACCGGTACTACAGCAGCCAGCCACCAGCCTCCAGCAGATGCGGCAGACTGCTCTACAATCTCAGCAGACTGCCGGCTATCACGTCCCATCACTAACTACACATACTTCATATTATACATATTCCCACACATTACATTTAATAATTAAATCAATTATTAATTTTGTTTCTAATTAGTTTATTTCTTAGGGCCAGTTGTTTCACAGAATTTGAACTATTTATCAAATTTCAAAATTAATTTTCAAGTTCTGTGAAAGTTCTACTCAAGTTCTGATGTTATTTCAGTTATGTAAAACAACTTATCCCCCTATTGATTATAATAACCGAATTTAAATAGAACTTTCACAGAATTTAAAAATTTACATTAAAATTTGATGAATTGTTAAAATTTTGTGAAACAATTTGCCCTTAGGCTTCTAAAAAAAAATCTTTATTTGATACCTTCTATAATTATAAGGACCATTATACTGTATTAGAAATTTTGCATTGTTGACAAAGGAAATTATTGATTTTTTACTAAGAAATTTTGTTTTCTTTTTTTACCCGTCAATACAATTTCCCCAATGTGCCATGTACCTGTTTTTTTGCACTTAAGTGTGTATTTTATATGATATTATCTCTTCAGCTCACACTGTTTTGCCATAATTGGCATCTAACTAGATTTATTAATCCATACTCATCAGCCTTCAGCGGCGGCCATCTTGATTCAGTGTCCTGGCCTTGATTCTAGGACGTGTTGGTTAGGGTCGGCGTAAGCTGGGAGTCAGCATTTGTCGCACGTGCAGAAATTGTTTTGTAATGTATGGAATTATATGAAACAGCGTATGCTGAGAGGCAGACATGCTTCGCACAGGTCCATACATTTCCTGCAAAATCTGTACGCACGACACATGCTGACTCCCGTCATACGCCTACGTTTAGATCCGTCCATAAAACAGCGAATATTACCGATAATTTTTACTGGCAATTCGATTTCCAAAAATGCAATTTCTATGAAAACGCGACCTTTAATGTTAGAAGACATAAACTGTCTATGCACGGGCATATGTGTGTCCTTTGCAATCTCCCTCCACTTATTAAAATCAGGTCCGTTGCATTAGATCTTCCGAAAAATGTTCGGAAAAAATATACCTACTAGTTGGAATTGATTGCGAAAATATACCTAGTGGTTGGAATTGATTGCGAAAATATACCCACTGGTTGGAATTGATCGCGAAAATATACCTACTGGTTGGAATTGATTGCGAAAATATACCTACTGGTTGGAATTGATTGCGAAAATATACCTACTGGTTGGAATTGTTTGCTAAAATAAGACAAGAAAATATAACATAAAAGCAAAATTTATTTTATTTTATCTTCCAAGTTTAAAATATCAAAATTGGTTTAAATTTCTGCCATCTCGGAACAGGCTCAGCCTAGTAAGGTGGTACCTATATACCAAAAAAAAAGGATTTGTATATCTTGTAAATATTATCATGATTAATAAATAATTGAAAAAAAAAGTGAAAACTTAACGAGAACGATTTGTTTACGTTTTTGTATTAATACCGAAATCAAAAACACAGAAATCAGAAAACTTAATTTTGGGCCGCAAGAAACTTCAATTGGGCGGCATGCAGCCCATGAAACGAAGGTTTGGCATGCCTGGTCTAATGTCAAGCCTCCAGTCTCTCTTTCTTCCCGTCAAAAAAACCCTCCACACAGCATCGCCAAAGACCTTGTTATAAATTATTTTCTTCTTAATATTATTTTTGGTCTCCTGTGTTGAGTTAAGAGGAAACACGGTTGCCGAGAAATTTGAATTATATATTTATTTATACGCCATGAAAGGCTTTTACAATAACGTTATACATGAGATTTAAGTTTACAGTGGAACACAGGAGGTAAACAGCATAATGTATAATTATAGGTATTTAACCAAATTGGTGCTGTCAGTGTTGTCACTATAACCCCCCCCCCTTCACCAAATACTGAACGAAAAGGACAACTGCATCTCAGGTTGATAACACCTAAATAAAATCATCAAAATCTAAATTTTCTATTTCCTATTTTTCTCCTTCAAAACTGGAGCGATTTTTAAGATTTTTTACCACCTGTATCCGAAGAAAATATTCATGTGTACTTTTAGCTTTATTTAAAAATACATTACCCAGTTTTTATACTGAACGTCTGTTGATGGCGTTCAAACCAGGTCATTTTAACGATTTTTAGAGAGTCCTAACTCCTATACGAAGTAACTTACCAAAAAATCATAATGTACCGACTATCTTACTATCTTACTAATCTTATCTTATCTTAGTAATATTATAAACGCGAATGTTTGTATGGATGTATGTATGTTTGTTACTCTTTCACGCAAAAACCACTGAATGGACTTTAATGAAACTTTACAAGAATATAGCTCGTACATCAGAATGACATATAGGCTATAATTTATACCCAAAGCTTGCTATTTTCCATCTATTACAAATGATAATTATTGTTTAATTGAAAATGTCAAAATTTGAGAATGAAATTTTGAAAAACAATGATTGTAGAACCAAAAATCTATTTTAGAAAATATTTAAATTAGTGAATTTATTTGAAGTACTCACCCATGAATCGAATCAAGAATTATAGATATTTGAAATAAATAGGTTAAGAATTTTCGTATAAACATAGATGGGACCTAGGAAAAGAAAATAGGCTAATCGAAAGTGGTCGATATCTATATTATATTAAAATAAATATTTGCACTTGTGTTAAAATCCAGAGAGATAATTGATGGATACGTTTGTATGAACAAAATGCCGCCCGGTTTCCCCTTAACGTGGAAACTTACTATGGAACTCGTTCTAGATTAGTAGATTAGTTTTAAATATAAGTATTACAGCTAGCAGTCGAGACAGCAAATAATATCATCTATTTACAGTGTATTTTCTCATTTGCATATTGGTTAATATGTATAAATTTCTTAACAATAACTTTGCTGCAGATATTGTGCTAAAATGAAATTATTGTTATATATTATTGTATGATAATTACAATCAATAAGTGTAACGGTGTTACTTCTGTGGCAGAATTTCCATATAGCTTCGTTCGGACGTCACTAGCAATTTATAGAGTTTGAGGCAGTTCTCAACAACCAAAAATCAGTAAAAAGAACAAACGAAATCAATACATATTTTTTTATGTTAATTCCACACCAGAGGAAAATAATTTCCCTAAGGTCCTTTGTTATCTTTAAAGATGGTGTGTGGAGGGTTATTTTTAAGATGATACCCGGTGGTGGAGAAATTTGAAAAATAGATTTTACTAAATTGTTGCTGTCACTGTTGCTCTTACTCCACCGGATATTGAGCGAAAGTGACAATGCACCTCGGGCTACTAATACCTAACTAAAATCGAGGTTTTGTATTCCTTACTTTTCTCCTCCAAAAATGGACTGATTTTCAATTTTTTTTTACCAACTACATAAGAAAAAACTATTCTATGTCTGTAAGTTTGGTTTTTTTTTTAAACATTGTCTAGTTTGTATACTGAACGTCTTTTGACGGCGTTTAAACCAGTCAATTTTATTGATTTTTGGAAGATCATAACTTCTATAACAAGTAACTTATCAAAAAAAAACAAAAAGTACCGACAAGCTAGTAGTTGATGTCTATTTAATGTTAAAACAATATTTTCTCTAGGGTTAAAATCCAGAGAGATAAATAGGGAATACGTTTTCATAGAAAAATCACCGCCGGGTATCCCCTTAAGGAGTTCTCTAAAGATTAGGAATAGATAGGGGAATCTATCAAACGGACTGCCCGTTTCTATACAGAGTCAAGGGTTATCCAGGTATTTAGGGCTTCAGACAAGAGGTGGCTGTCAAATTCAACAGTGGGGCGCACTTTGTATTTGTATAGAGTCAGTTACTTTATTAGTTGTGTACCTACTATTTGGCGATATCTGCAGGACCCTGTGAAGGGGTACACAGTACGGCCAGCTTCTGAGAAGCTAACTTGACTCTGGCTTCGATGGAGCCGTATTGCGAGGGTAATAGGTACCTACTCACAAACGCAAAAAGGGTTCAGCTTTTTCTTGAGACTGGCTCGCACTAGCCTAGGTCAAGTGTCGTAGTTGTCGTATCTGCAGTTGTTCTAGGGAACGATGAGAAGTTACCGACAATTATCCTACCGATCCTTATCGATGGACTATGCTAGCACCCCAGGACGGATTATTGCTAAAAAAACAACTTTTTCGGTGAACGCCCCTCTACACCAGTGACAAAATTCACTTTAAATCAATACCATGCGACTACCGTAATAAACTCATCAATAAATAATGAAGACAAACTTTGCCAATAACCTAAAATACATGAATATTTGAAAAACTACCATAATACAAGCCTACTGCCATAATTATAAGCAATAACTGTTGCTTCTACAATGATGGAGAGCTCAGCTGGCGGATAAATCAAACGCGATTCCAGTAAGAAGTAAGAAACTGACACATTTGTCTACTCAGCTACCAATCTGCCTTCATTTGTTATGTTTCCTTCCTTTAAGGCCGCGCTACCCCGCTTAAAAAGAAGAAGATGGAGAGATACGACAGTACGAACGTGGGAGCGAGCGCACTAACATTAAAAACCATAAAATTCATGCGAAAATTGTGAAAATGTTTAATAAAAGAGCAAAAATATCGAGGGGGCTGTGTCAAGTAACATTTAAAGAAACATTGTGAATTTTTTCATAAATATAACTTGTAAAATAACAGAAACAGACGTGTAAATAATAATTTTCGGAGCATACTTTGCGATTTATTTCTATCGAGGGAATTTCAAATAATTACCGTTTTGGCATGGGGAATGTATAGATACAATCTTAAAGAATAACATATATTTTTTTAAGAACTTAAAAACTTCAAACGTTTAAGGAAAACATGTAAGAAATCGGTAGAAATTGGCAGTGCGGCCCCTTAATAATACGAGTATCTCTTCCTTTCCAAAATAGACACTCTACACAGCATCCCCAAATCCAACACAGGAAGTGATTTTCCCCGCGACCTACTGTGTCGAATTAGTAAATCTTAATAGTAAAAATGAATGATTCTTTCATCCTTTATTTAAACCATTCATGCAATTGCGATGAAACTTTGGTGATTTGTTGTGCGCTGGCCCGCGATGGTTTCCTCATATATTATAATGGTGAGCTCTGGCTTATTAAATTTGTATAAAAAAACTATGAAGTTTGAAAAATGTGTGTATTTTAACGGAGGGATGACGGAGGGGCGTGGGGGACAATGGAGAGATTGCAAAGAAGACATAGTAGCGGTAGGGGATATCAGAGGATAAATTTGGAAAATTCATGTTTCTCATATGGACAGATTGTATGTGGCCTGCTCATGCGTCGAAAAACCTTCTGATTTACATTTGAATGCACCAGACGGAAAATCAAAAAAATATTGTGTAAAAGCACTTCAATAAACAGAATAAAAACACTAAAACTTTCCTTTTTAAGTGACATTGCAATTTTCAACGCAGGCGGGGTACTCGCTAGTATTAAATAAGTAGTTCATAATTTATACTCACTTTGCATGATATCGGAAAGTACCTACTTTTAAGATTACAAAGCCGTTATCAGAAAATGCTTAGTAATTAATAGTGTTAAAATATAGTTTTTTAATTTTTTCACGACTTTTTACGAGTAGTTGCTGCCGTTAGAAACATTTACTTGAAACTGCCATACATATATTTATTTATAAACGATAAACGTACTGTGTTTTTCTTTTCAACTAATGAAGTATGTTAAACAGGGGTGTGCTATGATTTTTTCTTTATTTCGCCATTTTTCAGTTTAAAAAAAAAATAATGTTTTAATGTATTATAAATTAAAAATAATACTTTAGATGTGTTTATCCACTCACTATTTCCAAAACCTTGGATTGCTTTCTTGCCAAAATGTGGCAAATTTTCAAAAAAAAAATTATATTAAAACGACTTTATAATATATTGTACATTCAAAATATAACAAAATAAATATTCTCTAGATTATTTTTAATGTTTTAAGGTTGAAGATTTAATTATATATTTTTTATAAATCCTACAAATATGTGATAATAGACAAAAGATAGGGGAATTCATTGGCTACATAGAACTATAATCAGTTTGTATGTCTTCATATTCAAATTTGGAGGTATGATTTTTTTAATGAGGGCGGAAAAATTTCCTTTAGCAATCCGAAAAAAAATATTTTAATTGCTCTGTCGCTCCAGTGGTTATCTATGTATTTATGTGTGTAACTCCGGTCCAATCAACTCTATTACTGGGATATGCTTTGATAATTATCAAAATCGGAAATTATTGTGAAAACGAATTAACAGAAAAAAAATAAATCCATATTTGAAACGTTAAAATTTTTGACAGTTTGTCGTAATTTTTCAAGTTTGAGGCAAACATTTTTTTGAAGTAAGACTTCTATAGGGGCATTACCAAGAGTAACCCAGATCTTTTTTGGACGGAAATAACGATTTAAACCGGATATGACGTTCGATTCGAATAACAAAACGTCAAATCAAACTCAAACTTCAGACGTCATCCGTTTATCTTGTTTAAACAGGTTTTTGTTATGTTTTGTTGATTATTATAAATATGATTTAACCAAAGATTTTAGATGAACGTATTGGTTAGTCTTATATATCTCTCTGATTCTTGTGAATTCTAACTATTGAAGTAAAAAGTGTGACAATTAAAATAGTGTTGTTTATAATTCAAATGGCTAAATCGCAGGAAAATTTTACAAATTCTTCCATAAATAATTATGTACAAAAAAATAAACAACCTAATCATCTTCCTCCGCCTTAGAAATGTAAGTTTTTATTTAGTTTATAGTCAAAGAAGTTTTACTTCAACTGTGCGTAAAGTTTAGACGCACTCAGTTTTTTTATAAACACTTTCAGTTCATTATAATATCCCGTGATTTTCGCCAGTCGGTACTAGTTTATAATACAATTCTTTGATCTTAACTTCACACTCAACCATTCTCTTTCTAATCTCCTATCCCTCCCTTTCCATTAGCCCCACAAGTAGGTGAGTCATAAGTCATAACATATCAAATTAGGGATGGCATAGTCCCAGCGACCGGGCAGTAGGGTCTCTTGGCACTGTACAAGCACAAGCAAAAATTTCGGTGGATAACACAAATTTTTTTTTATATATTATTTTAGAGATAATTTAAAAACAAAATTTCTAAGTAAAATTAATTTTCACTTTTTTAAAAAAATTTCTTTTAAGTAAAGAAAATAAAAAACCTTTTTTGCTCCACACTAGGCAATATAATTTTTGTATATGTACCTACTAGCTCAGCTCCGTGAAAATCAGTTACAATTATGAAAATCACATTTAAAATAGTTAGCCTTAAAAATAATATTATATTAAGGGCAGGAAATTCCGATTTTCTACTGATTTATAACATATGTCCCTTGAACACTTTAAGTTTCTAAGTTCTTAAAAAAATATATGTTATTTTTTAAGATAATCTCTGAAGATTTGTAGAGCCGAAACGTTGATTACATAAAATTCCCTCGATAGAAAAAAATCTCAAAGTATGCTACGAAAATTATTATTTGGACGTTTGTTTCTGTTATTTTACAAGTTATATATGTATGAAAAAATTCACAGTGTTTCTTTAAATGCTATTTAAGGTGTTGAAGAGAGATTTTTGCTCTATTGGAAACGAGTCGTGTTTAATTAAACATTTCCCCAATATTAGCGCGCTCGCTCCAACATTCGTATTGTATATCTCTTTCTTTTTATTTTTAGTACATATCTGTGTTAATTGAATCAGACTTGAATCATGATTATTTTTTTTTTTTTTTTATTATTTCGAAAAAGTTGTAAAAATTTACAAACTTTAAAAATTATTCTGTTCAGTCTCGACACATCATCGACACTCCTCATTTTGTTGTGAAACACCAGAGAAATCCCTTTATTGCGATAAGATGCTGCATTGTATAAAGTATATTATATCTTATGTATAAACAGATCAAGACAAAGTCACCAATCCATCTTTATAAATATTTACTCTACAAACGTGAATATGATTACACGTACATTAGGGAGTACCATAAAAGCTGTTATTATTTTCGATTTTTGGTTCGTCAGGGGTCTCAAAAGAGGCGAATTCGACTACTGATTTTTTCATAGATAAGAAATAAGGGAGGTGGACCATCTATAGTATTAGGAGGCATGCGTTAATTACGTGAGTAAAAACTGGGGGGGGGGAGGGGTCCAGTAAAATCTCAACACATCTTATTTAAACCGATTGGGGGGGGGGGGGGGATTATTAAAAATCTCATACCAGCTTTAAAAGAATATATATTATTATAGAGATAATAAAAAAAAATTATGAAATTATTTCACTTTTTTGAAGTGTCCTATTTTGCTTGCTGAAAAAATGGCTAATATGAAAAACATTTATTTTATTGTAATTTAAATCTCAAGTGAGGGGGTGGGGGGTCCCACCAAATCTCACTTAATCTCACGAAGGGGGGGGGGGTCTAATTTAAAAAAAAACAGCTCACGTAATTAATGTATGCTCTCCTTATCATCTTAATGACTGTATAGTTTAGGATTGTTGTAAACGGAAGTGGTGCCTTCTGTTATTGACAAAAAGAACCCAAAAACATCCCAGATAACAAAATCTCAAAAACAAATTAATATCTATTATCAGTTGGGATGGTGCCACAATTCCGAACTGACAATATTTGAATATATTAAATGATGTCATAGGCAAATAATTTTCCTCGGAGCCTATGACATATTTAGGGATGCTGTGTGTAGGGTCTTTTTGAGGAGAAGAAGAAGTGAACACTTGAACGTCTTGAAAAGACTTAGAAATTTAAGAGGGTATTACCAGATAATACCGGAAATTAGTCCTTTTTAAATCAAATTCTAGATGTATTGACTCTTTTTTACCAAATAACATAAATTGATTTGGAAAGACTGTTATTTTATCTATTGACGCATTTTTTAAATTTTGAAAAACTAAGTTTATTTTGAATATACTAAGGTTATACCGTTGGTCGTTGACAGATTTGTTCAAATTTCAAACGACATTATACAACACAAATTTCAAATCATATAATCATACAACAAAATAAATCAATACATAATCTAGAAATCATAATTTTAATTTTAGTTAAATTAAAATCATTAAAAAATAAATTCGAGAACGTGTTTTGTGACGAAAGTACCTCAGTTTTTCTATTTATTTAAGGTCTTACCAATTAAAATATTACATTTTTTTACGCATTTATTTCGTTTAGACATTATTGAAAAATCATAAATACTTATGAGCAAAAAATACTTACAAGAAGTACACGATATTTAATAATTTATCATCGTGCATTTTGAGCATTTTTATTGCTTACTTAATGTAAGTATATATTAAAGCAAGTTTTGAAAGAAATAAATCGATATTAAATTTTTAATTTAAAAAATTTGATACGGGGAATAATCGATCTTTTTAATTGGAACCAGCCTGTACAATTGCAAGCATTTTAAAACTATTATTCTCAGCCGCTGGTCAATGGCTCTTAAATATATATTTTTTTACTCACCAATCATTTTGAATCCTGTTTCCCACTTTTCTTTTTAATTAGCAGCTTTCTATTTTCAAAAAAACAGTGATGTGAAGATGTGTGGAAAGCTCGCACTAATGGTGCGGCTGATTCTCGGAAAAGGCCTTTTATGAATTTGGAAAGAATAACAGGAAACGGCAAAAGAAAATGGGTGACTGTTCACACAATTCGCAAAATTTACACAGCTTTATTAGCAGCTAATTATTCATAATTATGCGCCAATTGGATAATTAATTTCTTAATTATAATTACCGATAAGTATTAGTTGCTCAGGGCCAGAACACGTTTTCTCTTATTTATTTATTTATTTACTTCCTACTCCAAAATGTAAAAAAAAAAAACAATAGGACAGTTAAATCATAAATATCTCGGAGTAAATTTTTTAATTCATTACCAGAAAAAATTAGAAAGATGAATACTGACATAAAAGAATTTAAAACTCACCTTAAAAATTATACTGAAAACTTGAACTGAATCATGTCAAATAAAATCAATGTAATAACACCCCCCCCATACACACAAGCCCTGCGTATTTATGGAGGTACATCAAATACATATATTATGTAATTAATCTCTGTAAAAAATATATTTTTGTAATTTAAAAGGAAAATCATCAGTTTAAAATGTGGTTCATTTATACATCTGTATTTCACCTAACTGAGAAACCAATTAAAGATTTCCTCATTAGGTATATTTGTATATTATATATCTAAAAATTAAACACTATACTTAGAAAACCTAAATTATATTACGTTATTAGAATAAGAGAGAGATGTTAATAACAGGAGATACTACATAATACATGTCATTACATGATATATATTTATACATTTTATACGAAATGAAACAAATACTTGGTTTTAAACCACTTTATTATTAAAATAAAGTGGTTTAAAACTAAGTATTTGTTTCATTTGGTATAATGTCAAGCCACAAAGTGTTTGCTTTCTTCTATAATTTTATACATTTTATGAGGTTTGGTACAAATTTATCGCATTTTTAATGAAGTTTATATATATATACATATATATTTATTTATTTTGGTTGCTATTGTAGATATGTCAGAAAGAAACCCGATCCGGCCTGCCCCGCAGTTGGTGGGCAGACGCACCCGCCACCAAAATCCGGACAAACCTCACCTCACGAACCCGGGCACCCCTGCTAAGTCACCAAACGTAGCGTCACTTGGGGTGACCTACGACTGGGGTGAGCGACTCAACTGCTTAACGATTCTGCATTGACCATCGACATTTTCAATGTCACTTACAGACAGTTCAGCAACTATCTTTTAGCAAATGTCACTAAGTAGTAAAACTGCCCTTGTGTACTTTGTAATTTATAATCTTCTCTATGATATATATTGGTGTATAACTGTTTTATAGAGAACATGAAAAAATAAATAAATAAATAAATATATATGGCAGAGGTTATTATAATCCAATAAATGATTCCCGGGGCGGCAGTACCCATACCCGCCTCCCAAATATGCTATTAAAAATATAAAGAACCTTTGCAGAAGAATAGTATTGTGCTAACATTAATTATTATTATTGAAGCATATTATTATAGCCTTCTTATAACTATCATATTCCGTGCTGTTGAACACATCTCTGAGAAAGTATTGCCAACTGCATTCAATGTAGGTACAAGCGAGTATCTAAATGACTCAATCCTGAAATTGTAGAATGTCAATTAAATAAAATTAACATTTTTAATTATGTAAGTACCTTTTAATTTAACCACTATAATCTACCACTGAAATAAAATTAATGAATTGTCGCCATATTTACATTATAAAAACGACGAAATAAGTTAATTATGTAAACATCTGTAAAAAGTATGCTCATTTTTGTAATACATTATTATGTAAATAGAAATATGGATATCACTTAGGGTAGTTACTCGCAGAGTCACCTGGTGTAAGAATATAGTTCAGAATCGAAACGTTGTGGCTTCAAATGACTTTAGCCATGTTTGGTGACCAGATTTGAATTGTCAGGTAGTTTCAAATGTACAAATGAATCCCCCATCTTTCTCTTCTCTCTCTGGTCCAATCAGCGTCACAGTATTCCTTAAGATGATACCCGGTGTTGGAGAAATTGGAAAAACAGATTTTAGTAAATTGTTGCTGTCACTGTTGCTCTTACTCCACCGGATATTGAGCGAAAGGGACAATGCACCTCGGGCTACTAATACCTAACTAAAATAGAGGTTTTGTATTCCCCACTTTTCTTCTCCAAAAGTGGACCGATTTTGATTTTATTTTTTCATCAACTACCTACATAAGAAAAAACTATTCTATGTCTGTACGTTTTGCTTTCTTTAAAAAAACATTGTCTAGTTTATATACTGAACGTCTTTTGACGGCGTTTAAACCAGTCAATTTTATTGATTTTTGGAAGGTCATAACTTCCATAAAAAGTAACTTATCAAAAAAAAAACAAAAAGTACCGACACGCTAGTAGTTGATATCTATTTTATGTAAAAACAATATTTTCTCTAGGGTTAAAATCCAGAGAGATTAATAGGGAATACGTTTGTATGGAAAAATCACCGCCGGATATTTTCCTTAATTGAAGGTTTTCCATTTTGGGAGACCGTTATGGGTATTCATAGATTTTATTATTTTTTATGTGAATACCGCACAAGAGCCTCAACAGTTTCCCCAACCTCCTGAGGCCAATGAGACTATGGCATCCCCAGTCGGGGTATGTTGTGAGGCTGGAGGTAGTGGTGAGGGGACGTAGAGGGTGTAGAGGAAGATAGTGAAGTACCTGGCTATTAAGATCTAGTCACCAAACATGGATAAAGCCATTTCAAACAACGTTTAAATACTGGTATGGTCTTACACCAGAGGCCCTAGCACGCTTGCTTTATAACGATGGGTAGGATAACCATCGGTAACTTCTCATCGTTCCCTAGCATGACTACAGATCGCCAACGAATAAGTGACAGTTCACAATGACTAAGTGTCCTTAACGTATTCGACATCAACTGTTGTTTGTACTTTAGCGATGTGCAGTTGTCCTAGGAAACGATGAGAAGTTACCGATAGTTATCCTACCGATCGTTATAAAGCAAGCGTGCTAGGGCCTCTGGGCTATTCTGAGTGTATCTTCCACTCTGGAACGTGCCGCAAATATGTATGACTCCTTCATTTCATTAAAAAGAACCTCCATACAACCCAAAATATGACATAGGCCCTGAGGGGATTTACTTTTCTTCAGGGGCTCTTATGTGACACTAATTTTCTTCCTCTTCCCCATCTCCTTCCTATCACTCAATTGGGAATGCCATAATCCCTAAGGCTTCAGGCGGTTGAGAGGAGTTGGGACTCTATTTTGTTAAAAAAATGTTTCAATTTACAAACTTTAGCAATTAACTAACATTGACTCTATTTAGCGAGAAACCTGTACATTGAATGATAAGAAATAGATATATATTATACAGCTAAGCTATCTCATAGTTAATTCTAGTTATATAATAACGATTTTTACTATCACTCTAATTGTAGCTAATTCTAAGTAAACGCCTTTAATATAACAGTAAAAGTAATTATCAGTTTTCGCCAATCAAAAAACGGTAGAAGGTTTAGGCAGGCGTATTCGTGCGCCCGAAGTAAGGTAAATTTACCCTAACTTTTTTTTAAATTGATTGATTTTAAATTAAGAGGAAATTGGTCACCGAGAAATTTGAATAATGGTTTTTTTTAATTTATTTTAATTTTAGGGATATCAACAGCTTACAATATGGTTCGTTTATACATGTGTAATTCGTCTAACTGAGAAAACAATTACAGGTTTCCTCATTATACTATTGTATTATGTATCTAAAAATTAAACACTATAGATACTTACAACTAAAAATTTACGTAATTTTAACAGGAGATACTACATTATTATTTATTACGCCGGGATTTGAACCCGTGACCTATGGATTCCTAATCGAGAATCTTAAGAGGGTATTACCAGAGAATACCGAAAATTAGTCCTTTTTAAATCAAATTTTAGACGTATTGACTCTTTTTTACAAAAAACATAAATTGATTTTGAAAGATTGTTATTTTATCTGTTACACGCAGTTTTAAAGTGTTGAAAAACTAAGTGTATTTTTAATAAACGAAGGTTATACCGTTGGTCGTTGGAAGATTTGTTAAATTTTCAAACGAAAGATTCTATTAAACAACACACATATTTTAAATCATATAATCATACAACAAAATAAATCAATACATAATCTAGTCAGTACAGTTTTAATTTTTTTAATTTTAGTTAAATAATAATCATTAAAAAATAAATACGAGAACTTGTTTTGTGACAAAAATACCTCAGTATTTCTTTTTATTTATGGTCTTACAAAGCGATTGACCAGCAGCGGAGAATAAATGTTTAAAAATGCTTGCAACTGTACAGGGAGGTTCCAGTGAAAAAGATCGATTATTCCCCGTATTAAGTTTTTAAAATTAAAAATTTATTTTATTCAAAACTTGGTTTAATATATACCTACATTAAAGTAAGCAATAAAAATGCTCAAAACGCTCGATGGTAAATTATTAAATATCGTGTACTTCTTGTAAGTATTTTTTGATCATAAGTATTTATGATTTATCAATAATGTCAAAACAAAATAAGTGTGTAAAAAAAAATATATATATATTTGAGTTTGAAGTTTAGTTTATTTCACCTTAAAATAGAAAAAGTGAGGTATTTTTGTCACAAAACACGTTAACGGATTTATTTTTTTATGATTTTAATTTAACTAAAATTAAAATAATGAAAACTGTGTTTACTAGATTATGTATTGATTATTTTGTTGTATGATTATATGATTTGACATTTGTATCGTTTAATAAAATCTATCGTTTGAAAATTGAACAAATCTGCCAACGACCAACGGTATAACCTTACTATATTAAAAATAAACTTAGTTTTTCAAAATTTTAAAACTGCATGTACCAGATAAAATAACAACCTTTCAAAATCAATTTATGTTTTTTTGTAAAAAAGAGTCAATACGTATAGAATTCTCTGGCAATGCCCTTTTAAGAACTATCAACAATACCTTTATTTTCTTTTTTTGCTGCTATCTTTTATGTATAATTGCAAAATTCTACCTTAATTAAATTGCAATCTTAATCATTGATGTACAATACCATTACAATACCTTAGATCAGTGATGAGTGATGATCAATCTTTTTAGCCGAAGGACCTTTATATGATTTTAAGTTCGCAGGCCGCAGGGCAGTAGGGTACTTACATCTTGACATAGTTAAATTTGCAGTCAATGGTGTCGCAAACCTATTTGGATTTTAAAAAATGGTAATTTTTTTAATAAAACAATTATAGGACGCACAAAACAAAGTGCCAGATGCGAAAATTTAATATCTCCAAGGCCAAACCAATAAATATGCTGTCGATTTTTATTATTCTGAAATTTTAAAACTTAGATAATATTAAAAAATACCTATAGGTATGCAATTTTGGCCAACTATTAATTTTTATACAGTCAATTCCGAAGATCCACGAAATTCCACCTTGTCCTTTGCATTAGTTAATTTGCAGTCGATGGTGTCGCAAACCTATTTGGATTATAAAAAACGGTAATTTTTTTAATAAAACAAATATAGGACGCACAAAACAAAGCGCTAGAGGCGAATATTTAATATCTCCGATGCCAAACCAATAAATGCTGTCGATTTTTATCATTCTGAAATTTTAAAGAACTTAATATTAAAAAATACGTATAGGTATGCAATTTTGGCACAACTAATAATTTGTATACAGTCGATTCCGAAGATCCACGAAATTGTCTTCAGGACTTTAAATAATTTAAACACTTACAAATTAATTTACTTACGAAATACATAAATAAGTACATACTTTTGATTTAATAGTTAATATTTGACGGCCGGCATAGTCCAGCGGTAGGGCGTTAGACTCCCATTCCGAAGGCCGCGGGTTCGAACCCGGCGTGCGCAAATAAATTTTATTTAATTGATTTGTGTTATTTCACAATTAATTATTTAAAATAATATATAGTGTATTTGCGGCACGTTCCAGAGTGGAAGATACTCTCAGTATCGCCCTGGTGTAAGACCACCATTCAGAATTGAAACGTTGCTTGAAATGGCTTTAGCCGTGTTTAGTGACTAGAACTGAATAGCCAGGTACTTCCCCACCTTCATCTTCCTCGTCTCCTTCCCTTCCCCACTTACCTTCAGCCTCATAACATACCCCAATTGGGGATGCCATAGTCTCACTGGCTCCAGACAGGAGTAGTTGGGACTCTTGTGAGGTATTCATTATAAAAATAAATTAAAATACTTCAACGGACAGAGTAAAATTGAAATGCAATTTACCTCAGATATTTAAATCGCTTGTCTCATATAGGATCATTATAGGATATACATAGATGTTAATGAAAAAATGATCTAGGACTAGTTTGTGCAGAAGTTGCCGCCACAGCAATAAATAAATGTGAAATGCATAATTATGTTTAGTTTATCAATCATCAATCCAATAAAGTTAAATCGTTGGTTCAAGTCTGTCGGTACATCTTATACAGGATATAGATATTGATAAAAGAAGGATCTAGACTAGTTTCTGCAGAAGTTGGCCCCCACGAGCGTTGGCGGCGATCCAGTCCAAGTACTCCGTGACCCTGGAGTTGAGTCCGGGCTTGTTAGTGGCACACCCGTAGCCTCCCATGATGATGCCCAGCAAGTAAACGCGACCTGACGAAGGTTCTTGCCAAACGATAGGGCCGCCGGAGTCGTGCTGAAATCAAAATGCACCTATCAAACTGCTTCTTCCAAGACAAAGAAATGGTTTTAATTGGCTTAAGGGATGGTAACATATTTAACTTTATTTTATTTTTGATATGATTGTTGTGTCAAAATTTGAAACAAGTCGGAGTAAAACTAAATATGATATAGAACTTATATGAACAAAATGTTCACGATTAGTATTGGATTTTCTAGTATCAAAAACTTTAAAGCTGTCAGAAAATCGCTTTTTTATTTTTGAAGCCGGTGAACAGTTTAAATCAAAATCTACTCGACCGATTCCGATGAATGAGAAGATTTTTTTTATTTTTCATATTAAGACTTTTACAATAACAAATAGGCCCATTTTTTTAGACGAAAATCGGTTTTTTCCATAGACATATTATGTGTAGACCTGCCCTAAGTGATAAAAGCGTATTATTTTCCCTTCCTTAATACGGGTTCCATGGAACCGGGTGGGCTGGCGTGTACAGGTTCGCGTGAATCTAGAAAATGTGTCGTCATCATTCTTGTGCGGACTAGCGTCGAGCTCCCATCGGTACATTTTACGAAATAAAACGGCAAAAATGGTAAATTGTGCTATTAAAACGGGTAAAAATAGAAGTGAAAAAGAGTATAAACCCAATTGTCGTATTACATTCCATAGGTAGGCATTATTTGTCTTTATTTTAAGCTTATTCGCATCATATAATATGATCAGTTTTATCACACCGAGAAACATGCAGTGTTGCCAACCGAAATTCCCGGTCCCGTCGTGTGCACGTTGCTGTTTACCGGGGTAAGTAAATTATGAAACATTTGTAAAAGTGTCTAAATACATAAAGTAACTAAATACGATAACAAAATATTCGACTCTCAAACAAGCGAACCTTTCTTCGCTTTATATGGATTACGCAAGTTTGTTCAAACTGGGCGGACAATTCGCGCTCCCATGTAAAAAGGTCTATTCATTCAAAAGCAGATTTTACATTTGAAGAACTAAATGGTTATATTATAATTCGAAATGCCTATATACTGTCAGATTGAATTATTAACGAATCACATATCATTACAGTCAACTCATCCCTCTGCGTCCCGCTACAGTTGGTGTTTACCCCTCTCCCTTATTTTCTCGTCTATGAATATTCATATGTCTATGGTTTTTTCACTTCTAAATGTCACCAAAAATTTAAAAATAAAAATCAAATCCTCCTAACATTAACTTAGAAAAGTAGTAATCTAATGATATCATTTTATTTTTTTTGATTTCCGATGATCCATTCATGAGTAATGTTATACTGTCACCAGCGGACAACTTTTTGTCACCAGCGGACAACTTTTTTTCGGTCATTAACCTAAAGGGAACTGGACAGAGCGTTAGTGTGCTTTTGTGATAGATGGTGATACATTGAAGCCAAATGAAGTGAAATTGCCGACGATTACACATTTCTTGAGGAGAACTTAACTAAAACTTTTGTATTAGACAATAGAACCAAATCAGAAAAAAAACTCAAATAAAAAAAAATCAATTACCTGGCACGAGTCTTTTCCAGAGCTATACGTGCAAAGAGTTCTCGCGGTGATCACAGAGCCATGGGTGGCAGTGCATGTATTCTGATCCACCACATTTAAATCAACCTTCTGCAGATAGTCTGAGTCGGCACCGGCAAACGACGTAGTTCCCCATCCTGTGGAAATAAGAAAAACCAATAGATTCTAAAGATTTTTATCTCATCTTTTTCCCCGTTGTCATATCCATGTTTCAGGGTCTGGGACTTATCGCCTCCAGGCGTCCCTGTCCTTTGCTGTTTCAACAACCTTCATCCATAATAGGCCCAGACTCTTATCGTACATCCTCTGAAATTACTGCTCCTAACTTTAGCTGGGGCGATCTAGTGGAAGTCTTCTCTCTGTCTGGAATCGCACTAAGTATTTTCAGTGCAATTCAGTATTCTGGCCTTCTTAGTACACGACCAAGCCTGCTTTTCTATTAAGAGAAATAGAAGTTCGATGTTAAGGCCGTCTCGCCAATAAATTAAATCAATCTAGTAAGAGGTTCTTCGAAACAAAATCAAAAATTAATCCTATATGAATATGCGCACCAGAAATACAGTAGTTACATTAGTTCAGATTCAGTGGAGATGGTTGCGGATTTTTTCTTTGAGCTTGTAACAAATTGAAAAGGCTTTAACAAATAATGGTCCTTCGAGCCGGATTCAAAAGCCGTTTCGGCCTTAGATATTGATCCTTCGAGTCGGATAATACAGATCAAGAAGATTAGTCTCATGTAATCGACACAGATAATGAATCAATCTTACCCAAGGCCTGGACGACGTAGTTAGCAAAAGTGGTTGTGGCATATTTGAAAGGCAGACATGCAGGTCCCACTTTGTCACTGAAGACAATGTCCACGCTGGTGTAGATGAGACCAATGTCATAGTCGTAGCCATTACTGGAAAAATAAGGTCATTAGGAAATTCTGGAATGTTAAAATATTTTTGCCATTTTTACTTCTCTCTATTATAGATAATTAATTTGTATCTTACTCATACTGTTGGTTCTTGATAAACTGCTGCGCTTGGATCAAAACTGTAGCGTCGGTTTCAGCTGAAATAAGAAAAAATTACAATGTTTCCTTCTTCTTTCATCGAAATTCCTATATCAAAATATAGTCAATGTGCTAAAGACGATGTTTGATTTAAATTAAATATTATAAAAATTAAATGGACTAATCTACGAACTAAACACAAAAACAATTTATTGAAGACGATAGGGTATTTTCACAAACGAGGGATTATGAAAATGTATAGAATATTTAAAGGTCATTTTTCTGATTTTAATCATCGTGTGGCGATTGATATGCCACCTACTCCTGTAGCGGCCTACCTAGTTACGGCACTGATTATTACTGCACGGCTGTCTCTACCTACTACCTCGCTAGGCAATATAATTTTGACCACCTTCTGGAAAGAGCTCGGATCTGCGACACACGATACACAGCGCCGCGCCGCAAGTTCGAGAAACTTCCAGCGTGTGCACGATTTCGCCTGCAATTCACATACCGGCCAGGCTCGGGCTATAAAAGGGCTCCAGCTAGCTAGTCAGTCAGTCGTTCTTAATCAGTCTTCACGGCGACGGGCCAGCGGCATAGTAACACAACTTCGCAATCTGCGTTTCGCGTGTCGGAATATTACTATGATTGTAAATACTCTCACATTTGTAAATAGTGCATAATTTAAATATTGTAAATACATCATCTTTATCATCATCCTCCAGCGTTTATTATTCCGACCTGCAGCATGCGGAGATATCACAACTCACCGATATCTCCTTTTCCAACCGGAGGCCCACAAATCTCCTCATCTCGGACATCACGCACATGCCTCCAAAATCGTACTAAATATGTTTCGACGGTGATAAATGTGGTAAAAAGGTGGCGATAACTAGAGCTAAGTTATAAATTAGAATGCCTCAAAATGCCTACAGTCGCAAGTCATTCTTATTTCCGAATTGGTCCATCTGCAGCCATTTACTTTTGAGTCAACCAAGCCAAGTCAGGTGGACTCACCCCCGGTCATGATGTTGTGCTCTCCGTAGAGTACGCCCACATTGTTCACAGTCTGCTCCTGCAGGCAGTGGGCAGCGGTCAGCACCCAGCGCTGGCTGATGATGGTAGCGCCGCAGTAGATACGGCGAAGGGTGATGTCGATCAGTCCCACCATCATGGGATATTCGTTAACCTTCGTTTCCTGTCCACCGACTATTCTTGTCTGGAATTAAGTTTTGCAATAACAATACACATTAGGAGCGGTCCCCTTGTAAGAAATTATGAATTTGATAGATAATCCATACTTCTGGTAGTAACAGCATTTTATTAAATATCGTGTAGGTATTTTTTGATCATAAGTATTTATGATTTTTCAATAATGTCTAAACGAAATAATTGTGTAAAAAAAATCTGAAATATTTTAGTTTGTAAGACCTTAAATAAATAGAAAAACTAAGGTATTTTCGTCACAAGACACGTTCTCGTATTTATTTTTTAATGATTTTAATTGAATTAAAATTAAAATTCTGTAAAATGTGTTTACTAGATTATGAATTGATTTATTTTTGTGTTATATAATAATATCTACAATATGTCGTTTGAAAATTGAACAAATCTGCCAACGACCAACGGTGTAACCTTAGTATATTAAAAATAAACATAGTTTTTCAAAATTTAAAAAAGCGTTTACCAGATAAAATAACAGTCTTTCAAAATCAATTTATGCTTTTTTGGAAAAAAGAGTCAATACGTCTAGAATATGATTTAAAAATGACTAATTCCCGGTATTCTCTGGTAATACCCTCTTAAGTTCTGAAAGTATTTTAGTTTTTTATTGTTGTGAAAGCTGTTTCGGCTTACAATGCCATTTTCAAACGGTGGTTGTACCACATTGAGACGACGTACTTATACGATTTTAAATATCAATTTTGAAGGTGTGTAAAATTTATTACCGGTTAAACGTTAAAACAATTTGCTAAGAAAACCATCAATTCTCTCGCACAGTATTTTGAAATCTGTTTTCCCCGCACTAAATATTAATGTGTTCATAATTGTTTTATAATGACGTTACTGCTATAAATTATTTGGATAATATGTTATATTGTTTAGGTTTTGTAAATATGCTAAGAAGGGGGGAATAGATTATTTTCCTTACTTTATTAAAATACGCATTACATTTTTTTCCGGTCAACGATAATACGCATATAAACTAATTAAATTTGAGACATTTACTTACGTTTTTCTTCCACCCACATTGACACTGGGGTGGATCAGGGTTTTTTGGCTGGGCAGTCAGTTCGCAGAGGAAACGGCCTCCATTGGTGTTAGCGGTGGTCACCAAACCTAAAATCGTCAACAAAACCATGATCACCATTCGAAGGAGAGCACTCCATTGCCTTGCACACATAGACATATTATGTATAGACCTGCCCTAAGTGATAAAAGCGTATTATTTCCCCCTCCTTAATTCTGGGTTCCATGGAACCGGCCGGACTGGCGTATAGGTTCGCGTGAATCTAGAAAATGTGACGTCATCATTCTGGTGCGGACTAGCGTCGAGCTCTCATCGGTACATTTTACGAAATAACACGGCAAAAATGGTAACTTGTGCTATTAAAACATGTAAAAATAGAAGTGAAAAAGAGTATAAACCCAATTGTCGTATTACCTTCCATAATATGTAGGCATTATTTGTCTTTATTAGCTTATTCACATCATATAATATGATCAGTTTTATCACACCCAGAGACATGAAGCGCAAGCAACCGAAATTCCCGGTCCCGTCGCACTATGGACGGAATGGAGAAAAAACCCGAATTAAGTGGTTTTTGCAAACGTTATAATTTTAAATACATTTATTTTTTTTAGTATAGCAAAATAGTTTCTGCATTTTATGTGTTTATTTAAATGTGTCAATAGCGCTTGATAAAAGTTTGGCAACGCCGCAAAGTGTGTCGTAAATTGGATGTTTGGCATAGCTTTTTTCAGTTCGCTCCTACGCATGAGCAGAGACGGTTGTGTATTGAGTGACGTTTGGATATATTTACAAAAGTTTGTTACGACTAACGTTTCTCAATGTATTCTTTATTTAATTTACTAAACTATAAATCAATATCACATGTATGTGAGATTTGAACTAACATCTAATTTTCTGCTATGTTTGTATTTTTTTGCTGTTAAAATGCTTATTTCATTTAGCGTTTAGAAACAAAACATCATTTGTTCCCATTTGTGAGTATATACGTATTGTAGACTAAAGTCTTACCTTTTATGTCATATATAAATTGTGTTCCTTTTTTGTCCTTCCTTGAACAATTTTGTTATTTTCAGGAAGGTCTATATGCATTCCCCGGGGAGAATTATTCTAGGCATTAAAAGAACGGGGTATATTAAATGCCACTTCCGTGGAATCAAATGAGTTTTTAATTAATTATATAATACAAAAATGCCACTAGTGGTAGGTTCGAACATTTTGAAGGTTTGCAACTCACTGACAAACAATAACTGGACACAAATGTGCTATTTATCTAAAGCCAGGCCCAAATACATGAATGATCTCAGTAAAGTTGTAAATCTAGAGTGCGGGGTTAGCACTTTTCATTTGGTCTGTCAACGTTGCATGCACAAATTAGATTTTTTGAATGTCTATTGCATATTTCATATCATCTCGAAATTAAATCATGGCAAGTCCGTGGACAAGAAAATTAACTAAAAGTTGGATCAAGAAAGAGAAACATTATTAATGAGTTCAGAGTTCAGAGAAAAAAATATCGTACTGGTAGATATGCCAAAGCAGGGCTTCGGTAGTACCAATGATGTCAATACTGCCCATCGATTTTTTGACAATCATATTGTGTCTTCGGAAATAACAGGTATCGATGCGAATTTTATAGTAATGTCCAGTGGATATAAGTGGATATGTGATCGACGAAAATAGTTTCGAACAATATGCTTTAGACACTGCCTGGCTTTATGTACGTCTATATAATTGGTACCCCATGCCGAAAAGTGTTCATAAAATCCTAACACATGGTGCGACAGTAATGAAATTATTTTTACTCCCAATTGGAGATTTACAAGAATCGAGGCATAAAGAGATAAGGTACTACCGAGAACACCATAGCCGAAAAGTTTCCAGAACCAGCACCAATCAAGATATATTCAATAATTAATTAATCTCATCAGACCCTGTAATTTCCTCTATTCGACCACTTAATAAAAAAAAGGTTCTGTGTTACATACGGAAGTTTTAAGTATACTAAGAATTCCGTCCAATGATTCTGGAAATTTGAGTGATGATTTAGACTCTGATGACAACGGAGACACCTTAAGCACTTAGATTTTCTACCATTTTTCTATTTTTGTGTTCATAGATCTGAATTATAATATGTAAAGTTTAAAATTAATATGTTTTATTTTCCTAGATATTTTTTATATCTTCAAAATGTATTATTTTGTTGTTGTAAATTTTTACGCGAGAGTAAATTATTAATTTTTACTTCAAAATAGTTATAATTCATTAATAAGATCAACAACAAAAAAATTGCAGCAATATTTAGCCAGCAAACAATTAATTCGTGTTTTTTCTGCATTCCGTCCACTGTGCGTCGTGTGCACGTTGCTGTTTACTGGGATAAGTAAATTATGAAACATTTGTAAAAGTGTCTTAACTAAATACGGTAACAAAATATTCGACTCTCAAAACAAGCGAACCTTTCTTCACTTTATATGGATTACACAAGTTTGTTCAAACCGGGCGAACAATTCGCGCTCCCATGTAAAAAGGTCTATTCATTCAAAAGCAGATTTTACTTTTAAGAGCTAAATGGTGATATTATAATGCGTGATGGCTATATACTGTCATTTTCAAGTATTAACGAATCACATATCGTGACAGTCAACTCATCCCTCTGCGCACCGCTACAATTGGTTTTTACCCCTCTCCCTGATTCTCTGGTCTATGAATATTCATATGTCTGTGCTTGCACATATGTTTATACTACGTCTATTTATTTGATTATTCTTGGTAGTCTTCATAAAATGATTGTACACCAAAATATATTTTTTATTTTAGTTTATTTTGGAAACAAATAGTTATACATATTATTAAAGTAATTAGTAATTACACTGTTACATGGTTGCATGAATTAGCGAGGTTTCCGCGTGAAATTTATTACATAAACAGAAAAAAATAGATTATTAAAGAAAACATGAAATGGTAGAAAAAGAAAAAAAAACCGAAAAAAAATTAAAAGAATATATATTTTGTTCACACCTTTAGGGTCTAGACTTTTGTGTTAGACTTCCGAAATATTTTCAAAAAAGTTCATCATGTGATTTATTTCGGATATACGTAGCTTTTTCTGGCTGATTAATTTTTAAGCCTTCTTAAAAAACAGAACAGAAATAATACAGAAAATTATCAGATCGTCGCAAATTAATAGATACTGTCAATGACTAGAAGAATTATAATTGAAAATTAAAGTAATATGAACAAACCCAGCGACATTTGGTTGGAAATAGAACTGATGTCCAGTGAACCGGTACCGCAGTACTTATCAGCTCCAGTCAGAGAACTGTCTCCAGTCCTGGAGACGAGAAACCTGTCACCGCTGCAGCCGGTACTCTGGAAATAATTATAATTAATAATTGTGAATGACGTGCTGATGTTTGTTACACGGGGAACGCAGCCCAAGGCTCGGCTGGACGTAACTGCGTTAAACTGTAAACTGATCAGGACCTACAGCTTATCACAGTCAATTCTTGCATGCTTCATCTCGGCTGGCACAATAATATACAGTCAATTTTATATCTGGACACCGTTGGAATGGACCGTCGACCGAAATGGACCGCCATTTTGGTTTGATATGTTGTGTCAATCATAAAGAGTAGTCGATTATCATAAAAAATATTGTAAATAAAACGTTGAATCAAAATGGATCCTCTGTTGCCAATTTTTTTTTAAATAATAATTTTCCTCAGGCCTAAATCATTTTGGAGATGCTTTTTGCGGAGGGCCTTTAAAGGAAATGAAGAAATGAAGGTTCTGGGAAGGGAGGTAGAAATCTAAGAGTCAGTGTGTCCAGAAATGACAGTGCGGTAAAAGGCGAGTCCGGCTGGAGAGGTCAAAGGGTATCTCTCAATCAGCCTCAGTTGGTGGACACACATATCCACCGCCAAAACTTGGAAAACTTAACCTCATTAGTCCGGACACCTCTGCTAAAACCAAACTTGGCGACGAGCGTTTGACGTTTCGGAATGTGAATTCATAGATAGTTGCCAGCTTACATCGGTTTCTCATTTATTCCCCGTCAATATCGATTTGGCTGTCAAAAGGGAAGCCGTGCTCGGCGTGTTGATATAAAATCGTCAGAAGTCACGAATATCGATACGATATTGTTAAGTTATCGATTTGTTTATGTTTGACTCCCAAAAATGATAAGATAAAATCTTCTCACAGCGGGAATCTCCAGGGTACAGCTGATGTGGCACTGCGTATTGGCTGGACAGGCGGCCTGCCAGCGACACACGCTGTTGGGGCTGTAGGAGTTGGGGTAGTTCTTGGAATACACATAGTAGACCTGTCCTTGGGCCACCTGCACAATAAACATAACATAATACATCTCATCTTTTTCCAGTTGTAATAATGTTATTTGGTGTTAAAATTGTGTAGTGCATTGATTTATTTATTCATAAAATAATGTATTACATAAAAACATAAGGTGCCCATCGAACTGGGGCATTCCTGTATCGAGATGTGGAGCTTTACAATTATTATGGAAGTTAAAAAAATTACATATAAACTTACACTAACACATTTTTATCATTAAAATAAACCTACAAAAGAATAAAGCTACGTTTATAGTTGGCAACAATAACGTTCCTATCTTACTAATCTTACTTAATATTATAAACGCGAAAGTTTGTATGGATATATGTGTGTTTGTTACTCTTTCACGCAAAATTTTCCGAATGGGTTTTAATGAAACTTTACAATAATATAGCTCATACATCAGAATAACATATAGGCTATAATTTATAAAGCTAGCTATTTATTTCCAATATATTGAAAATAATAATAATTGTTTAATAGAAAATGTCAAAATTTGAGAATGACATTTTGCAAAACAATGATTGTTAAATCAAAATTCTATTTTAGAAAATATTTACATTAGTGCATTTATTTAAAGTACTCGCCTAATACTTTGAATCGAATTAAGAATTATAGATATTTTAAATAAATAGGTTAAGAATTTTGGTATAAACGTAGATGGGACCTAGGAAAAAAATAGATTACTCGAAGTACTAATCCTAAGTCGCGTGCAGAAGCTAGTATTATAATATTTAAAAAATTTGACCTGATTTGTCAAGAATTCAGACTATTACGTAATTTTTCACGGGTCTGTGCTGTTATAAGTTACAATATATAAATATTCACTATTTAGTTGGTAGATAAATACTCACATTCTGATAGTAGTCACAGTCCGCGTCCTGTCCGCTGATTTCATGATTGGCCAGAAAGACCATTAGCAACACAGACAAGATCCTCGATTTGACACACTCTGAAATTATATGTAAATAGATACTGTAATGAAACTGGTGCAGAAAACCACTAGCGAAACTGAGGTTGGGGCTAGGGAAATTAGTGGTTTATTTATGGGTTAGGGTATTGTACAGAAATTCAAATATAACGATGTCATCAGATGGCCAATCATCGCCATTTTGTTTTTTTTTTTTACATTTTAAAGGTCCCCGAATTTCAATAGCACCACTAAAATTTAAAAAAAAAAAAATTATGACCCAGACTGGATAACCAAAGACCTTATAAAATTAATCAATAAAAGAAATTAATTACATATGAAATTAAAAAGACAACCAAACAACACATTATTGAAAACAGAATGCCTAAAATTAAGAAATAACATCACTACAATTTCAATTTGGGAGGTGGGTTTGGGTACTGCCGCCCTGGGAACCATTTATTGGACGACCAACACCTCTGCCACAGGTCACCCCAAGTGGTTCGCTACGTTTGGTGACTTAGCAGGGGTGCCCGGGTTCATGGGGTTAGGTTTGTCCGGGACTTGGGGGCGGATACTTCTGCCGACCATCTGCGTGGCATGCCGGATACGGAGGGACTGATTGAGGGAGACCTTTTGATCTCTCCAGCCGGAGCCTCTCGACCCATCGCCTTGCACCGCAGTGGGAGGGATAGCTTCACACGTCCATCACTCCTGGACATATTTATCCCCAGATTCCTACCCACCCCTCAAACCTTTTTCATTTCCAGAACTTACTCTCCTTCCTTTCCCTTAAAAAACCTTTTAGACAGCATTTTCAAAGATGACATAGTCAACTTTGAGCAAAATAAAAATATTTTTAAGTGGTACAAGCTCTTCACAGTCAGTGTGAAGTGAGTCGCCAGTGACGCCCCTGCACGTCAACAGCCAATTAAAACGTTGAAGCAGTGAAGAAAATTGTTACGGACAATCGTCGAATCACTGTTAGAGAAGTTGGCTGAGGATGTCGGCATATCGGTTGGCTCAGCAGTCAATTTTTTTGAAGCAATACCAAGAAAGCGCCCGGATTTGTGGAAAAATAATTCATGGCTTTTGCATCACGATAATGCACCTGCTCACACATCTCTGTTTGTTTGTGATTTTTGGGCCAAAAACAACACCGTAATTATGCCTCAACCACCGAATTGACTGGACTAGGTCCCCTGTGACTTTTTCCTGTTCCCAAAACTGAAAAAACCCATGAAAGGACAGAGTTTTGCCACAATTGAGGAGTTAAAGACCGCATCGCCAGAAGAGCTCAAGGCCGTACCGAAAAGCGCTCATCAGAAGTGCTTCGAGGGTTGGAAAAAGAGCTAGCACTAGTGTATTATATTTGAGGAGGATTACTTTGAAGGGGACAAAATAGATATTGATGAATAAATAAATATTTATCGAGAAAAACAAAAGTGACCTTATTTTTTCGTACACCTACATACCTACTCTATATTTTTATGAGCAATAAAGATCGATTTTGTAATCTATTAAGTCGTACCGGTATCACTGATCATTGACTTCAATAATCGATGTCGGCATCGGATCGGCAAAAAACCACTATCGTTACATTCCTAAAAACATGGACATTTTATGCTTTTCCATACTTATTTTGAAAAATTCACATTTTCGGTCACATGTCCCATCTGCGCTTTCAATCTTTTTCTCAATTTACCTGTGACACCAATAACCGATAAATAAATTTATGAAGTATATAAATTGTTGTTTTATCACACAATTACAGAAAGCCCCCATGAAAATATTTAGGTCTGTCTATAAATTAATCAACAAGGTTATCATTTCAATGATAATCAACACATAAATTAATTTTTTTTAATTGCTGATTGGGTTGAGAACTAAATACCACAATGTTTGATCATTTGACTTTTTTTTTCATAGATCGTACGGTCCGAAATGTGTATGAAAGAGGAGATAAAGCGGTGGGAAGTGTTATTAGGGAGATATTACAGTAAATACTAGGGTCAGTTAATAAGTAATGCCTCTTATATTTTTCTCCTTTTATTGTCAAGAAATTAAAAAGCAATTACACAGGTTGAAAACCACACTATTGACGATTAATTTGTTACTTTTTAATATAATGTCCGTCCATTTTTACAGTTTTGGTCCATCGTTTAACAAGGGCATGAATTCCAGTGCGGTAATAAGCAGAGTCCTGCTTCCTATATAAGCCATTGACGCACGGACGTTTTCATGGCCTCAGCATTTTCAAAGTGAATCTCACATCACACTGCCTTTACCGAGGAAGAGAATGCGTCACAATTCATCTGCAGTTATCTGGCAGTCACCACGAATGGTGTCATCGACTCACTGAATGTTGCGTGGAGTCACAGTGAACAACTGCCTACCCTACAGCTTTTCGTCAGCAAAACCCATCATCTAACAGTGCTGACATCCACTGTTGCATCACCGTACAAATTTCTCAGTCTTTCATGATTGCGAATGGGCGTTTCATCTTGTGCATTCAAGAATTTAAGCACAGAACGCTGACTGATACGAACCTCGGTGTCGCCCATTTTTCAATCGACTGCAGTGCTGCCACCTGTTGATGCAGAAAGTTCTTATTGCAGTAGATTGTAGGACGAATAGCGCCAAATTCAAAATTTTCGATTTTCAAAAATTCAAAATCGGTTGGTACTAGCGGCAGACGGTTTCTTCCAATTTGCAGTCAACGTGAAACAGAGTGTTATGGGTTCGAGACATTAGGAAAAAAGAGACAGGAGACAATCTCCAACCTTCGATTTTTAGCCAGCTGCGAACAGCTCGATATGTCGGGCTGTTCGCAGCACCGTCAGTAGAGCGCTTAACTAACGTTATTTAAGTAGAAAAAAATAGGAGGCATTAGTTTTTGACTGACCCTCGTACATGTAGAGTTGGAACGAGGAAGAGGCGGATATAGTATGGAAGAGGACTGGAGCAGGACAGGACAGTGAGGGATCAGCCCGTAGAGCATTTATGGAGAACTACAAATCCCGCTCTGGAATTTAACGTCATGATATTATTATAAATGGTATCTTCTTCTTCTCAAGTCAAATTCACACGGAGAAAAATGTTATTCTAAAATACGATCATTTTATTCGTAAAAACGGGACTGAAGTTCTTACGAACAAATTAACAGTGTTTCAATGTAAATTGGCGGGAAAATGTAAGAATAATTTATTGGTATACGTACGAAATTACGTATACCTACAAATTATTCTGACATGTTCCCGCCAATAAACATTGAAACACTGTTAATTTGTTCGTAAGAATTTCAGTCCGTTTTTAACCGTTTTTACTATTAAAATTATCAGTTTTTTCGAATAACATTTTTCTCCGTGCGCCATTGCTGAGAATCGTGACCCCCTACTCCCATTTCCTCGGAGGACATGGCTCCTCATCTCCCCGCGGTTCTACGCTGCGTGGAGAGCCAAGGACTCCATAGTACCACAGACGCCTGTGACATTGGTCACTCCAGCGCATTGAAGAACTTCCTCTGCTTCGTCTGCCAAGCACTTTGTCAGTGACTGTGAGTTTATCCAAGTTTAGGAAGCACAAACTTATAGGGGTTATACTAAGTGTCTTCCGCCCGCCCTAGCAGACTCGATCGATAACGATCGATAGGATAACTATCGGTAACTTCTCATCGTTCCCTAGCATGATTAAATATCGCCAACGAATAAGTGACAGTTCATAATGATTAAGTGACCTTAAGAGGCTAGACTTTGAACCACACGCGGAACACCCGCGTCTGTCATTCTGTCCCGCTCACAATAAGCTCACGCACACTTACAATACATGCGAATGCGAAATGTGCGAATGAGACAACGCTCAAATTTACCTACAAAAATCGCTCGAAAAGGGGTTTATGGAGAATACACTTTTCTACACCGAAACTTTCACGAAATTGAAATTTTAAAATACATATAGTTTTTAGAAAGAAGAAGCTACGTCGGTAGCTTTTTATAATTTTATAATTCTTTATGAGAGTTGAGTTAGCAGCACTTTTTCCTTAAATAATATTTTTTGATAAATCGTATATGTTTGACAGTGAATGTTAACGTTAATACGAAGCGCATCGAAAATTCGAAAACATACCGACATAGTTTTTACCCTCTAGAAGGCAGTATAAAAAAATATATATTCATTTTGTGCAATTTTCGATGTAGAAAAGTGTTTTTTCCCGGGCGTCCTTTTTGTATGGGCCGAAAAGCGAAGTCTATCATCTTAACATATTCGACATCAACTGTTGTTTGTACGTTAGCGTATGTGCAGTTGTCCTAGGGAACGATAAGTAGTTACCGATAGTTATCCTATCGATCGTTATCGATCGAGTGTGCTAGGGTCTCTGATGACTATCGGCCTACGATGGCAAATAAAGTAAACTTCGTTCCGCGGGGGGTTATCAGTGATCAGAGAAATCAACACGATTAGAGAGGTAAACTTCACTTTTAAGTAACTTGTAATTTGATTATTAATCTTACTATCTTACTAATTAACGTGCTAGCGGAACAATTGCTAACCGGAGACTGACGCACTGGCGCGGAAGTCCTGGCTCGCAAGTGAGTGACATGAAAATGGGACTTCCCCCTGCGTCACTCGTTATGCGAAATGTCGCTCTTTATGCGAATTACTTGTTATGGGACGTGCTCGTTATGAGAGGTTTCACTGTATTATAATTGTAGGATTTGTGAAGCTGGAAGTATTTATGAAAAAAATATATATGTCACAGGATCATTAACTCAACCGATTAAATTAGTATTTTGTTATCATATTCAATCTATTATAGTATATTATACATCAATCAGAACTTCACACAATGCAGAGCAGGACCGTGAAGATTGAAAGAGCCAGGTTTATCAGGACTTATAGAGTTGGGGGTTGCGATCATCACCAATGCGGGAATAACTCAAAAAGAAGAACAAGAATGCAATTTCTTAAATAAGTACTAAGATCCTGCGTCGATTGTTTACTTATCCTCAGTCCATCTAGAGATAACAAACCTGTCATCCCGTAGAGATAATCTTAGATCATTTCGCGCTGTTCCGAACATCAGCTGGCCATTTAGTTTACTCCGCGAAAACAGATGCTGGATTCCCGAGGTATGTTTTCAATAAACATGGTAGAATTTCTAACATAAAATGTGAATATTATACTATAAAAAACGAGTGGTTAGCGAATTTTCTGTTATCTCGTTTCTGACGCTTCTTTTCACGTTTTTTGTCTGTATGTATTTAGACTGGAAATAAATCGACCAGAACTTGGGCAATAATAAAAAGCAAACATACTTATTTCGATTGTCTGTTATGTGCGTTAGCTATTCCTGCGTAAAATCTGATTCAATGATATTAAATTTGCTTTAAATTTAAGTGTTTAAATGATTTCAATGTTTAAAAAATATATATGTATATATTTCTTGCTAGGGCCATTCCGATGAGTTTTTTTTTTACAATTATTTCTGGCTTTCACCCTTCAAGGGTGTTCTTGGCCATTATTCAAAGTTATGGAGAAATGAAAGCCGAATTTAAATATTAATTTTATTTAAATGGACAAATTTCAAAATTATAATGATGATTGGAGTCGAGTTCAGACTTAGAAGAGATGAGGTATTGAATGGAGGGGAGGCAATTTTTGATAAGGCTTGATAGAAGAGAGGATATTTGTTTAGAGAGGGACAGCCAAAAATATGTGATCTAAAGTTCCCACTTTTAGACCACGGAATGTACAATCTGGGGAGTCAAGGACGTGAATTTTAAAAAGGTGAGAAGGAACAGAACAATTATTCCGATGAGTTTCAATACTCATTTTAGAACGCGAGAAACTTACAATTTATAAATGGAGGTAATAGGTAAATTTGACATTCGTATTTTAATATCAAAAATATAATTTTCCCATACAGTACAGCACAAAAATAAAAGACAGGTTAAGTAGAACAAGAGAAAACAAGTAGAGAAAAAAAAACGAGTACATCTAATTTCATTCAAATTCTCCAGTACTAATTAGTCCTAAATTCTCAAGTCTTTTGAAATAACTTCAATTTATTAACTCCATTTTTGGCAGTAATCTTCTTATAAATGTAATATGAAAAGTGATGGTGTAGAAAATGTAAAATTATGCAATGTCCAATGTTTTAAATATACTGTCCTCCGCGTGCAAAGTCGTATCTCCTATAAGCATAAACTTTCTAATTAAAGTGTGTTTATCGGAAGTGACCTGCCAGGTAAGTATGTTTTCTGTATCTATTTGTAAATAATAGTTCTAGGTAGAGCCTAAGAAGTCATAATGAAATGTTCAGCGCCCTTGAGGTGATTTCTCACAAAAACGGCGCTCTACAAATTATCCAATTATTATTATTATTATTATTATAAACGCGAAAGCTTGTATGGATGTATGTATGTTTGTTACTCTTTCACGCAAAAACTGCTGAATGGATTTTAATGAAACTTTACAATAATATAGCTCATACATCAGAATAACATATAGGCTATAATTTATAAAGCTAGCTATTTATTTTCAATATATTGAAAATAATAATAATTGTTTAATAGAAAATGTCAAAAATTGAGAATGACATTTTGCAAAACAATGATTGTTAAATCAAAATTCTATTTTAGAAAATATTTAAATTATTGAATTTATTTGAAGTGCTCGCCTAATACTTTAAATCGAATCAAGACTTATAGATATTTTAAATAAATAGGTTAAGAATTTTAGTACAGGCGTAGATGGGACCTAGGAAAAGAAAATAGAAAAGTTTCATTAAAGTCCATTCAGTGATTTTTGCGTGAAAGAGTAACAAACATACATACCTCCATAAAAACCTTCGCGTTTATAATATTACTATTATTTATAATATTTCTGCCCGCGACTTCTTCTGCGTAGGATTAGTACTTCGATTAATCTATTCTCTTTTCCTAGGTCCCATCTACTTTTTTACCAAAATTCTTAACCTATATATTTGAAATATCTATAATTCTTGATTCGATTTAAAGTATTAGGCGAGTACTTCAAATAAATTCAATAATTTAAATATTTTCTAAAATAGAATTTTGATTTAACAATCATTGTTTTGCAAAATGTCATTCTTAAATTTTGACATTTTCTAATAAACAATAATTATTATTTTCAATATATTAAAAAAAATAGCTAGCTTTATAAATTATACCCTATATGTTATTCTGATATATGGGCTATATTATTGTAAAGTTTTATTAAAATGCATTCATTAAATTTCGATTTAAAGAAGAACAAACATACATACATCCATACAAACTTTCAGGTTTATAATATTAGTAAGATAAATAGGTTAAGAATTTTTGTGTAAACATAGATGAGACCTACGAAAAGAAAGTAAGCTAATCGAAGTACTTACTAATCCTGCGCAGACGAAGTCGCGGGAAGAAGCTAGTACTTTTACATTTATTTTTTAGTTAGATACGTTTTTAGATTTTCACGGCCAAAAGCATTTTCGTTGTTTGTTTTTGGGGTGTTATGCCGTGTTGCGCTACCTCCTTCTTTAGCCGACGTTTCGGACAGCGTTGCAGTGTCCATCATCCGGGCAGATCCGGAAGATGTTCCATTTTTTTTTAAATTAACAAGAAAATTGGCACTTCACTTTGTAAGCTATACAACAAATATTATAAATAATTTTTAAACTTTGGACTGTCAACGGAAAATCCCGCCAATTTGTAATCATACACTTTATTAATTCTTAGGTTTTTGTCCACGGAATCAATTATAAATATTTCAGACAAAATGAAAAGAATTATTATTTTTAATGGTGAACAAATCTCCGCATTATAGAAAAAAATAGAAAAAAACTTTTATGATGTACGGACGCCAGGGGTCAAATCTGTCCATAAGGAACACGATTGGAATATGAAGTTTGTGGCTCGTGACGTCCTCCTTAGACTTGAAGGGTTAAAACACATTATATTGTTTAAAAATAGCACATAAAATAAAATATCAGTAAACTCACGCATTCTGTTTTACTGCAATTTAAACAATAAAACGAACTATCAACAGTCGGCGTCGTGAAATTAACACCCCGTCGTGCTGTATAACAACTAACAACACCGGTGTAATGTAAGTTATATTGTATGTTAACACTGTGAAACTTCAAACTATACTAACGAATTCAGTGCACGTCAAGATTAGTTAGCAGAGCTGTCAATTGTTATCTTTTTTTTTCTAAAAACAGGAAACTCACCACCTTTCCAATAACACCTCAAACGTATAAAATTAAGAGGAAGTATAAATAAATTAATTAATCATTTTGTTATTAAGTACATAACAATGATAATGTTAATGATTATTGACAGTGTATAAAGTGCTCATGTTATGGATAGTTTTATTTTTGTATTTATGAGATCTTGCCTTTATCTTGGTTAGCAACCAATTAAAAGTATTGTAAAAAAATGAAAATGCGGCACAACTTTCCTAACATAATAAGTACATTTTTTCTTTCATTTTACATGTTATAAATTCTAATTAATTTATACCCTCCGAATACAACCAGATTGCAAATCTTTATATTTGACTAATTTAGAATATCAGGCCCCCTAGCATACTCGATCGATAACGATTGATAGGATAACTTTCTGTAACTTCTCATCGTTCCCTAGGACAACTGCAGATTGCTAAAGTACAAACAACAGTTGATATCGAATTTGTTAAGGACACTTAGTCATTGTGAACTGATACTTATTCGTTGGCGATCTGTAGTCATGCTAGGGAACGATGAGAAGTTACCGATAATTATTCTATCGATCGTTATAGAGCAAGCGTGCTAGGGCCTCAGGTACAAATTCTAAATTACACATGGACGAATTAACACATGTACGAATTTTCACATGGACGAAATAACACATGGACGAATTTTCACATGGACGAAATTACATATGGACGAATTTTCACATGGACAAAATTACACATGGATGAATTTACACTTGGACAAATTTATACATGGATGAATTTACACATGGATGGATTTAGACACAGACACAGGGAGAGAATTACCCAACTTAAATTATTATTATTATTATTACCTTCTAGAATTACAAATCAAAAACTCTATTTTTAATTTTAGGTATTTAAGGTGGGCTAAATAAATTTTAAATTTAAAAAAAAGTAAAACTAAAGTTCTGTTAGGTTAGGTTAGGTTTGTGATTCTCTCCATGTGTAATTCTTGGGGCGAAATATGGATTAAATTCACACCTATGCAATTTCGTCATACATCCTTAGATAGTTGAATGGGCATCGCGTTTGGGTGTTCACTCAGGCGTTCGGTGTTCGATTCCTCGGCTGGCTAAGTCCTCCATCACAACACAAGCAACATCATCTGCTTAGTGTGGTGGTAGTAGGAGATTTTCAAATGTTGTTGGGTTATTCGTAACCCGGGAATGTTTGTCTTTCTTAAAAAAAAAAAAATCGAAATTGGGTGTAGCAGGGAATCGTTAAATAAAGGTCGTTTGATAGAGATGCTATCGATAATGTTGGTAACTTTTCATCATTCCCGAACATGACTGCAGATCGCCAACGAACAAACAACAGTTCACAGCGACTAAGATTTCTTGATTAATTATAACGTGAAACGTTTGTACGTTAGCGATCTTCAGTCGTGTTCAGGAGCGGTGACAACTTATCGAAAATATCGATAAATCCTGTAACGAAAGAACGTTCTAAATACCCCGAACCTGCTATTTTTACTTGAATTTGGTCGTAAACGTTCTTTTCCTAGATTCTATGTCAATATAATGGATTATATATTATGTAAAACTACTTAAAAAGAAACATTTTATTTTAATTTCGTGCACTATCTAGGTAGATACTAATTACATTATTATCGTATTCAAAGCAGCGACCAACGAACCCGTTCGGTTCACACTTAGCAAGAAATAACGGATTTTACGTAGGTGACCACAAATATTTATTTTTAAAATTGGTGAAATTTTAATAATAATGAGATTGAGTGTGCTTATTTTTGTCGATAATTTATACCGTTTTAAAAAAAATTGTCTTGATATCACATTTTCACACAACTGTAATATATTTGCATGAAGTTTAGATGCATCAGTTGGTTTTCCGTACAGTTTTCCCTCTGTCTGATCCACCTTATGTTGTTACTCCAGCTTCACACTGTTGAAATATATTTACGTGGAGTGTAGATTAAAGTGTATTTTCCGTACAGTTTTTAGTCTGTCTAAATCTTTTTGTGGTTTTTCTGAGCTGTACAGTTTCACATCCTTGATATATATTTACATGGAGTGTAGATTACAGAGTATTTTCCGTACAATTTTCAGTCTGTCTAAATCTTTTTGTGGTTTTTCTGAGCTGTACAGTTTCACACCCTTGAAATATATTTACATGGAGGTAGATTACAGAGTATTTTCCGTACAGTTTTCAGTCTGTCTAAATCTTTTTGTGGTTTTTCTGAGCTGTACAGTTTCACACCCTTGAAATATATTTACATGGAGGTAGATTACAGAGTATTTTCCGTACAGTTTTCAGTCTGTCTAAATCTTTTTGTGGTTTTTCTGGGCTGTACAGTTTCACACCCTTGAAATATATTTACATGGACTGTAGATTACAAAGTATTTTCCGTACAGTTTTCAGTCTGTCTGAATCTTTTTGTATTTTTTCTGAGCTGTACAGTTTCACACCCTTGAAATAGGTTTCAAATTCATTTCCGTACAGTTTTCCCACTGTCTGCTGTAATATATTTACATGAAGTGTATGTTTTCCTTCTGTCTGAATGTGGTGGTGTTTTTCAATTTTGCATAGTTTCACATTTGTGTACATGAAACACTTTGTTTGGCAATTATATTTTTAGTTATTAGGTACCTACATACAACAAAAAGAGATAATTTATTATAAACAATGCGATTTGTGTAGAAAGAGATTAGATAAGATTATTGTTTATTATTGCGGGAGACAAACAACTTCTTTGAACTTTTTATTTACCAATAATCGATAAATCATCTGTAGATTACGTTAATTATTAGTGTTGCTGATTCATGGAATTATCCTTCAATTTATTACTGAAAATTGTACAGATAAAAATAATGACAATATCAATAATATACAAAATTTTCCAGCTACGAGTATCACGTGTAAATTATACCGAGTTTACACTTCAACATCACTGGAGAAGGTGGACGGCCTCCGTGGTCGAGGGGTAATGCTCTCAACTAGCAATCCGAAGGTCGCGGGTTTAAATCCAGGCATGCGCAAATAAATTGCATTTGATTGATTTGTGCTATTTCACAATTAATTCATTAAAAATAATATATAGTAGATATATTTGCTGCACGTTCCGGAGTGGAGGATAATTTCAGTATTGCCCTGATATAAGACCACCATTCAGAATTAAAATGTTGTTTGAAATGGTCTGTCCTTTGTGATTTTAATTGTCAGGTACTTCCCCACCTTCTTTTCCCTATCTCCTTCTCCTCCCCACTACCTTGCGGTAAGTTGTGAGGCTGACAGTCTCACTGTCTCCATCAGACGGGAGCAGTTGGGACTCTTGTGTGGTTTTCACATATAAAAAAGATCGCACCCATACTCATTAAAAACAAAATATATGACATAGAAGCCTGCCGGCTGTCGCCGAACTACAACCAACCTTCACGGATTATAAAGTTATGCGTTTGGCATGTAGATAGAAACAAAGGCGGAGCGCCGCTGTGCGAAGATGTGATTGATCATTGAATCAGTGAAAGGTGTGAAAGGTTCCATACCAACGATTGTGCATGACACAGCTCCATTGTTTTTATTATCTCTGGTTGCACAAATCTACCTATATTATTCGAATTTTTCACTTTCATTCTCCTAAATTATATATTTTTTAATCCAGGAGAAAAATGATATCGTCTTGAACACACACATTTAAAAATATATATATATACCGCACAAGAGTCCTAACTGCTACCATTGAGACTATGGCATCCTTAATTGGGGTATGTTTTGAGGCTGAAGGTAGTGGGGGGAAGGAGATGAAGGCGATGAAGGCGAGGAAGAGGAAGGCGAGAAAGTACCTGGCTAATCAGATCTGGTCACCAAACACGGCTAAAGTCAGATACGTTTTTAGATTTTCACGGCCAAAAGCATTTTCGTTGTTTGTTTTTGGGGTGTTATGCCGTGTTGTGCTACCTCCTTCTTTAGCCGACGTTTCGGACAGCGTTGCAGTGTCCATCATCAGGGCAGATCGACGGATCTGCCGGATCTGCCCTGATGATGGACACTGCAACGCTGTCCGAAACGTCGGCTAAAGAAGGAGGTAGCAAAACACGGCATAACACCCCAAAAACAAACAACGAAAAAAACGGCTAAAGTCATTTCGAGTAACGTTTCCATTCTGAATGGTGGTCTTACACCAGGGCGCTACTGAGAGTATCTTCGTGCCGCAAATATAGTATATATTATTTCTAATTAATTAATTGTGAAATAACACAAATTAATCAAATAAAATTTATTTGCGCACGCCGGGTTCGAACTCGCGACCTTCGGGTTGGGAGTCAAGAGCCTTACCCCTCGACCACGCCGGCTGTCATAATACACGTCACAAATGGTGACCGGATAACTCAGAATGAATCCAACTCAACACCTCCTTTGAAGTCACTAAAAGTCACTAAAAGAAGAAAAAAAAATGTTTGAATAGGTTACGTTAGGTTAGGGTTTGGGATAATTTTCAATTTTTTTTTTCACAACTTTTAATGACTTTCCAAAGAGGTGGTGAGTTGACTTGATTCTGAGTTATCATCGAACCATCACAAATAATTTGATTGATCTCAATGTAATGACTGACTACAGTTTGGATTGTTTTAAAATACTTCAGATACTAATATCTACACTATCTACAGCATGTATGTCGGACGAATATCTACAGCTATGTTGGACAAATATCTATGAACTTCAGAGAGAAGACTAATATCTACAGAGCTGAGGTCGGATAAATATCTATGACAGTCCCAGTGGTGACGAATATCTATGGAGAGTAGGTGGGACTAATATCTACAGAGGGCAGCTGAGCAAGAGGTTGTACGGAAAAGCATAAATTACGTCAATTATGTAAAGGCTTAAACGTTTAAAGTACGTACATGAAGTTTTTGCATAATATTACGTATTTTGCTGTAATGTTGAAATTGGCGTAGCGCCTGCTCGTGTCATGGCAAGAAAAACATCCCAGTTTTCAAGTAGTTTAGCAGCTACACTAGGTTTGTTTAACATGGTTTATGATACACAAGAAAGTGCCCTCTTCATAGCGCCTGCTCGCGTCAAGGCAAGAAAAACATCCCTGTTTTCAAGTAGTTTAGCGGCTACGCTAGGTTTGTGTAACATGGTTTGTGATACAAAAGAAAGTGCCCCCTTCGTAGCGCCTGCTCGCGTCAAGGCAAGAAAAACATCCCAGTTTTCAAGTAATTTAGCAGCTACGCTAGGTTTGTGTAACATGGTTTGTGATACAAAAGAAAGTTCTTTAAAGTGCATACGCAATATTACGTTATGCCAATATGCTATACATAATTGCAAATCCAACATCTGCCAGTAATGTAGATATTCGTCTACATCACCTGTTCCGTAGATATTAGTCAGCAGTTTGAGCTGTAGACATTCGTCCTCACTTTGGTTCCCATACAGTGGCGTAACTATAGGGTGGCAGTGCTGGCGAAATGCCACAGTCCACGTGGGGTCCGGGGCCCCAGCCCGGCTCAGAAGTAACCTAACATTTTAAACAAAATTAAGTAAAAATTATAAATTGACCTAACATTTTTAACAAAATTAAGAAAAATTATAAATTTTATGTACATAAAATCAATTAAAATTAGACACAACTAAAGACCATATACAAATTCAAATATTTTTTTAAGATTTAAAAGCATTCATAAGAAAAGGATGTCGATCAATTTTAGAACACATGCATTGATCAAATGACACTGATATCTTAAAAAAAGTTCTAGAATTTGTTGATTTATATAAAAAAAGACATATCTGAATCATTTGCCGGGGAAATTCTCAGTTTTCGGTCCACCTGCGGAGGTAAAATAGAAAAGGCTTCGTGTATTAGAGAACTTGCTGATTTATTAATAATAAAGTATGTACTGCATTAATGTTATTTTTTACAATTTCTGTGACTAACAGCTAGTGCTGAAAGATCATTTTCGAAACTAAAATGAATAAAAACCTATTTAAGAAACTCAATGTTACGTAACTTGGCTATTCTGTCTATCGAAAATTCTATTGCCCGGTCTTTAAACTTTGATGACGTTATTGATACTTTGGCGGAACAGAAAGCTCGGAGAAAAGAATTTTATTAATAAATATCTTGTAAAGGTTAAATGGTTATTTCATTTTAAATATGCAATATCTATGCCTTTAAAAATAAAATTTATTAGATATTTAACAAAAATGCACACAATATAATAGTACTAATGGGTAACTTCTTAAAATTCAATTACAACGAGACGATTCTTACTGGGGGGCCCCATCCAATGAATTTGCCACGGGCCTCAGATAGTATAGTTACGCCACTGTTCCCATAGATGTTGTTACAACATACCTCGTATAGATATTATTCAGAACATGGATTCTCATAGATATTAGTCCGATTTGTTCAGTTTTTGAAATTCCTGTAGATATTAGTAGACGCCTCCTTCTAAAGGAAGTGGCGCCGTCTGTTATATTAAAAAAGAACCGTGGAAGTTTTCAAACAGCATCCCTGATGAAAAAATGTTAAATTGGAAATTTGACAAAACTAGGATTTTCTCAGTTTCCAAAACTATATGTACTATTTTCCGACCAATTTTCTGATTTTGCAGGAAGAAAGGTTTTCTGAAGAATAAAATTTTACAGAATTTAATATTTCCCAAAGTTTTCAAACTTCTAATAACAAAATCAAAAAGATAAAAAATGTCACAAAGTTTTCATAAAAATTTCCCGACTTATTTTCCTACCATTCTTCGTACCAAAAATTTTCTTATTTTACAATTTTCCCGGAAGATTTTTTCCAGAAAAATCAATATTTCTCAACATGATAAATTTTCAAACTAACGTTACAAAAAAATTGTGACCAGAAAGTTCAGTGGAAACTTTTTAAGTGTAAGATTATTGAATACAAACTTTTCATCGGATGTTAATTCCTCACATGATAACTCATCATGCGTCGAAAACGGATTATTGGGGGTTTTAACCTTAGGTTAGGTTAGGTAAGGTTAATGTGAGTTATGATGTGATGAATTCTCATGTGAGGAAGTATCGTGTCTGAATAAATTTACTATGGCAATGCAGACGCTGAGATCTCATAGTCCGATTAGACATGGAACTCAAAAAAAAAAATGACACCCTTAGAAAAACACTCCATCTCTTCGAGATGACACTAGTATCTCTTTTCGACGGGACCGCTTGGTCTGCCAATCATCATTTCGACGGTCCTGAAGAACTATGAACGATCTGCTAAAAATTGAAAATCGTTTTGTTGACTTATTTAGTCGATTTAAAAGTTTATATTTTCGGATTTTTTAAATAAATTAAATTAAATGCCAAATTTAATCATAGAACTTTACATAATTGAGCCGAAATATCAAAAAGCCGCCTTCAGAGCCTAGCAGCAAAAATAATCATTTTTTACTAGCAAATTTACAATTTATTTTATTTTTTTATTAACTTAAGAATGATACATATTAATTCATACTGGTCTTCCATTAAAAACATTTGCTTGTGGATGGAAGAAGAGTTAACATTTCATATATGTTCAATTAATACAATCGCGTGTTTACATACTCGTATGTACAGTTAATACAGTAACTAAAATATTTACTAGTATTTAATAATATCTTGATTGTATGTGTGCATACTGTGCATTATGAACTAATATTGTAAATTTGACAGTCCTACAGGAATTTCATAGTTTATCAGTCAGTCTAAGGCCTTGGACACACGCGGCGTTAAAAGCGCTAGCGTTATTGAGCCCGACCTACGCCGCTTATACTTTCTACACTACGTAATAAAAGATTTCTTCCTACGGCAGGAGAGGGAGTCAGTTGAATTCGGAAGTGGCCGCGGAATATAATTTATTGGTACTCGATCTGTTAACTTGACGGCTGACAGCGGCTTGAGCATGGTACCTCCATATTTAAAATGACCCCTCTTCGTGAAAATGATCCCGAGGGTCGCATAACTTTTTTCAAATATCGCGTCAGCAGCGGTTACGGAGAAAAACGGCGAATAGCGAAGACCCGAACCGCGCTTAGAGCGCACCATCTTTTTACGTGTGGCGGGTGTGTATGGGATTGTATGGCGAGCGCTATTTTGTTATAATGTATATTTTGATATTAACGCCGTGTGTGTCCAAGGATTAATGGTATTGAGTTGCAATTTATTGGTGATACACCACACGGAGAAAAATGTTATTCAAAAATACGATAATTTTATTCGTAAAAACGGTTTTAAACGGGACTGAAGTTCTTACGAACAAATTAACAGTTTTCAATGTTTATTGGCGGGAAAATGTAAGAATAATTTGTTGGTGTACGTACGAAATCTCGTATACCAACAAATTATTCTTACATGTTCCCGCCAATAAACATTGAAACCCTGTTAATTTGTTCGTAAGAACTTCAGTCCCGTTTTTAACCGTTTTTGCGAATAAAATGATCGTATTTTAGAATAACATTTTTCTCCGTGCAGTCATAAAAGTTTTTCAAATTATTCTGTATCCAAATATAGTCGTACGTACTTCTTATAATTTTATAAATGTATAAAATATATATAGGTCCTCAAAAGGAAAAACTTTAACATCTTGAAAAATAGCAACAATGTCATTAATAAATAATTTTATAGTATCTAGAGATTGAATAACAGTAAAAATTAGGTATCTATCTAGGTACCTCTGTTACGTAAAGATATACATTACTTAGGTAGATTTGACTATCAGTCGTTTTAGAATTAATTATTTATTTAAACAACGTACCATCGCAGTAAATTTGCATTACAAAGTACCTACCTACTCCATAGGTATGGGCGGAAACTTTATCTTTTTTTGTTTCTAATTTGGAAATAATACAACATAGTTTTTTATTTGGCAACGAGGCGCACCCAAAAAGTGTGTTGCTTAAAATTCTGTAAGTATATTTAAATTCAGCTTACAGAGGTAATAAAAATTTGTCGAAAAGATGTAATAAAAATTAGTCGTAAATAATATTAAATGAAACGAATTACTTTGTGTAAACCACTATAATTATAGCGGTTTACACAAAGTAATTTGTTTCATTTATTTATTATTATCAAGTTTAATTTGTAGAACTCCATTTTTATTTTTTGTTTTTTTTTTATATTGTAGGTATTCTTCTGACTTCCGGTCCGGATTAAATCTTCCCCGCGGGAAAAACTTAACCCTTCCACACACTTTTCCACAAATGATCATCTAGTCAATCCATGCTATGTAATTATTGTACTATTTAAGTACAATAAATACAAAACAATAGAAGAACAACATGTCAACCCAACAGAGACCAAATGGGAAAATAATTCATCGACTCCAGATATTTTCATATCAGAGGGTTTTAAATTAAAATCATTAAAAAATAAATAATAGAACGTGTTTTGTGACAAAAATACATCAGTTTTTCTATTTATTTAAGGTCTTACAAACTAAAATATTTCAGATTTTTTTACACACTTATTTTGTTTAGACATTATTGAAAAATTATAAATTATTTTGATCAATAATTAATTTTAAGAAGTATATAATTTTCATTCATTTACCATCTCCCGTTTGATCATTTTTATGGCAGTTCGAGACATAAATTCTCGCAACTCATTAGCCCATATTAGCCGCTGAGATGCGGCCGTTAGAGGTCCTGTGTTCGCGTCGCTCTTAATTACAAAATTTTGCATTAAATTTAAAACTAATACCGTTTAGCTTCAAGGTTGCAAAAACATCCGCGCGCAGGTTGTTAACAAAAACGGAATAATGGATTGCTGGATATTACCTCTTAATTTATTCTGAATTTTTTCGACTTTGCGATACTATCTAAAACTTCTATAAAAAATGTATTAAATAAAAAAATAAAATAAAACATGTTCAACAACAACAACATCAACACGAATTTCAGAGCCTGAATCTTTTTCGCATCGAACAAAATAACATCGAGCAAAATTTTTTTTTTTTTGGTTGCTCGGAGGTATATGAATTGTACCTACGAGTTCTCTAAAGTCAAACATGTGGATTTAGCATTAGATATATTATTATTTATTATATAGTGTATATGCTTTATTTATATATTTTTTAATCTTTTTATTTATGTTATAAATTAAATTTGTATTCGATATGTAAAAGCCCAATAGAGCGTCAATAAATAAATAAATAAAAAACAGTTCGCACGCTCAGAATGATTCGAATAAGCGTAAAACCTTCGAACATGAACGGGCTTGGGTACAAAACTAAATATATGTGTTGCTTAATTTAATTTCGCTTAAGTAGCTAAGTACTATTCAACTGACCCTGAATTGATTGCAATAATTACAACAATTTGTTAAGAATTTAATCCAATTCACGTAATATTTATCTGCCGCCCGCATATTGAATTCGCCATTGTACGATGAGCCCATAATACACCTGTCTGCAGTTTACCGTCTGTCTGCGTGGCATTGTGTCACCTGTGGATTTCAATATTATATACATATTATTAAAACATCTGATCAATCAAACATGAACTCTAAACTAGCGGTCTAAGGGCTGAGGGAAGGTTCCCTAGAAAACATCACTGGCTGCGGACCCGAGTTGAATGACGCCGGACGCATGAATTTCGGTATTTTAAAAAAATAAATATAAGCATTACGAGAAAACACCATACAGCATGACAATAGCATGTAGAAATTGGTTCCATGTCTAATCGGCCTATGATATCTCAGCGTCTGAATTACCAAAGTAAAATATTCAGACACGATACTTCCTCACATGATAATTCATCACATCATAACTCACATTAACCTAACCTTACCTAACCTAACCTAGCCTTACCTAACCTAACCTAACCTAACCTAAGGTTAAAAACCCCAATTATCAGTTTTCGACGCTTCGAGACATGATGAATTATCATGTGAGGAAAAGCTTGTACTCAATATTCATACCAAAGTTTTCACTGAGTAGACCGGTCACCGTAGAAATTATAGGAGTAAAAAGGTAGGCAATTCTCTGAAAAAATCCGGTTGCGCATCCCCTTTCCGATTATATATATTTTTAGCACAATATAAATTGATCAAAAATCTCTACTGCCTAAAATCCTGGGAATTTTTCGCAATTCTGGGGATTTTTTTTGCCTCTTCTCGGGATTACTCTACGAGTATTATAGTGGTATTAGGATGAATCAGACAGTTCACTCGAGTGAAGGTTTACGCCATGTTTTTTCGGCCTAACGTTCCATTCCTTCTTTTCATTCCATGTTCAGACGGCGCTATAGAAATAAGCGTTCACTCGTCCATTCCCACCAAAGCGTCGCGTCGCCGAGCGAGGTCAGGCGCGCTGGAATTGCGCGGTCCGGCCTCGAATTTTAAGGAAAAACATGTCAGATGCATCGATTTTCACGCAATTTTATTGAGACAATTAAATAAAAAAATATATAAAAAAACAGTATTGTTTCGTCTCATAAACCTTTTTATTTTTTATGACATAATAACACAATTTGATTTTACTTTTTTTATTACGAACATTTTCCTACAAATTAATAATCTTACATATATTAAAAAATATATATAACACATGGATAATAAGGGAGACCAAAAAATTTATATGAGAGGTGTTCCCAAAAGCAAAAAAAATAAGCCGAACGAATACCATTTTGACGTTTTGCGTGCGACGTGATAGCGTCCTTCCCGTACAGGACGCGAGAGAAACTGATTTCGGATGCCGAATGAAAATATCCAACATTGTTGGATCGGTTCACATGAAGATTTCATTCGGCAGTATTCGGCACTTTCGTTTCATTTCATGTTCAGACGTGTCATTCCGAGTAAATTAGGCCGAATGAAATACGGAAATGAAAAGATTAGTGAACCGTCTGATTGGCACTTTAAGCTGGAATCAGACAGTTCACTCGAGTGAAGGTTTACGCCATGTTTTTTCGGCCTAATCGTCCATCTTCGTTTCATTCCATGTTCAGACGGCGCTATAGAAATATGCGTTCACTCGTCCATTCCCACCACAGCGTCGCCGAGCGAGGTCAACCGCGCTGGAATTCGTTTGATTTCCAGCGCGGTCCGACCCCGAATTTTAAGGAAAAACATGTCAGATGCATCGATTTTTACGCAATTTTGTTGACACAATTAAATAAAAATAAATAAAGAAAACAGTATTGTTTCGTCTTATAAACCTTTTTATTTGTTATGACATAATAACACAATTTGTTACTTTTTTTATTACGAACATTTTCCTACAAATTAATAATCTTACATATATTAAAAAAACATTTAAAATACATGGATAATAAGGGAGACCCAAAAATTTATATGAGAGGTGTTCCCAAAAGCAAACAAATTAGCCGAACGAATACCATTTTGACGTTTTGCGTGCGATGTGATAGCGTCCTTCCACGGTCCTTCCCGTACAGGACGCGAGAAAAACTGATTAAGATTTCACTCGGTGTTCAGACGTTTCACTTTGCTCTCTTCCGCGCGCATGCGCGCGTAAGTGAAGGATGCCGAATGAAAATATCCAACATTGTTGGATCGGTTCACTTGAAGATTTCATTCGGCAGTATTCGGCACTTTCGTTTCATTTCATGTTCAGACGTGTCATTCCGAATAAACTAGGCCGAATGAAATGCGGAAATGAGCGATTAGTGAACCGTCTGAATGGCGCTTTAGTGAACCGTCTGAATGGCGTTTTATGAACCAACACTAGATGATCTATATTTCCATCCCGGTTACAAGGAACCGGTTCCTTTGCTGTCACAGGAACCGTCGATATTATTTTGCTGATGAGCCAGTTATTTTTGGAGCTGGTTAGCTGGCAGGAAACGAAGAAAAGGAAGTTCCGGGAAGGAAAAAGGTGTGAGGGATGGATAGCGAGCTGGGGTTAGTGGGTCCAGGTCCGTACAAACGACAGTTGATATCGAATATATTAAGGACATTTCGTCATTGTGAACTGTCACCTATTAGTTTGCGATCTGCAGTTGTCCTAGGGAACAATGAGAAGTTACCAACAACCGGTCGGTAACTTCATATCGATCGACCATGCTAGCACACCAGAAATGATGGACTAATAAGTAACGGAAGGATGGATTCATTTCTTTCACCGCGGAGCAAGGCGATGGGTTGAGAGAGTCGTGCAGGAGAGGTCAAATAATCCTAATCCGGTCCTACCCACCACGCAGTAAGTAGGCAGACGCATACGCCGATTAGACCTAGACAAACTTCACCTCATAAGCACGGGGACCACTGCTAGTCACCAACGTAGCGAAACACTTGGGTTGACCGGTTCTCCAGGCTGGAACCGCAGTGACATAAATAAACCAATCCCCGTAGTGACAACCTAATTCCTGCTGCCGGAAGGGTTGCCAAGTGGGATGATCTTTTTGTGGAAAAATGTGGGGATTCTGCGGAGCGTAGAGAATTTGATTTATTGTGGGTTGTGGATAATTTAGATTATTGCTAGTATCAATTGTCAGACATTTTTCGTTTTTGATAACCATTCTGAAAGGAAAAATAACTGGTTCCTCGTAAATAAACTTTATTTTATTGATCAAAATACTCAACATACCCCAGGCTTTACTGGGGAATTTCTATTTTTTGACCTGGCAACGCTGTACCGGCGTTTGTTTGCAAATAGACTTTTGAAATCATAAAATGTCACAACAAACAACAGAAACCAAAATATTCTGAAAATTGTATATAAAATACAAATTACCTCGTTTAAATTGAAATATATAATGGAACTTATGAAAATTGTAAGTGCTGATTTATTTCAACATTAAAATTGAGCCTTCGTGTCTTAAATAATACAAAATGTTTGATCAATACTTTTTCGCAGTTTGACCCAGTTCTCAAGTTATTTTGGCTATGTTTAGTATGTAACATGGCGTGAATAAATATAATTAACGTTATTCTGTGAGAGAAATGACACTGCGTTAGTTTGCGCCTCGGTGAATTGATTTCCCCAGTCATTTGCCAGTCCTTTGTTGAAATATTATGACCTAAGACATTTTCGTAGAGAATAATATTTTTCTCAGTAAAATTTCGCTATAATTATCCGGGAAAAAGGTATTTATCTGTTATTGTTTGCTTTGTTTTGCCCAAAGGTTTCAGAGCCACAACTTAGACCATATTTTTTTATTTGCAGATTTGTGTTGGATACTTATATAATATAATATCAATTATAATTGAGAAAAACCCATTACAATCTTTGATATTTTATTTTAAAATTTTTAGTTATTTTTAGCTAAAACTGAAGGACCCTACTATGCGTTTTGAGGTTGAAGATTATGTTATGAATTTTCCTTTTTGATGATTTTCTTCTGTTTAAAGATCTAAATTTCCAGTATAAAACGATTGGGTAAACTGTACCTTACAAAAAACTATTAAAATGGCGGTAAAGGAATCGTTGGTAAACTTTCGAAAACACTGGACATGCTTTAAGAAATTTTTTTAGAAAAAACTTTGCACGTGATGGCCGCGGTTTCATACGATTGATATTTTATGTAAGAAATTTTTAATGCAGTATTTTCCATCGCCCCAAATGCAAAAAGTTGTCTTTTATAGTAATTAAGGTGAATCTAAAAATTTTTTTCTAAAAAATATTCAAAAGTTTACCAACGATTCCTTTGTTGCCCTTTTTATCCTTGTTCTACCGGTATTTCAATGGAAGATGCTCCGAGGAGCTAGCGTCATTGATCCCCTCGGCACCGGTGCATAGTCGGGAAACACGCCAAACGCGCGCCCAACATATGTACACAGTTGACATTTGTCACATGAGAACGGGACGCTTCTACGACTCGTTTTTGTGTTCAACAGCTCGGCTGTGGAACGATTTGCCGGCCTCTGTGTTTCCTCCTTCCTATAACATGGGTCTCTTCAAGACCCACGTTCACTCCTTCCTCTCCTCAAAAAGACCCTCCTCACAGCATCTTCAAAGATGACATAGGCCCTGAGGGAAATTATTTTCCTCAGGGCCTCCTGTGTGGAGTTAATATAAAAAAAAAAAAAAAAAAAAAAAAAAAAAAAAAATTATTGTTTTTGTGTGGTTTGAAATTACTGAGAACCTAATAACCTATTTTGTGGATGTTTTTATTTATTTATTTAATCTATATAGAGTAAAATTACATTATTGATTTTTTTCAATGCCTGTTTAGTTGTTTCTTAGTAATTGTAAAAACATAGTGTAATTTTCATAATCTGTGCCTTAAAGTGCGGCGGTTTGTGGAATAATTTCCTTGATTTTTTGTGTTGTTTTCTGGACAATTTTCAATCTGACCTTACAAAACTATTTCAAACTAACCTAAGAGGCATATCAGTTATTTGTTTTAACACTATTCTTGATTATGTTCCTTGATTCACCTTATCACTTAAATAGTAGCACAATTCTTTTAATAATGTTTGTCATTTGTGTTTGGCAATGTCTCCTGCTTCCATTACGTATTATTCAACAAACAAAATCTGAGCTTTCTTTTCATAAAGGCGGGAAATTGTCTCCCAGCTTTTCTTTTGTCCTTTTCTTTACAGTAGCTCTACAGAGGAGGACCAGAGGAAAATAATTTCCCTCAGGGCCTGTGTTATCTTAGGGGATACTTAGGGTGTGGAGGGTTTTTTTTAATGAAAGGAAGGTGAGGAAATTCTGGGAAGGAAATATGTATGGAATCTGGGAGTCCAGGAGTGACGGACGTATGAATCCATCCCTCCAACTGCGGTGCAAGGCAATGGGTCTGGAGAAATTCTGGCTGGAGAGGTCAAAGGACCTCCCTCAACCAGTCTCTCTCGATCTGGCCCGCCACACAGCAGGTGGGCAGACGTATCAGCCGCCAAGACCTGGACAAACCTCACACCGTGAACCCAGGCACCCCTGCATCACCATACGTAGCGAAACACTTGGGGTGACCTATGGCAGAGGTGTAGGTTATCCAATCAATGGTACCTGGAGCGGCAGAACCCATACCTGCCTCCCAAACTGTGTACTGCAGCCGTATTATAGAGAAGCCTCTTTTGTGGTCGCCTATCTTTCCATCCTTGCTATGCGTCCTACCTGGCGGGATTTCAGTAATTTTGTGACGTTAACCATTTTTCCTTTTTACAGCAACCGCGCAAAGCTTTGTCAAAATGGGAGCCAAATCAACAAACGTTACGTCGAAACAAATGCTGCCACTTTTCCAGGTTATTTCTGATCTAGAAAAGCCTGGAGGCTCCACCACCTCACTTCAGACTAACAACAATTCCAGCTTCTACTTTGAAAACACATCTATTCTGGGCAGCGACGATATCACAGTCCATAAATATTCGCAACCCGATGTAAATTCCCAAGAATTATTTCTTAATCTGGACGGGAGTGTGTCAAACGGTGGGACTGCACCTCTAGATCAGAGAAGACACAGGGTTGATGGGATTTATAGCAAGAAAAGCACAGTTAAAAGAAGGTACAAGAAAAGACGAAGAAAGATGGATCAGAAATTAGAAGATGGAGATTTTCAATTCAAAGGGAAAAAGGTGTCGGAGAAACACAGGCATCATAGACACAAAGAATCGGTAAAGATATTATTTAAGTTACTTAACTAACTAACTAACCATGATGCTGCTTCCGCAGGAGTAGGCAGAGAGGTCGAACCACCAAACAATCGGTCTTGGCACACACTTTTTGCCTCATTCACATTTATACATTGTCTCATACATATTCTGACTCTTGGCATGGCGTTTTTGGCAGCCTCCGTGGTCGAGGGTTAAGACTCTTGACTTTGCAATCCGAAGGTCGCGGGTTCGAACCAGGCGTGCGGAAATAAATTTTATTTGTGTTATTTCACAATTAATTAATTAAATATAATATATAGTATATTTGCAGTACATTCCAGAGTGGAAGATACTCTCAGTGTCGCCCTGGTCCAAGACCACCATTCAGAATTGAAATGGCTTTAGCCGTGTTTGGTGACCAGATCTGAATAGCCTCACAATATACCCCAATTGGGGATGCCGGTCTCACTGGCTCCAGATGGGAGCTTCACTTAAAAGTTGCCACCTCGATTTCTGCATTATTCCAGAATAACGATTTATGCCCTAGACCTTCACTTGAAAGTTGCCAGCTCGATATCTTTATTATTTCGGAATAACAATTTACGCACTTGACTCTCACTTGAAAGTTACCAGCTCGATATCTGTATTATTCCAGAGTAACGATTTATGCCCTTGACCTTCACTCGAAATTTGCCAGCTAGATTTGTGTATTATTCCGGAGTAACGATTTACGCACTTGACTTTCATTTGAAAGTTGCCAGCTCGATTTCGGCATTATTCCAGAATAACGATTTACGCACTTGACTTTCACTTGAAAATTGCCAGCCTGATTTCTGCATTACTTTTAAGTAATAGTTTATGTATTTGACATTCACTTGAAATTTGCCAGCTGGATTTCTGTATTATTCCGGAGAAACGATTTACGCACTTGATTTTCACTCAAAATTTGCCAGCTCGTTTTCTGTATTTTTCCAGAATAACGATTTATGCACTTGACTTTCACTTGATAATTGTCAGATTTCTGTACCCATCCGTACTCTTTATTTTCAGGACACACATTCCAAAACTCACAAACACACCTCCAAAAAGCACAAAGAGGAACAAATAACCGATGCTTCTAGCCAAACTCATAGTTTAAAGGGCGAGCAAAGAAGAACAGGTCTCTTCACCGAGATGGGCCTAAGCAACTATAAAGATGAAGGAATTGACATATCCCGACACTTCAAGAACCTGACTAAAGAAGAAATCAACTCGGAAACGGATAATTTGACTGTTGTTGACCATTCCGATTGCCCCACCTATGAAGTACCCAAAGATTTGATCACTAGGAATGTGAACAAATTGAGGAGGCATTTGAATAGGAGTGATAATAACGGTATTTACATGTTATAATTTCTATTTTTAACTTAACTTGTTGAAAGCCAGCATACAAACAATTTTTTTTTTCAATACGACGTAAAATATTTGACAGTTCTCACCTTTCTTACGAATTCAATTTTTATAACATTTCTTTTGTGATGAATTACAAAAATTATATCAAAATAATTTAGATAGAACAAACTTCCTAATAATCACTCAAATCTATGCTTTCCACAATGGATTTATATAAAAAACAATTAATAAATATAGACTTCAAATATGACAGTGTTCATATTATCAAGCGGCAGCCATTTTGTCCGCCATCTTTGGTGCCCGGCGCGTCATTGGCAATTAATTAAGCAACATCTCAGTGGCTAATGAATCGCGAGAATTTATGTCTCGAACTGCCATAAGAATGATGGTAAATGAATGAAAATTATTATTTCTTAAAATTAAAAATTAATCAAAATAATTTATAATTTTTCAATAATGTCTAAACAAAATAAGTCTGTAAAAAAATCTAAAATATTTTAGTTTGTAAGACCTTAAATAAATAGAAAAACTAAGGTATTTTGGTCACAAAACACGTTCTGGGATTTATTTTTTAATGATTTTAATTTGTCTAAAATTAAAATTTTGAAAACTGTGTTGACTAGATTATATATTGATTTATTTTGTTGTATGATTATATGATTTGAAATTTGTGTTGTTTAATAGAATCTATCGTTTTAAAATTGAACAAATCTGCCAACGACCAACGGTATAACCTTAGTATATTATAAATACACTTAGTTTTTCAAAATTTTGAAACTGCGTGTGCCAGATAAAATAAAAATCTTTCAAAATCAATTTATGTTTTTTTGTAAAAAAGAGTCAATACGTCTAGAATTTGATTTAAAAATGACTAATTTCCAGTATTCTCTGGTAAAACACTATTAAATGCCGATTCTCGGTCCGTTCAGCTTTTAAACAAATTTTAATCAAAGCTGACAAGTTACGCTTGAAAGCTGTTCATAATTTATTTAAAAGTTTCAAAAACCTGGAATCGGGTTTTACTGAAACCGTTTAAATGGGAAAAATTAAAAATGGTGCTCATTGTCAACCATCAATTGAAACAACCCAACCTAACTACTAACTGCGATTGGGTTACAATACAATTCTTAATGAAATTATGTCTTCTCTTAAAGGTGATGTGACGGTAGAAAATTTTGAAGATTCGGAGGGTAGAACGATGAGGGTTACCAGAACAAATTCCAAAATGTCAACTAAGAACATTGTGAAGAATTACGAAGATATGTTGGCAACACTTTTGGCGAAATGCGTGCAGAAAGATATGCTGGTAACACAATACAAAATCTATCTATTGACGTAAAGTGGTGACCCCGACGTGATCCCAAATTTAGGGGAATATGGATTCTACGGCACTTACCTGGGCCGGTCCCTAACATGGGTTCACGGGTTTGTAAATGATAAAGCACTTTTATTATTGCTGGTTATTTATTTAACATTACAGGGTTAATACAGTTATAGCGAACTAAATTTACAGAAGGAGAATTTAAAATCAGCTTATCGCTAGATCGTCGAAGCTGGAATGCCCGAGTTGCTTCCCGCGCACTCGGGTCTGCGCAGGAGGGTTGCCAGTGTAGGAATCTGTCGCGAATGTTTGCATCGCTAAAAAGTGCAAATTACAATTCCTACAATATATATATAATTCCAATATCGTATTAGGAAATGTATGAAAAGAATCCTTTCTGTAATAAAACATGTTGTTTTATTTATAGCTCTGTTTTTCACGAGTTGCACAAACCTCAAACCCTCACTCCAATGTGAATTATCATTGTCTTGCATCCACGTGTTCGCCCGCCTGAAGAGTGATAAGAGGAAAATTATTGTCTACATCTGATTTCGAAAATCTCTGCGCAAAGCTCGGGCAGGGCTCAATTAAGCTAGTATTATTATATGTAGAATTTTTATTTTTTGCATGCTTTTCAACAAAAAAAATATCAAGTTTTCAGAATAATTTCTCTTTAATCAATCACAGATCCAACAAAAAGACGGCCATCTTTCGAAGCTCAAATCAAAAATGAAAGACCTCCTGTCTTGCAATGGTCAGTTTGCCGATGAGAACGACTTCCTGAAGCGTCAGCACGAGGACATGAAGCTATGCCTGGAGCAGCACAAGTCCTGCCTATCCTCGGCGGAGGACCAGCTCCAGAGGCTGAGGTCGGAGAAGGAGCAAGGCGGTTCTCCGGGGCTGTGCGCTAATTGCAGCGCTAATGAGATTACCGCAATCAAAGTGGGGAGATTGAACACGCGGCTGATGGAGGATTTGCTTATGTTGAAGAATGTGGTTTACAGGTAAGACGGAAAAGTTTCATGACTAATTAAAAATTGTAAACAAATTTGACAAAGAGCCTTTGAGAGGCACGGCCTTTCAAATGCATTTTTTTTTTACATTAACTTCACATAAGAGGCCCGGAGAAAAATAATTTCCCTTAAGGCCTACGTCATCTTTGGGGATGCTGTTTGGAGGGTTTTTTTTGTGGAAAAGAAGGAGTGAACCTGGGTCTTGAAGAGATCCACGTTGTATGTGGGAGGAAACAGAGAGGCTGACAAATTATTCCACAGCCGAACTGTTGAACTCAAGAACGTGTCGTAGAAATGATACTTACTCATGTGACAACTGTCAACTGTGTGCAAATGTTGGGCGCGTGTTTGGCATGTTACCCGTGGGTGCATCGGGGCGGAAGGGGTCAGTGACTCTAGTTCCTCAGAGTATCTTCCATTGAAATACCGGTACAACAAGGACAGCATTCCCACCCGACACCTGTGCTCTAAAGATTGCAATCTGTTTTTTAAGATAGGAGAATCTATCAAAGTCAAAAATCGATTAAATTTAAATTAAATATGCTTATTTTATTATTCCAGATTAAACGTCCAGCTTCTAAGATATCAAGACAAGCTTCGAGGAGCCCCACCCCGGACACCAAACAAAGCCAGCGATCGCTCCGGGATTTTGCAATGTGATACGCCGAACCACGATCGCAGAGATGGAACGGAATCCCCCAAGGCAGACAAGGAAATCAAAATTGCGGAGGGCATTTCGATTCCATCGTTGCCTACATTCGGTATTTTGATAATTTATTAGATTTAAAACGCCAAATAAGTGCCTTACATTTGCTGTCCTTCGGTCCTCAGTCCTTCCCGTCCTGCTCCAATCCTCTTCCACATAGTTTATCCCTTTCCGACCGAGAAAAAAATGTCCGAAATTTGATGGACCACACTAGTAAAGCTCATAATTTATGATCCCATAGGGCTAGGCGACTTACTGCTCGAAAAACACGCGCTTAAAGGTACCCTACATAAGCAGCTCCCGCACGTTCGATCGACTCCGGTTCTGTTACCAAAAACAGATTTATTTTCTGTCAGGATTTTTTTCAAATCAAACTCACTATCGTATGAAGTCGGTCGGAAAGGGTTATCCACTTCTTCCTTGGCCTGCCTCTGGGTCGTTTCCACTCTATCAATCATAATTTTTGGTGTCCTGTCTTCTTGTAATTCTTTCAACTTGTCCTGCCCATCACACTCTTCAGTGTGAAAATTATCTTGATCTCATGGCCAATTAGATTTTCGAGTTTTGTCCTTGTAAGGCGCGCTGTGGCATTACCTTGCAGGGGTTAGACTGACACTAAATGTCTACTCTATGCACGCAATGCCTGTGGGTCTCGATGTGGTATGTCTACCCAAACCAAATGGTACATTACTTCACAAAGCAGTACTCACGGTAGGCTATGCAGTTTCTGGTAAATCGGGATCCCTCTTGTCAGCACTTCAATTATGACCACAGGCACAAGCTAATAGTTATACAGCGGTAATACAATCGATTAGTGAGTCAGACAGTTTAGAACAATTATTATCAACAGCAATCTCGGTAAGAAAAACCACATTAACAATGGTGATAAGATTATCGATGAGAATGGTTGAACTTGCAAAATTAAACTGATTGACGGTTGGCAGCGGGCAGCTCTCAATGGCTCGTTATAGGTCATCAGCATTGCATTGTACATACAGTTTTGTATCGCTGATCGAAGAACCGGTGGATGCAATGTTTTAGCCATAGGTTTTTTTTATGTTTGTCTAGTGTGTAGTTAGAAGTAAGATTGTAGAAATATATTGAAATTTGTACAGCGCCCTTGAGGTGATTTTTCACAAAAACAGCGCTATACAAGTCATCCAAAAATTATTATTATTATTATTATTAAATTGTACTGTAGTAATTTTACGATAAAAGTTATAATTGTAAATAAACAACTTGTCCACCAAGCGTTCACTATTATCGTTTCAACACCTAACCTCTAAATAGTAAGTTTGAACTCTTGCCATTATGAAACAGAACAAACCTATCAAGATCCCATTCGGCTTTACGGAACTGTAACTGTAATTATAATGTTGGAATTTTTTCAGTATTAGATCCTGATAACCACGCAGATCTGAGTCAGAGTGAACAGAGAGCACAGTTTGCAGAAAAAATGCAAAGGACGTACTCTGTTGAAAATGAGGAACCAACAGTTTGGGGAGATGTCAACACGCACACTTTAGGTTGGTAAAACATTAATATTATAAATTTATAAAATAATATTTCAATCATAGAACTAATAAGCGATAGCACTGCCCATAAGTTCGACTGGAACAAACCAATTTTCTGGAACAAACCAAAAGCGGGGAAAGTGGCATGTGCGTATATCCCTTTCAGTGATTTGTCAATAAATTAATTCGACAGTCTACATTGTAGCATCATTACAGCCCATTTTTCATTATAGCCCGGTTTATCAGTTGATTTTAAGCTCGGCTTGATTGGAATGTCGAGCTTAGTGGGTTTTTGAACACATTCCATATATAGGTCGCAAGCCTAGATCTCACAAATATTACACGGATCGTCTATGATTTTAATAGAGGAACGTGTTTCTTTTTCTTCGAAAAACCAAACTACTGTGAATGCTATATCTATGCATTCTACTGTCATTGGGAGAATGCGATCTTTGAAAATGTTTGCGACGACAGTTTATTTCATGAACCTAAAATATTATTAGGCTGTTTGATTTTTTACGAGTTGATTCACTTCAATCAGCATGGTGCTATATGCGAGGAAACTATAAATAGTATTTATATGCCACAGTCTATTAATAAAATTAACCGCTGAAAATAAACTGTCTTGACGTTGAAACTTTTAAAATCCCTTATCATAATATTTAATCTCTCATTGGCCGTACTTACTCTGGTGTACCATCGATTTTGGAAGCGAGTTTGTCCCTTATGTATAAAGAAATTGTATAAAGAACAAGGTCAGAATCGCTTGGACCATTCTCGTTCTTGACGCCTCTCCGAATAATTCAAATTAATTCACGATGACGCGCCGGGCATCAAAGATGGCGGACAAAATGGCTGCCGCTTGATAATATGAAGTCTATATTTTTTCATTGTTTTTGATATAAATCCATTGTGGAAAGCATAGATTTGAGTGATTATTAGGAAGATCGTTTTATCAACATTATTTTGATGTAATTTTTGTAATATATCACAAAAGAAATGTTATAAAAATTGAGTTCGTAAGAAAGGTGAGAACTGTCAAATACTTTAAGTCGCATTCAAAAAATATATTTTTTGTATGCTGGCTTTCAACAGGTTAAGATAGATTATCAATTAATAACATCGACATTCCTCATCGCTCGAAGAATATATTAGTCTATACATATAAAATTAGGCAATTTGTAAATTTCGGTGGGAAGTATTCAATATTATTTAAAAGATTTCAGATTTGGCGCTAGGATTTGGCTGCTAGCGCCTCGGTGCGCCTCACTCTCTCTGACTTCTTTGATTATGATAACGAACAATTCTCTTCAGTGATAATGAATTATGTACAGTCTAAATGTAGAAAAAAAGTGGGCACTGTAATTGTTCAATTAAAATGGTAACCCCAACATAATTCAAAGATAAATGAATGTAACTTTTAAATTGTCCAGGTTCATATTTTTCAAGCATGGTGTTCAGAAATGTGTTGTGCTTTCCGATGATTTAAGGTTCTTTAATATTGGAACTTGTTATTATTAAGGGTGATAATTGCATGAAAATTTCTTTTCTATCATTTCAGCGCCTCTACTGAACGCCTACCAGGAATCCATCGTTGAAAAGGACCTTTTGATCCGCGACTACGAATCTGAATTCAACCGATTCACGGCAAAGTTGAAACACGTCGTGGAGGAGAACGACGCAATGCACCTGTCCTCCTCTAGGATGGCCGCGGAGCTGGCAGAACACAGGAGCAAGAGTGGGATGGCCATAGCTGAACGAGACGCGCTACGAAGGGAGTGCATGGAACTCAAGGAGAAGGTCGTACAGCTGGGGGGCAAGCTGAAAGAAGTTCATGAATTATACCAACAGAAAGGTAACTAACTTTGTGTAGATCATTGATTATCCAATAGTTTCAGCTACTTTCAATAGATGTCAATAGGTTAGTTTGCAATACAAAGTTCTGCTATATCCCAACAGATGGCAGCTGAGTTGAATATCAGAAGAGTGCCATCTATCGCCGTTCGTGTCTTAGGTACAAAAGTTTAGGATGATGGTCAAAGGCTCCAGTGGGATATGGCGGGCTTCCTCGGTCCTCCCGCCGGAGCAATAAAACTACAGAGTCTAGCCTAGTAAGGACGTCTTTCCAGTTTAATATTCATTGTAAATATTCACAATAACCAAATAAACCAACTATTAATCAATCGAACCTTTAATTTATTTGGAACTAGCTTTTACCCGCGACTTTGCCTGCGTAGGATTAATACTTTGAGTAATCTATTTTCTTTTCTTAGGTCCCATCTACGTTTGTACCAAAATTTTTAACCTATTTATTTAAAATATCTATAATTCTTTATTCGATTTATAAGGCGAGTACTTCAAATAAATTCACTAATTTAAATATTTTCCAAAATTGAATTTTGATTTAACAATCATTGTTTTGCAAAATGTCATTCCAAATTTTGACATTTTCTATTAAACAATAATTATTATTTTCAATATATTGAAAATAAATAGCTAGCTTTATAAATTATAGCCTATATGTTATTCTGATGTATGAGCTATATTATTGTAAAGTTTCATTAAAATCCATTCAGTAGTTTTTGCTTGAAAGAGTAACAAACATACATACATCCATACAAACTTTCGCATTTATAATATTAGTAAGAAATACCATATCAAGTTGTCTTACTATTGGAAGTTAAGAGACATAACACTTTAGTTAAAGGTAAACTTTGCTATTTGGGTTGGGACGGGACAGAAGATAAGAAGAGGAGACAGGGTAAGAGTTAGGGTAGGGAGAGGGTACGGGAAAGGTAAAGTGAAAGAGGAAGGGGTTGAAAGTACATTAGAGATGGGCGTTTCAGTTTATTTTTCAAAATAATCGAAACTATTTCGGTTTTTCAAAATAAATGGTTAACCTGTCAATACTCGTACGTACTCCGGTGTACCATCGATAAGCATCAGGAAGTGATTTTATCCCTTATGTATAAAGAAATTGTATCAAGAACAAAAATCAAGGTCAGAATCGCTTGGGCCATTCTCGTTCTTGACGTAACGAAATACTGCATAGCATCTAGCCTCTCGGAATAATTTTAATAAATTGTCGATGATGCGGCGGGCAAGAAAGATGGGCGACAAAATGGCCGCCGCGTCAAAATATGGACGGAATTGGTTTAGAAACTCTATATCCTTTCATTGTTTTTGATACAAATTTATTGTGGAGAGAATAGATTTCTCTTTTTATCTATATTATTTTCATGTAATTTTTGTAATATATCACAAAAGAAATGTTATAAATATTGGATTCGCAAGAAATGTCAAATTTCTTACGTCGTATGAAAAAATATATTTTTCCTATACTGGCTTTCAAAAGGTTAATCGAAATTGTTTAAAAATCTATTTATAGATGAAGAGTGTCTGTTGCGGGTGGGTGGCGTTGACTTTATTCTTATACAAATCTACAGTTGTTTTTCCAAGATTGATGTACTGATGGATGAAATTTTGATACGTCTTGATGAAATTTTGCTCACTTGACATTTAAAATAAGAGGAAAGCGTTTTGTAACGGATGGAGTTTTGGGAGAAAGAGTTCGCGAAAGCATTTTGCAGCAATGTAGTGTTGAGGGGGCTATTTGAAATGTTTCGCGTGGAATTCTCAAACAAATTGCGCTCTATTAAAATTTTTTCAAGTGGGTTTATTGAGAAGTTGGTTAAATATTTTTTTTATTACAAAAATCGGTTTCACATTTACTGACCTCCGTCCATTGCAGGCCCAGCCTCTCCTCGCACAGACTCTGGAGTTACTCTCCTCAATAGACTGATGGTTACAACGCTTGACTAGCAGTCATATAGATAGAGTTCGATACACACAATGGACTTACTTACTCCCTGTAAATGTTTTGGAGGAAGGAACTTGTAAAATAATAACGCATCTTCAGGAAACTTAAAAGGACTTGAGTTTTTATTTGCTCTATTCCCAATTACATTGTGAATATCAGGAAGCCCAAACTACCCAAGACAGACCAAGGAGTTTATTTGTTTACTTGTCGAGAAACTATTGTTGAGATAGAAATAAAACCTAAAAAACAGGCTATTTATTAAATTATTCCTTGCTCTGAGAGGAATTTGCCCTTACTGACATCTATGGATAATTTTTCCAACTAATTAAACCAACTAACTATTCTAGTTCTCATAAAAAAACATACAAATCTATTTGGAGAGGTGTGAGTCCTCGCAACTATTTAATCTAAATAATTTATTTATATAAAATTATACACTCCCTATGACATACTCTTTAATTTTTAATTTATTTTTCAACCAAAGTTATGCTTAGTGAAAAGATCTGTACATGATATTTGAATGATTATGTATTTTATTTCAGTGGAGACCATGTCCCGAGATTATAACATGATTCACGAAGAGTACTTCAAATGCAAGACCAGTTTGGCGGCCACGCAGTCACGGTGTCAGTTGTTTGAGGACCAGCGGAAGGGCCAGCAGACCACTATCCCGGCAAACGTATACAATAACACGGTGCAGGAGTGTAAACGGTAATACATTATCCATATATATTTCTATTGGTTCTGTGACAAAATAGAGCAGTAACAAAACCAGAACTTGAACCAAAAAATATTTCAGAAAAGAACAAAAAACACACCTAACCTAACCTAAAGTAACCTAACTATGATGTACTTCATTATAATCTGAGTGATTGCAATTACTTGAAATGTGTTAAATAAAGATAGAGGATCGTTGAGATTACAAGTTGCTTTATTTACGTTATCGTAAGGTTTACAATGAATACTTAACAGGGCTAGACGTCAGCTGCCCAGCTGTCTTATCATGTATCGTTGGCTATTTCCGTAACCGTTTGTGCATTAGACACAAACGATAGTCGACATTCTTCTAAGGTACTACTTAACTGACATCTGTTGAGACACTTAAAAACTGCATGCTATTTATACTAGCGAAATTTGTTGAAGGATGTTGAAACTGTACATATAATCCTATATATGTACTAGCGCTTCCCAACCGCCGGTCGGACCGGCGCACAGTGGGCTGAAAATCGCCTTTCATAGACATAGAAACTTGAATTTTCATGGGTCTTTTTTTGGCTAGAAATGGATTCTGCTGATTATTAAAATTTTCGTTTATAGTGTCAATAAAATATTGTAAACTAGACAAAGCATACTCATATGTAAAGCATTTAAGCATTTTTGCATTAAAATGAATCATCAACATAAAAAAAGTTTTTTTTTTCAACATTAAGGATTTTAAAAAAACGCGCAAGTTGCGCCACAGTACGAAGTATGTCAAAAAAATACAAATAAATAGTAGTATATCTGTGTGTCAGGATGTAATGGCCAACCTTATGATTCCAGAGATAGCCTCATTTTTAATGTCAGTGCCATACAATTTTTTCTTTAGAAAATTATAACTCCTTCATTTGTACACGCAATTGCTTCATACGAAATTTTATAGCATAGTAATAATGATCGGCAGAATCCATTTCTAGCCAAAAAAAGACCCATGAAAATTCAAGTTTCTATGTCTATGAAAGGCGATTTTCAGCCCACTGTGCGGCGGTCTGTCGGATTTTCTGCCAGTCCATTAATCCAGTAATCAATTTTATTTTACATTCTCTTTGGTATTTGCAATAAAATCGTCATTTCTTATTTCTATACATGTTATAGTATAATATTAAAAAGAAATACTACATAAATAAAAGTTTTTATTCCTGCGTTACCGGTCTGCAAAATTTTTCTCCTATTTTTACCGGTCCGAAAGCTTGAAGAGGTTAGGAAACGCTGCTATATACTACACTAACCTAAGCTATTATTTTATCATGATGTTCTGTTTTGTTACTGTTCTCTTTTATCCAGTGACCATTTCTATTATACTCTCTGAACGTATTTCTAAGAAATGTGATCCCATTTCAAAATAAACTGATGTCACCAATTTACATACGAACTTGATCTCCTATGCCCTAGAAAGACCAATAACCTTTTTTTCTGTTCAAGAAAAAATGTGTGTATTTCATATAGTTCAGCGCAGACTGGGAAGGAGGGAGGGAAAAGGGGGGAGAGAGGAATGCGGGGAAGGTGAAAGGGGAAAGTGAGAGGGGGTAAGGCGGGGAATTGGTGAGGTGTTCCATTCTCTCAGACTGACGGAAATCTGTAGTTGTAGGTAACTGGATAAATAGGTTAGGTTAGGTTGGTTTATGTTTGTAGTTTGTTTTTCTTTTTTTAAATTTTTATGTCTTATTTCGACAGTCTTCTGTTTTGTCTCTGTTATATTTTGTGACTGTTATGTTGATTGAAGTTTGTGCTTTAGGTTATTTGAGGAACTAAAGAGTCGCTACGAAGCGGACAAAGGAAGGTTGACTGCCCGCCTGTCGGTGCTGCAGGAGAGCAATGAGCATATGGAGAGGAAGATGATGGAGCTGAGCTGCGAGAAGCACAAGGTGGAAACCAAGGCCAAGAACGGGGATAAACTAGTCAGGTAAGACTGTCAATACTGCATTCTTTATTTAGAATTTTATATTTCGAAAACATATTCCTTTTATATACGCCTTTTATCCAATACATATTTTTTTAACTTTCAACTGTCAATGAAAAAATCCTGCCAATTTTTAATCATTTTATCCATGGAACAAATATAAATATTTGAGACAAACTGAGGAGAACAATTGAGTCGTTGACTTGCAAAACCCGCTCTGGAAATTTCTGGTGCTTCTATGCAATCACAAAAAGTGCTTGAAGTTAATAAATTATTCTTGAAAATTAATAAATTATTAAATATTTTTTGGTAATTATCAAAAGAATAATGTTGAAATTTATAATAAAAGGTTAAAGCGGTCGACATACGCGAAGCTCACATCAAAAGATACTGCGTTATTAAGTATCTTTTGTACCGACACACTACGTTATAAAATATTTCTTCCTATGGCAGGAGAAGGCGTCAGTTAAAATCGGAAGCGGTCGAGAGAATATCATTTCTTTGTACTGGATATGTCAACTTGACAGCTCCCTGCATGCTCCGTGTATTCAAAATGACCCCCTCTCCTGTTTATGGCTGATAACTTTTCTGATATCGCGATCATAGCGGCCACGAAAAATGACACCGATTAGCGAAGATTCAAACCGCGATCACAGCACATCATCTTTTTATGTCTGGCGGGTCTCTATGGGATTGTATGGCGAGCGCTATTGTGTTATAAGTATCTTTTTGATGTGAGCTGCGAGTCTGTCGCTACCTTTATTCTTTTTATATTCAAAATGTTCAGTTTTTCGTGACGTCTACAGATTTCCGAAAAATTCCAGAGCTTTTGCAAATCGATGACTCAATTACTTCTTTCTCTTTTTAACAGTGAAGCAATCACATAATTCTAATCTTATTCAATCTATTACTATTTTTACATCTTGCATTGTAAAATATTTTGTTTTTATGTTATTGTGCACATTTAAATGTTCTTATTGTAAAAAAAAATAAACATATAAAAGTCCAGTTAGGCGTAAAAGAATCACGTAAAAAGCGTAAAATTAAATAACTCTGCCCTATAGAAAAAAAAAATGGATGTTTTTGTTGCTCTCGTTAAATGTGCTACGATGATGACAGCACTGCTCTCATCCCCTTCTACTTTTGACGTCCGAACGATTCGGGAAGTTTTGAGATAAAAAGTTGACCACCATCTCGAGAAGGTTCATGTCTGGGGTAGGGCCAACCAGGTCAGCTTCAACATTTCAAAAACCTAAGCATGTCTCTAACCTCGACCTGCAAAGCTTTCAATGCATCGCCTAGTGAAGTGGAGTGCGAGCAAGTATCAAGCAATAGTAGAACATTAATACAAAGACTTACTCTCTTACTCATAATTGTAGTATAACTAATACGCGTCGTATTACGACGTAACATTGAAAAACTTGACTTATTATCACTGCGTGTGCATGGTTAAAGCGGCTTTAAACCAGGATTATGGACAACATTACAAAACCAAGGATGAGTCGGCGGATACCGCAATTATGAGTAAGGGGCTTAAAGTATTATTAGGGTTATTACGATTTCGCTTGTCCCTTTGACTGCTTTTTTTTTGTTTGTTTGGGAACTGAGTATTTAAACAGGTCTAATGACTATCTGGTCCAATTTGACGGGAGTACTCACCCCAATAAGGAGGAAAAGGGTGGAAGTAAAAGACACATGTTTAAGAGGCTAGACTTTGAACCACACGCGGAACACCCTCGATTGTCATTCTGTCCCGCTCACAATAAGTTCACGCACACTTACAATACATGCGAATGCGAAATGTGCGAATGAGACAACGCTCAAATTTACCTACAGAAATCACTCGAAAAGGGGTTTATGGAGAATACACTTTTCTACACCGAAACTTTCACGAAATTGAAATTTTAAAAAATATATATTTTTTAGAAAGAAGAAGCTACGTCGGTAGCTTTTTATAATTTTATAATTCTTTATGAGAGTTGAGTTAGCAGCACTTTTTCCTTAAATAATATTTTTTGATAAATCGTACATGTTTGACAGTGAATGTTTATGTTAATACGAAACGCATCGAAAATTCGAAAACATACCGACATAGTTTTCACCCTCCAGAAGGCAGTATAAAAAAAATATATTCATTTTGTGCAATTTTCGATGTAGAAAAGTGTTTTTTCCCGGGCGTCCTTTTTGTATGGGCCGAAAAGCGAAGTCTATCGTCTTAACCATTTGAAATTAAACTTCTGGCACTATAAAATGGTATGATTATGATTAATTATTTATTTTTAAGGTGTTATGCCGTGTTACGCTACCTCCTTCTTTAGCCCGCCAAAAACAGCTGCATGTTGGGAAAGTTTACATTGAATAGGCCAGCGTAGTAACAGTTAAGAACTTTCATATTTCGCAGAAAATGTCGCAAGGAGGTGGCGACTCTCAGGAGCGAGCTGGCGGTCACTAAGGCGGCCAGAGACTCGGCCATGCGGCGCACCGGCCATGCCACCAACCTGTGCCGCCAGCTGGCCACTGAGGTGCAGCGGGGGGCACAGGGGGCACAGGGGGCCACACCACAGCAGGCCAAGGCCGAGAAACTTGTAAGGATAACCCCCTTCATCAATAATAAATCATTCTTCATTAGTTGTTTCCTCATTTCTGATGATCGTGACCAAAATATGTAGGGGTCACCATGTCAGGTAATAAATTGAATATTATTATCATCTAAAATTAAATAAAAATTAAACTTCATTACTATCAATTATTATTTTATCTGCAAACTTCATTGTCATAAATTCGTTGTTATATTATCTGTAAACTTAATTATCATAAATTATTATATTATATGTAAACTTCATTATCATTATCAATTATTATATTATCCGTAAACTTCATTATCATCAATTATTATAACTTTATTATCATCAATTATTATATTATATGTAAACTTAATTATCATAAATACTTAGCTATATTATCTGTAAACTTCGTTATCATCAATTGTCATATTGTATGTAAACTTAATTATCATAAATACATAGCTATTTATTTATTTATTTATTTATTTGTTTATAAGATTTACACAGTACATTAAATATAAGTTGTAAGGTATTTTAAATAAATTACATGGTTTTGTACCTATTACGTAAATCTGTAAAATATCAATAGGTAATTTCGCCTGGGTTTTAAAACTATATTATGATGAAACTAATGAAAAGAATCAAACATTGGTTGACTAATAAAACATAAATGAAAGAGTATGGGTGGAGAAAATTTTACATTTTAAAATCAAAAATTATTTGCTCACTAAAGTTTAATAAAATGATAAGAAATTTAATAATTTTGTTTTGTATGTTCGCAATGAATCGTGAAAAATGTCTAATTGTAATAATTTTTCATAATGGGTATAGGTTGTGATTGCGCGAGTGATTGGTGAGTTATTTGCTGCATTGGTGTTGTGGGCTTCTATATGAAGAAGAGAAGTGTGCCTGGTACGCCTCATTGGAGCATTTAAACCAATGACGGATAGTAATTCGGGACTATCAATATTATTATTAAGCAGGTTAAAAAAAACTAAAACTAACTTAGTTCTGTAAACTTCATTATCATCGATTGTCATATTATATGTAAACTTAATTATCATAAATTCATTGCTGCGCTAACTGTAAACTTCAATATCATCAATTATTATATTATCAATATACTTAATTATCATAAATTATATTATCTGTAAACTTCACCCGCTATAACACAGGGACATCTCTAGCATGGCGGATGAAAAAACACAATATCTATACAATGTACAATTTTTTTTAATAAATAAATTCAATTGAATATTGCCTGAAAAAGAGTAGATGTATATTTTTATTTTTATTTTAACTTAACCTGTTGTCTGTCGCTCGGACGCCGGCATCCGAGATTTTTTTAAATGCGGTTTTAACCCTTATATATATAGAAACTGTGCAAGGACAAGGTCCGAATCGCTTGTGCCAATATCATTCCAGACGTTGCTTTTATTTTAGTAATGTAGCCTCTCAAAATGCTCTGATATAAATTTTCTATGGTATACGGTCATCATGTGACCAAATGTCAGCTGACATTCAATAAATTAACGAGTAAAACTTCAAATTGTAATATTTAATTACTGAAGACAATATTAGCGACTCGCAATCGAAAATCTGAAACAGAAAAATCAGAAAGAGATACGGTCACATTTAGGAATTTAACCCAGAACCTTAACCTTTACATACTCCAATTGGGGATGCCATAGTCTCACTGGCTCCAGAAGGGAGCAGTTGGGACTCTTGTGAGGTTTCTCTATAAAAAAAAAAAAAAAAAACCTTTTAGCCGCTAAACAAATATACCTAAGCTGTTGCCTCCACGCGGCACACTTTTTGTTTTTGCATTTTCTGACGAATGTTATTTTTAGAACGACCATTTTACGTAAACAAAATCTTTATCTGGATTATTAACAATTCTAAAATCTTCCTCAAACATCGAAGTATCAATAAACATTCACTTGAGACAGACTGAAATTAAGATAATGCCATAATCGTGTTAATATAAACATACAAAGTGATTTCAAGCGAAACAAAGAATCTCTTTCATGGCCGCCTCTAGCGACGTACGATGTAATATATAGGTACCTACTTACTACTTACTTTTGTAGAGAATATGAGTCCTTAGTAGGGCCACTGCGCCGACGCGACGCTCTGGTTTTATTTTATATTTATTTTTTATTGTCGTTTATTCTGTGTAATTATTTTATATTGTTTTCTAAATATGAAGGTATACTCACGACAATAGCAAAAAATACATGCAAGAAATACACATTAATTTTTAAAAAGTTTTACATAGTAGTTTTTTTTTTGCTATATACGGAAAAATGGGTTATTTCATATATTTCAATTTCGGATAGGCCACGTTTTGACATTTTGAGGGTTGTTAAAAAAAGTTTTTTAAATTCATAAGTAAACGCAGAAAACAAGATATTTTTAAAATTTAATAAATCACTTTTTAAATAATACAACAATTAAATAATTATGTACACAGCGAAATAAAATTGATTTCAAAGTGGATATCGACGCACAAGTTTTTCCACGAATTCATACGGGGTTCGCATCAGAGTGTCAGAGACACTAGCTCATGTGCGCGTGTTTCAAAACTGTGACCGACGGCAAACGCCGGGCTCTTGGTTTTATTAATTTTATAAGATAAACAGTGAAGTAGTTGATAAAGATTCTCAGAGATGTCGCAACACAAATGAATATTCTTATTTTTAAAATAAATTTCAATCGAATACGGCATACATGTGCTTGGAAAACGAAGTCGAAACTTGAAAATGACCCAAGTCAGCCGCCGCGTAGTGCGAACGATTTGAAGAAATGACTAAAGTTAGCCGCCGCGGGGAAAGAGTTAACCTTGCTGAGGCGATGCTCTACCATTGTAAAATAGATATAAAGATAGCAGCCAATAAAAATATGCATTAAGAAAATTATGATAATGTTGGAAGTTCTTAGTCGAAGTATGATGGTTCAGCTCAGTGGTAAAGCATCGACCTGGCAAAGCTAAGGTCCTGGGTTAAGTTCCTGGATGTGATCATTTCTCTTTTGAATTTTTCTGTTTCAAATATTCAATTGAGTGTCGCTAATATTCTCTTCTGTGATTAAGTACATGTTAAATTGGAGACACCATATTGACAACTTTATAGCGCAAACGTGCCACTAAACACACCATTCTTTCTGATGTGGTGGTAAGTCCAAGCGCTGATCGCGTAAACAAAAATTTGCAAAATTATAACTGATAAACTATGACTGATAAATTATGACTGATGAACACGGTTTCACCACTCTGTAATATCCCGTGATATTTGATCACTCCAACTCATCCGTCAACTTCTTTTGCTTCTCCCTTGTCTTTATGAAATCTCCTGATGAAGTTTCATTCGGCAGTTGGTGCACAAGGAAGCCATGAAGGAGTTGGACGCTGTGGAGAGCCTGATGAAGGAGCAGGATCGCAAGAAGCAGAGGAGCATCACCAAGATAGCCAGCCTCGAGGACATGCTCCGGGAGAGCAACGCCTCCGTGGAGGCCATGAGACAACACTTCAGCAGAGAAAGGTTAACAGACAATTTAAGAGCCATCTGTTTCAACAGAATACTAAATTGTAAATTAAATTTAAATTTTATCCGTCAGTTAAAGTAACAAGGATTTTAAATAGGACCATGTGCTGTTTCAAATGTACTTTTTCTAAAGTAATTATAGTTAGTGTGGCCAGTCTAAAAAGCAGAAATTCCTCAAACTTATTTTAAAAAAACCGCATTATTTTTTGGTGCGGCCACATCATAAATTAAATTTTAAAACCAGAACAATGTTAAAATATCCTGTAGCCTGTCATTTGTTTCGCATCATTCTATAATTTTACAGCTTTTTCCCTATAAAAACATTGTAATAAGAGTATTTTAAAATAAATTATGAAATATTTTAACACATAATACAATATTTTCCGATACTTTTTTACTTTCCAGTAGGTATTTGTAATATCTCTTAGAGTTCTCTAAGAATTTGATGTGTCACAAATTTTACGAAATCTTTTGACATATTGCGCGGTATCGACGCCAAAAATTTATCTCAAATCGAATGTAATGCAAAAATATTTTTTGTGTAATACACACTCTGACAGTTCACATATCACGGTAGTAGCTTAGTCACAGATGGTTTCCATATGGCGCGGCATCAGAAATATACTCGAAGTCGGGTTCTTAAATTTCAACAGTACAGTTGCTGTGTATTATTACTATCCGATTCTGTTTTTTTTTTTTTTATTACAATTTTGTACATGACTGAACTGCCCCAGCAAGAATATTTTGCCTTTTTCAGTGATAAATTGAAGATGTCCTCTGAAGAAGCCACATTATTGGCTGAGTTGGCATCGCGTTTGGGTACCACCCGCGCGTCCCGTGTTCAATTCCTCGGCCTCCATCACAACACAAACACAACATTTTCGGTAGTAGGAGATTTTCAAACATTGTTATTTTATTCGTAACCCGGGAATGTTTTTCTTTCTTTTAATAATTAAAAAATGATATTACTATTCTGATCAATTAGGAGTATATATTATTATGGTAGTTAGTTTGCCAATATTTCTTCATTGAAAAAAAAATCCCAACTTCTAATAATCTGGTATGGTGAAAACTAAGAAATAAAATATTTAAGTAACTTATGGGAAACATAAAAATTATAAAAACATGTTCAAACTTTGGAGAAAATGCCAGACTACCATCACGTACTCCTCTCCTACTACCTAATGACGACCGTCCGTGGTCGAGTGGTAAGACACTTGACTCCCAATCGGAAGGTCGTGGGTTAGAACCCGGCGTGCGCAAATAAATTTTATTAGATTAATTTGTGTTATTTCACAATTAATTAATAAAAATAATATATACTATATTTGCGGCACGTTCCAGAGTGGAAGATATTCTCAGTATCGCCCTGGTGTAAGACCACCATTCAGAATTGAAACGTTGCTTAATAATGGCTTTAGCCGTGATTAGTGACTAGATCTGAATAGCCAGGTACTTCCCCACCTTCCTCTTCCCCATCTCCTTCCCTTCACCACTTACGTTCAGCCTCACAACATACCCCAATTGGGGGTGCCATAGTCTCACTGGCTCCAGACGGGAGCAGTTGGGACTCCTGTGAGGTATTCTCTATAAAAAAATTTAAAAAATTGGGGGTGCCATGGTCACCGGCTTTAGGTAGTTGAGATCCTAGCGCGGTATAACATAAAAAATACTAATTGTTTCAATAGATACTTAATTTTTTATTTGTTGTATTTTTAGGTTACAAAAATACGGTGCCTCGACCAGCAACCTTGTACAAAGTATTCCCGAAGATGTTGCCAAGGGAAGAATTCCATCTCGAGACGCGGAAGAAGGTGTAAGAAGTCGTGGTTATCATTCTTCACACATAGTTCCCGCCAAAGGAGGCTTCCTCATTCAACGCGATAGCCGATTAAGAAAATCTGACGATTTATAATAATATATACTCTGAACAGACAATTCAAAGAAGTGTGATTTTACCGATTTAAAAGAAAAGTGATTCACTAATTTAAATTATAATTTATGGATATGTCTCTACAGTCTCGGTGGTCGAGAGGTAAGGCTCTGTTCTAGCGAATCCGGAGGTCACGGGTTCAAAACTCGGCATGCGCAATAAATTATTTTGTGCTATTTCACAATTTATTCATTTGAATAAATTTTTACTGTTTTTGAGATCAGGATATACAGGGTGTCCGGGAGGAAAGTGCATTAACTTTAGGAGGTGATTCTACATGATAGTATAAGTAAAAAAGATAAATAACTTTTTTTTGAAATTCCAACTTCTAGGGTACTTTTTTGGTAAAAACATAAAATCACTCCGGGGTGTACAGCCAAAACTAATATTTTCCGCTGTTACGATACGTAACAATCACAACCGCCACAGTCGGGCACGGATGACTCACAGCAAATTTATCGGGCAAGTTTGTACCTTACACTAATGATTTTTCATAGGTATCTCTTTTTTTGTATGGGAAAAAAAAAGTTGGGATTTCAGAAAAAATTATTTATCTTTTTTACTCCTACCATCATGTAGAATCACCTCCCGAAGTTAATGCACTTTACCCCCGCACACCCTGTATAGTGTTGTTTTGATATGTTGCATATCATTTCATATCATTCAAAATTCCGAAAATACAGACTTTTAAATCATCAAAAGGAAATTAAAATAATCCAACAAAACGATTTTCAATTTTTTGCAAATCTGAAATTGTTCTTCGGGACCGTAGAAAAAAAATATATTTGTAACACGTTCCAGAGTGGAAGATACTCTCAGCCTAGTCCTGGTGAAACATTGCTTAAAATGGCTTTAGCCATGTTTGTTGACCAGATCTGAATAGCCAGATGCTTCTCCTTCCTCTTTCCCATCTCCTTCCACTCCCAACTATCTTCAGCCTCACAACATAATCCAATTTGGAATACCATAGTCCCTCTGGCTCCAGTCGGTTTGGAGCAGTTGGGACTCTTGTGCGGTATTCACATAAAAAAAAACATTTTTGGTAGGATTGAGAACAACGATTGTAAGTGGTGGTTTGTCACCTAGGCTGTACTGTATCTTCTACTCTGGAAGAAAGCATAGATAAATTTACTTTGTATATATGTATGCATATGTAGATATTATTTTATTTATATTATAATATATGAAGTATTCTGTATATAAAATAAAATTTGAGCTTATCACTGTACTACCAAGGTTTTCTAGTCACAAAAAATTATCTCTCATTAACTTTAAGTCTAAAACATACCATCATTTTGCATAGCGGAGCAAAATCGAGTGTAATTTATAAAAAAATATAATTTTATTGGTGGTTTAAAAATAAAACTATCTTTTTATATTCCTATTCTATTTTTATTTTAACCCTCACATCTAAACAACAATTTTTCTACTTCCCAAACTTCCTGTATCTCATTCCCATTCCCACAGTACCCCTGGTTTCTGGCAGTTGGGGCTCTTGTGTGGTGTTCATTTATAAAAAAAAGATATATGTAATATATTATGTCTATGAACCAACATTTTTTAGAGCACTACACAATGTATTACAATGGGCCTCAGCTAGGTGCCAAAATGGTATACGTTGAAGACCAGGACTTGAAAAGAAATATTTTAACAAATTTCCTAGTGCCCTCCAAAATGGGTTAAGGTTCCTGGTTAGGTTTAGCCAATTTAAACAATACTAAAAGATTTCCATTAAATAAAATAATAAAGGATTTCCATATACGTTGGAACACTGACTTTTCGAAAAAGAAAATCGAAAGCTTTTATATCCCTCAGACTTAGGAAAATTGTCGCCTGTGGCGCTTTTCCATGTCTACGGATGTAATAACTCATATTTCACTTCCTTCGCCCATCCACATAGGTCTTCACCCAAGCTTTTCCGTGTTTTTATGAGAATTATAGGTCATTTTCCACTGCGGGGGAATGACAACCTAAACTAAGTCTAGGCCTGCCCTTGATGTGAAATAACATTTAAAAAAATTTATTCCTGTAGTTACGATATTGATATATCCTTAGGTATTTACAATCCGACGGCCGGCATAGTCCAGGGGTAACGCTCTGCACTCCCAATCCGAAGGTCGCGGGTTCAAACTTGGCAAGTGCAAATAAATTTTATTTGACTAATTTGCATTATTTCACAATTAATTCATTAAAAATAACATATTGGATATTTGTGGCACGTTCCAGAGTGGAAGATTCTCTCAGTGTCGCCTTGGTGTAAGACCACCATTCAGAATTGAAACGTTGCTTGAAATGGCTTTAGCCGTGTTTGGTGACCAGATCTGAATAGCAAGGTACTTCCCCACCTTCCTCTTTCCCATCTCCTTCCCCTCCCCACTACCTTCAGCCTCACAACATACCCCAATTGGGGATGCCATATATTGGCTCCAGACGGGAGCAGTTGGGACTCTTGTGCGGTATTCATATAATTTTAAAAAATGGCTGGAATTCACGGAACGACTTAAACATGTGCAATATTGTTTGCCAGTAAATCCGCCTGCAGAGGAATGTCAATCTCAACAAATTATTTCTATTCATGTTTCAAAAAGTTACACTACTAGCCCCATGTTCTTTTATTGAAAGTAGGTACCTGCATGAATCGATTGTAGTACATACCGTATCACTTATCAACGCAAAACTTTTTGACAGAACACAGAACAACAAATCTCTACTGTCAACCTAAAAATATATTTGAATCTCGAAAAATAAAGATTTAATTGCGGTTAACAAATTGACGGAACACAATATTCACACTCAGATTTATTTTAAAATATTGCCAATGGCTTTTGCGGGCAATCCGTGCCAAAAGGTTTGTTTCATTTCTATTTTGATTATGTAAACGAATTACAATAAAAATAAATTTATTCATATATATCTTTCATTTCAGTGACTTGATAGTTTTATAATCTTTTTTATATCTTCAATTAGAAAACACAATAAAATACATTAATAGTTTCGTACTCCGCCTACTGGTTAATACGGAATATTTTTTATTCAAACAGTTAGATTTTGCTTTATTATTACGAAAATTGAGTTTTTATGTCGGGGGAGACGAAAAAACATGCATTTTATATTTCAATTTTATAAGATTATTTCACTTACGCGAAGTGTTTGACAGCCACGTTTGGCCAAGTGAAACGGGACTTATACAACTTCAATTACTACAATATACAATTATTTACGTGCACAAAAGAGGTTATTAGGTTCTTAGGCTGGGTAAACTAAGTAATTCATGCGTATTTAGATTGAAAAAATAATCGCAAATATCAAATCCAAAGAAATGGCGGCAAAGGAAATGTTCCGCTCCGTATTATCCGTGTATCGAAATTCGAATTCTGTATTATCCGGTAAGCGGAGTAGTAAACATTTACCGAAAATACATATAGTTATTAATAATTTATCTTGTTGTCTTTCTGTTTGTTTTTATATGCGTATTATTGCATTAAATAGTATTTTTATCTTCAGGAGCACGAGCAGTCCATGGCATGCCTAGACGAGAATAATTACGATAAAGAAAAATGTCAAATGCACTTTGATAACTATAAAATTTGCAAGAGATTTTGGGTGAGTCTAAATGTTTCTCATTTTAAATTAAATTTGCACAACACATAGTTAGTTTGGGGGACCTAAAAACGCAAAGCTTAAAATAATGTGTAGGAACTATGAAGTATTGCAGGCGAAATTCAAAACAGAATGACTTTTGGTTCTTTAATTCCCCCCATCATTGAAAATTCGCGGTTAGACGCTCATGCGCTGCAGTGTGGCAATTAAATAAACATTGCCAGCATTAAAAAAATCATAATGAGTCGGATCTGAATCTTGAGTCGGGTCATGCCAAGAGTCAGAATATCAGAAGGATATATGTAAATGATGTGAATGATGCACGAAGCGAGTGCCAAGACAGAGTTGTTGTTAATAGATCTGCCGGAGCCCCCAGAGGGTTACAATGCCGATGACTGCTAAATTTATACCCCCTAAACATAATTTTTTATGGCGTAATAAGTTAATTCAAACACTAATTTCGGTTGTGGATCTGTCTGTGATTGTACCTCTGGTTCAAAGAACATGGATTTGTTTTGAATTCAAGTGTCATTTTCAAAATTATTGAAACTGATTGTGTCAAGAATTCAGACCTCCATGGTCGATAAAGTGGGTACCTACCTGAAAATTATTTTATTTCTTTATTAACCTCTCATCTGCGGCAGATGAGGGGTTAAATGCGATTTTAACCCTTATTATAAATAAACTGTACAAGGACAACGTCAGAATCGCTTGCGCCAATATCATTCCAGACGTTGCTTTTAATTTCAGTAATGTAGCTTCTCGGAATTCTTTGTAATTAGTTTTCTATGCTATAGGTTAATATGAAATCTGTATTTAAATTTCGTAGGGTTAATTTTAAAAAGTAAAATCATTTGGTAATTTTTCAAGAGTTTGCAGTTCTCCATATTCAAGAAATCATTATTTACTAACTACATAACAAGATTTACTTTGCAACAGTTCCTAACTTAGCGGTCGGTGAAAAATGACATTTCGTGTTTTTAAATTTTAAAAATAACCATTAAAATGCACTTTTTTCGAAATTCCGGTAACTGAATTGATTAGTACTAGTTAATATCTAACTACTACAACATTTTAAATTTATTTTTTTCGTCCATATTAAGCGTGTTCCGGTTTTGTAAATATTTTCCCTTATTTTTCACACAAACAAGGGACCGGGTGACGTGAGACGACGTCACACACTCTACCGTTTCTTACCGGCCGTTTTCGCGGGCTTTAATAAAATTCAAACTCGTAGAATTAATTTAATTATGAAAACGAACTTTCAAAAAAAAAAAAAAAATACTGGTATTAAAGTTTGCATGTCACTACATGAACATATTTTTTATAAGTCAAAATATTTTTCACTTAACTTCCCTATTAGCCTATTTACTTTATGGCGTTGCAGCCCGTTCACCTTCCAATGTACTCTACTCGGCCGTAATGTGAAGGCTTCTTGGTCAGTCAAGTGGTGAGTCACTGGCCATTCGTCTAAACTACTAGTCTAGTCCGAACAAGCCTTTATTTCTGAAAACTATGTTGTTATAATCTTACTAATATTATAAATGTGAAAGTTTGTATGGATGTATGTATGTTTGTTCCTCTTTAAATCGAAATTTAATGAAAGGATTTTAATGAAACTTTACAATAATATAGCTCATACATCAGAATAACATATAGGCTATAATTTATAAAGCTAACTATTTATTTTCAATATATTGAAAATAATAATTATAGTTTAATAGAAAACGTCAAAAATTGAGAATGACATTTTGCAAAACAATGATTGTTCAATCAAAATTCTATTTTGGAAAATATTTAAATTACTGAATTTATTTGAAGTACTCGCCTAATACTTTGAATCGAATCAAGAATTATAGATATTTTAAATAAATAGGTTAAGTATTTTGGTATAAACGTAGATGGGACCTAGTAAAAGAAAATAGATTACTCGAAGTACTAATCCTATGCAGACGAAGTCGCGGGCAGAAGCTTGTATTATAATAATCGAAATGATGTTATTTTTAGGGGAACCTAACCTCGTATAGAAGAAGGCATGGAATCTCTCCAAACTTACCAGACGAAGCCGAGAGAGAGAAAATAAAGGCGGATCACATTGCTCAAGTCGCCGCAGCCTTGGAAGCTCACCACAAAAAACATGACAAAAAATAACCACCCGTTCAATACATAGATAATAGAAACAAAAGGAGATATGGCATGGAAGTGTGCCGACTGTCACCCAGTTACAACCAAACTGTACAGGCTATCAAAGCGGTTCTGCAATGAAAGTTACGCGTTTGGTGTGCAGGTTGAAATATATAGGCAGCCGTGCATGGATGCGAGTTGCTGTAGTATTTGCGAACGATGTTATAATGGTTCATGACCAATATCCTTTGTTTTTATTATCTATGATTTCAATGATGTTGTTTGTAATATAGTGATAATATATATTTTAAATATGGAAACAGGTATAAATAAAGCACATTGTTAATTTGTTTTATTTTTAATGTTTTTTTTTTTATTTCATTCGAGAGTACACAGTTTATTACAACTTACATTAAATTTATGCGAGAAGCCATATTCTTCTGTGGGAAACCATTAATTATAAAAGTCAATTCTGCAAAAGAATCCCAACTGCCCAGAGCCAGCGGGGCTATGACATCCCCAGTTGTGAAGCAAAAGGGAGCGGGGAGGAGGTGGAGAGAGGAAGGTTGGGTTATCTGATTTGGAATCCATCTCCATGCAAATCATATTTGGACACCGAGGATAATTAATTATTGCCATCGTAATGAATTCCAAGATCTTCATTAAAGTTAACATTAAAGACATCCTTCATTTGCCAACTTCACAAGAGTTAACATTAAAGACATCCTTCATTTCCCAACTTCACAAGAGTTAACATTAAAGACATCCTTCATTTTTCAACTTCTTAAAAGTTAACATTTAAGACGTCCTTTATTTGTCAACATCATGAAAGTTAACATAGAAGCAATATTTCATTTGCCAATTTCATAAAAGTTAACATTAAAGACATCCTTCATTTGTCAACTTCACAAGAGTTCACATTAAAAACATCCTTCATTTTTGTCAACTTAACTGGAGTTAATATTAAAGGCATCCTTCATGACAGTTATCATTGAAGAAATTCTCCATTTGCCAACTTCAAAAAAGTTAACATTAAAGACAATATCCTTCTATTTCTCCCTTCAAAAGAGTTAACATTAAATACACCCTTCATTTTCCAACAAAAGAGTTAACATTAAAGACTTCCTTATTTGTCATCTTCATAAAAGTTAACAAAAGATGTCCTTATCCTTCTTTTGTCGTAATTTTTATTATTTAAACAAAAATGATAAACCTTAAACTATACAAAACAAAAAATGAACACATAAAGGCAGACCGCTAATAAATCCGTTGTAGTCTCTCCCTCTTTCTTATAAATGACGCATTTACAAGAGAGGTTACAACAGAGCTTTATAGGGTAGGACCACAATTAATTTATCTACGTAATATAAGAGACTAGCTTTCAAAAACAAAATTCTTTTTCGATATCCATGAATCACAACACACATCAAAATGCACCATCATTCTCATATTTCAATTAAAAAAAAACAATAATTTTTAAAATAAACTAGAAGTTAATCGCCGGATACTCAACATTATCATTTTTTTAAAAACAATTGAAAAATAAAAAAATATGGAGCACAATAAAAGCTCGTGATTGAGATGCTATGCGAATTGAAAATAGTCACACTGACCCAAAAATTTCATATAGAAAAAGGTGTGCAAATTATAAAATGCCAGAGCTCAGGAGTTTTTGCTGCTTCATTAATCACATAACATTAATAATAAAAGATTTATGATGAATAAATTAAAACATAATATAAGTAACAAAGAAAAAAATCTAAGTCGATTCTCCTTAATCGGGACACCGATACATCGGGACAGATGGAATAGAAACCAAATAAACAAACCAATACTAATTAACTTCAGTTATCTGGGAAAAATTTTGGGTTCCGATCTGACCCAATTAACCGTAATCATATACGTTTTTAGATTTTCACGGCCAAAAGCATTTTCGATGTTTGTTTTTGGGGTGTTATGCCGTGTTGCGCTACCTCCTTCTTTAGCCGACGTTTCGGACAGCGTTGCAGTGTCCACAGTGAGTGTTAACATAACAGCGAAAATCAACTGTACATGTTTGTTTTACATTCTAAATTAAATAAAATTTTGGTTTAGATTTTTGGAAACATTTGTCTTTGGTTTAAGATTTATAAAGAAACGTAATTATTTTTTTTAGGATTTATGGAATCGTAATTACTTAATTTAGGGTTTATGGAATCATAAATTTTTGGTTTTCTTTAGTCTTAAATTTGGTAGTAAAGATTAGTAACATAATTGAGTGATATATACATAAAAATGGTTGTGATTTATAAAAACGGAATGCTTTCTTTGTACATACTGAATTCACTAAAACAATATAGCCAATCTCACTTAATGCAACAAAATTTAATACAGAAGTAGCGCATTTGTACGTTTTAAGGGATGATTCTTTACATGAATGGACTGATTCAACTATTTAAGTATATTGATATGTTTCACAAACACACACGATAATGGATTGAAGTGAAAAATACAATGCTTTAAAAATAAATTTAACATTATTTTCAATATCTTGTAGTCAGTAAAAAGATAATAAAAACAATTAGAGATATGGCATGAAAGTGTCGCCAATAAATTTTGCCGGCCTCCGTGGTCAAGGCGCAAATAGCAAATCTCGACTAGCAAATCCCAGCATGCGCTTGAAGTAAATTTTATTCAATTAATTTGTCTTATGCACAAATCATTCATTTAATATAATATAAAGTAAACTTGTAACGCGTTCCAGAGTGGAAGATACTCTCAGTATCGCCCTGGTGCAAGACCACACCTTCCTCTTTCCCTCTTCCACTATTTTCAGCCTCACAACATACCCCAATTGGGGATGCCTTATTCTTATTGGCTCTATACAGTTGAGACCAGTTGGGACTCCGAATAATGAAGTTATACATTTGGTCTGGTAGGTAGAAACAAAGGCGGGGTGCCGCTGTGCGTAGATGCAATTTTGCATTAGTGTTAGTTTCTTAAAATTTCATTACATATCTCCCTCATTTCTATCATCTATGAAGCAGATAGCATTTTAAATTGTTAAATCATCAACACACATTAAAAATTATAAATACATAATTTTTTTCTTAAATTAGGTACAGTTTTTACCATGTGTATAATTGACATATGAAGAGCGACAACGCACAGCGAAAAAAAAACAAATCATCCAAATATTATTTTTAACAGTGCTTGGAAGCATTGAAAATTAAATCTTAGAGCGGTCGTGAAAAAGCGGTGCAAATTTTATGACGACAGTGGTTATGTCACATAACGACATTGGAAAGGAAAAATGGCTTCAGCGCCATACAGCTGTGACATTAAAGATGAACCCATACCAAAAGCTATATTCATCAAAAAAGTTTTGTGGAGTTTTCCACATGTTCTGGGAAATTCTTGAAAACTTGATTTGATGAACACAAGCACAAACAAACAATATAGCTTATTGGGTAGGTTCATCTTCAATGTATGGCGCTTTAGCCATTTTTCCTTTCCAGCTGTAAAGAGATTTTGCCACTTTTCCTTTCCAGCTGTATGGCACTTTAGCCTTTTTCCTTTCCAGCGTTGATATTATTTATAGTCTACAAGAGCAAATCTATGATTGTGCAAGTCGATGTTTCAGAATGAAAAATAGGCAAATTTTTTAAGCTTTTTCAATTACATAATTATGAATTTTGCAAGCGGTCAAAAAATAAAATAGCAAATAGGTACTTTATTCTAACTTTGATTTGTAACTAACTATGTGTAATAGTTAAACATGCTAACATCAGCTAATATTATTTTTAAACTCGCTATTAATTATAAGAGGTCATTATAAAAGTAATAAAATTTAAGCGTTAGATTTTAAATGTTTTCGCATGTGTTGTATCAAAATGTTGCTTTTCTAGATACAAAAAATTATTTAAACATTGTTTTTCAGGGTGATACTACCAAAATCCAGAGGTTTTTCTTGAAAATCTAAAGAAAAATATTTACGTGGTTGTCACAAATGTGATCCATCAGTTGCTATCTCGTACATGGAAGAATGGTGCCGTATGATGGGATAGATGCATTGAAAATGCCAGTGTTGTAAAGGTTAACTCATGTAACTGATCCTTTATAGTTAACACTACAAGACGAAATCTGTTTGATCGACTGTAACCTTATCTATCTGAGGGAGTTAGGCTACTACCCGTGGCTCTATCCTACTGACTTTCTCGTGGGCATGCTCGGAATGAACCATCTACGGGTCTGAAGGGATGCTTCACGTTTCTTCAGACTGATTTGTTCGAATGGTTGATGGTTCCAAAATGCGACTATCTTGGAGAGCATTAATTTCTATACGTATTAAGTTATCTCCGTCACCGACAGCGTAGACTGTTTTACCTCCCGGCCTGCAGGACTGAATTGCCAATGGTGGGGAGAGTTATCCTGTTGTAAAATAGAATCACTTCAGATATTGATAACATCAAGCATTGTTGCTGCTTGTATCAAATCTGTTTTAACATAGACATTTATTTGTTTTCCTTATAAAACTAAATTGAAACAAAAATTTTTAGAGGTATAATTGAATTTGAAAAATTTGTATTTTCCTATCATTTTATGATAACCTCCTGAGGTTTAGTGGTACCACTCTGAAACACATATTTTTACAATAAAAATTTTTGGATAAAAATGTTTTGGATATTTTTTGGGACGACGAAAGAGTGCCGTTGTCAGGAGCCAAATGAAAAGTGCTTTTTTTTTATTTAAATTTAGTCAAAATAATAATGTAAATTTTCCTAGCATGCATACCATGAAAAAATATAAAAATATATTTATAAATTTTTTTACCTAGGTAAAATGTTTTTTATTAATTTTTGTTCAATAACATACAAACACTAATATTTTGTGGCTGATTTATCAAGTAAATAATTATAACATAAAGTGGGACACTATTGCTTTTGATTCTTCATAATATTAAATAATATATGTTTCAATCTCATTCAACTCTAAAAACTGAGGAGATAATGTGCATAGAATTTTGACTCTTATTTCCAAATGTTTAGTACTTTATACAAGTCTTTTTACCATCCATTACTTATTGGCACTATCAATTTATTTATGAAATTATTTATGCGTGATTCATGAATTCCAAAAAGACGTAAGTGCTTAAAATGCATTCGGTACAAAATATTATTATTAACACTAATGCATAAGGTGTAAATTTCCACGACATTATTCAATAAATAATTTCTTCTCGGTGAACAAATATGTAACTTTTCTTTGGTAAAATAATTTTAATTTTTCCTTGACTAGATCTGCATAGCAGATTTGAATCAAAAGCAATCAATGTTCCCCCCTACATCCAAATAGGCACAATGGTTGAAGCAAGTAATCCAAAAAATCAGTTTTGAACGAAGTATAAAATTAATAATATTTTTATTATTAATTATTATCATTTACTAGCCTGCTACACAGTAGAAATATTTACAATTATAACATACTTCAGTTTTTAGAAAGAACGACCACAGTACATTACTCATAGTTCAATTAATAAAAAAATTCCTATGCTTTTTATCAAAAACCACATTTTTTTATTCTAAATAAAATATTTCTTTCTAAAATGCATACTGAAGGGTGATTTTGTATCTTTTCATCATCCATCAGATGTTGGAAGACAACCATCACGCGTTATCTCCTGTCAAATTTCTGTGTATTTTTAATGGCTTGTCTATGCCTGTCGTGTTGACGTCAATTGGTGAGGATTAATTACCTACTTAAAAACACGAATTAATATTTATTAGTTATGAAAACTACTTACATATAAGCCTAATACTCGTTCATAAACGACAATCCGTTTGTCGTATTATTTTAATGTTTTTAAGCGATGACATTTACGTGCAAATTTTCCCGCGACTAATGTACCTTAACGAGGATCACGCGGAAAACGCGCCGTCATCTTTAGCGTTAGCGTAACTACTTTTAAGAGTCGGTGTCTTAAGACAAGCGCAGTATTCAGCTCGTTAGCGCGATACGGAATTTCACATTTAAGAAAACTGTAATATGTCGATATGGTCAATGTAACTCACGTTAGGCTGTCGCAAAAGATATAGGATCACCCTTCAGAAATAATGACAAGCGTTTTTTTTTTAACCTTTTAACTGCAATCATATCAGCGGTTGATACGGTAAGAAATCAGCTTTGATATCAACCCTTGATATGGCAACTTTGGTTGCCGATAATAATACTCTGCGTGGTATAAAAATGCTAAAGCAGCCAAAAGGTTAAAAAGGGGGTGTAAGTCAGTACCAGCTACGGGTTTAAAACCTGGCACATCATAATCTAGCGATTGGTTGGCGACATTCTCTCAAAAACTGAAGCAAGTCTCATGTAGCAACGGGCACGTCTGTCCCAAGCTACTCCCTACGTGAGTTAATTTCTCTCAAAAGTAGTGTTTAAACTAACTTATACATTAATTTATCCAATAATATTTGGTTTTATTTAAGTATTTTAAAAATGCAGCATTCTTCCTTTGTTCACATTAATTCGCTAGAAGAATAATGGTCTAAGTATAATAATATAATAAAGTTCTAAGGAAGTCAATAAATTCAAATGAACAATAAGTTATTACTTGAGCAAATTGGGATAGGGTAAATATTTTATTAATACATATTATTACAGATAAGTTTGGATAAATAGGTAATAGAAGCATTCCTACCCGGCATTGCCCTTGGTTTGTTCCCAGTTATATTGTATCTTTCAACACTTGACCATAGACAATGGTTTGCGGTGAATTTTTTTTTCCGTCAGCATATTACGCGTTTCGGATGTATTACTGCATCGAAATAAAATTGACAATGAGAGGCAATTTTTCTACCGTAGTATTATGTACTACAATAAATTAATTATTTTTGTGACTTTTTCAATTGTTAGAAATTTAACTGATGTCAGAAATAAAAGTGAGATAAAATAATTATTTACCTAATAATATTAATATGAAAAAAAAAGTATTTGGGTAAATTTATAGAAAAGTAGAACAAGGCTAATATGGACATTTTATTTTAAAAACACTGTTTACCAATTAAATAACAACTATTCCAGAAAGAGGAAATTGAAAATAATGCATATTAATAGCTAATTATTTTAAAACATGAATAATTTGACACACCATGTTTTGACTTAATACGATGAAATCCGCTGAAGAATATAAATGCCAGAAATATTTGACTTCTTACCCCTTTAGAACTCCACATATTTTTGGTATTATCTGCGCGAGGAAAGTAGCGCCAAAGTTTTTATTTTTTAATGAATAATTTTACAAGAACGAAAAAAAAGTTAGTCAATCAATCGAGTCAAAAATAATCTTAGCCATAAAGGGGTATTTTAAAAAAAAGTTTAAAAAGTTGTTTCTTATATAACTTCATATTTATTTAATAACTCAGGTAAGAGGCATACGTCATTCCTATGTCTACCTACGTTAAATTATCGTGAAAACAAGCTTATGTGTCCAAGCGGTTAATGAAAAAACAAATAATTTTTTACTTTTGAGTTTATATTTTTTGTAACGTAATTAATAAATTTATTAAATTCAAAAGGTAGGAAAAGCTTTAATGTATCTATAAAAAAAAAATTCATATTCATAATGTAAACCGATTCGTAGTTAAGATAAATCTAAATAGTGATTTGGCGTATAGCTTCATCTTAAGAAGTTCCCTCTTAAGAAGTTTGGTTTTTTCGGTCCCTTGGAGACTGAATGGCAACATATGAGGTTTTACCGCTTAAGAAGTTTTAATTTCCAAGTTTTTTTTCATTTGAAAACTTTATAACCTCTCGTTTGTCGTAAGCCCGCAGGCGGGCGCGACAAATTTTTATTTATTTTTATTAATTTGCGATTTTAACTCATATGTATAGAGAAACTGTATGAAGGACAAGGTTAGAATCGCTTGTGCCAATATCTTTCTTGACGTAACAGTTGATTTGCTACTCTGAATATTTTTTTAAGTAATTATCTATGACATTCGGGAGTCACGCTTTTTCCCGCTTTACCAGCCGTCAACTTTTTAAAGAAGTATCAATGTCTTGTTGTTTCACTGTTATATTAAAATAGGTTTTTAAGGTTAGTTTTAATTTATTTTTTAATAAAACCCAAACTAAAAACATATTTTAGGTTCTTAGGTTCATAGTTTGTGTTAAATAAGAGAAGAAAAAACTAACATTCACACATCAATGGCCGCCCGGTGATCAATAGATTTAAATTTTAACAAAACAAATAAAAAAATGCATTATTTTCCATTTTTGGTTACTGAAATACGTACTTGCTTGTTATAATTAATTATCTGATAAAAAGTGTTTTTAAATTAAAATGGGCATAAACCGTGTCTCACTTTTCCTTATTCATATTAATAATTATTATTTTCATTGGAAACTTCAACACAAAATTCACTGTCAGCTGAAAATAGTTGTGTTGATTAACCTTTTCATCGCTAGCCGAGCTTTATAAGCGAAGCGTGAATATGAGGTAATCATTTTTAGAAATTGAAATATGTAGCAAATTGTAAGAGAGTAAAAATTTTGAAAAATAGGCAAATCTATGCATAATAATTTTTTGTAGTATAAGAAAAGCATTTGCAAAGTTAAAAAAAAAAATTAAATTTAAAAACTACATATATACTAATCTTTGATTTAGCAGTCCCAAAAATAATTTAAACTAATCATGCCCAAGTAAGCCAGATAGATATCGTTTTTTTATCCAAAAAAATTGATATTTAAAAATAGTTCATATTTATTAAAATAAAAATCGTTCAGTAATCCGTTCAGTAAAAATTTTTCAGTAATCTAAGATAGCTACTGCAAAGAAACAGATTTATGTTTAACAGTACTATTTAACCTTTCAGACGCACCCATCTCGACAGTTGACATGGAAATTAAACTGCATTTATACATGGCCATATCAACAGATCAGACTATATGATGTATTGTAAAATCTGAGTATGCAGTAGCGTTGAAAAGGTTAACGTAGATAAAAATATAGAAATGAACACAAGATTAAATTAATAATAATACCTAGTTATTTTAACTAGTGACAAATTGAATAAATAAATTTGGTCGCATAACACAACACAATAATAAAGAGTGCAGTTACAATAATACTTTAAAGTTATTAACTGTGTCCATTCACCACTTTTGATATTATTGTATGCAAATCTCTGTTTACCGATTATCAGTTTTGTGCCGTTATTCACTTTTTGTATTTTATTCTAAAACAGTCCACTTTAAAATGTCTGCACATCTGGCGTACCTGAAATTATATAAAAAGATATCTAAATAAACAACGAAACACATAGTCATCTAAAAACAAATCGACAGTCCCAAAGAACAATGTCGGATGCGTGAATTTGTAGTTTTGCAGTAGAGCTGTTTCATTTCTGTATTTTTACTGTTTTTTGATAATAGGAATTAAAGTGTTGTTTTGATATTTCGCATTCCATTCAAAATTCCGAAAGTACTGACATTTAAATCAACAAAATAAGCCAAAAAATGATTTTCAATTTTTAGCAGATCAACATTGTTTTTTGGGACCATCGAAATAAATAACCTGATGGGACGAGAATCAGTGGTTAGAAGGGAATATTATTAGAAGTGGCAAATTGACCACTTATAAGAATAAGGTTAATAGGATAGCTTCCTCTAGAGCCCAATATTTTATTACTTTCTGTGTTAAAAGTGTACCCTTGTTTTTCTAAGGCCCCAAACTTCTCTCGGGTTCGACCCTATTTTATAGGAGGGGGTTCTAGAATTTTTGTTGAGTAGTTTAGTCAGTGGTTTAGTAGTTCTGCTTTTTTGGGCATGTAGCACCCCCCACCATGTGTCACTGCTCACTGTCTCAACCACTAAACAAGTCCGAACCCGCTGTTATGCCTTGTTCTGACCTGACAAGTAGTAAGTCGATTGGTGAGTAACTCGCTACTCGACTCACCAAAAAGTGTTCGCACCGCTGTCAAGTAGAGTTCATTAGTAAGCGACGTGACGGGCTGCAACGCAATAAAGTAAATACGCTAATTAAGCTGAGATGGAAGAATAAATTAGTGAGATGAAAATAAATAAACTCTGGCCACGAAAATAGATTAATAGCCGCAAAAATAAAGAATTTTAGAGTAGTATTTTAACTCTAACGGGACGAAATATTGTGCGCTTCTGCGTCTACGAATGTCAGTGCACAGAGACGCGTGGAGGGGGACTCTACTCGCCGAAAAAATAGAACGAAATGGATTGAATCTACTAAAGAGATGACTAGCCCACTCTATTAAAATTGTGGTATTCGGACACGTTTAGTTACTAAAATATTAGCTACTCGACTACAATACTCTCCCAGTCAGAACAAGGCATTATAGTAATATTCATTAGAAGACGCAAAAATGTTGTCTCGTTGGAACGAAGATGCTACTCAAAAATTCTTTTATTTATGTTATTAATCAACAATATTTTTACTTTCATCTCACTAATTTCTTCTTCCATCTCTTTTAAAATATCCATTACAATTAGCTTAATTAACCTATTTACTTTGTTATGTTGCAGCCCGTTCATCTTCGGAGGCGCCACTCACTAACGTACTCTACTCGACCGTAATGTGAACGCTTTTTGGTCAGTCAAGTGGAGAGTTACTCGCCATTTATCAAACAACTAGTCTAGTCCGAACAAGCGTTAAGAGGCAGAAAAGCATGTGACTGGCTTACCACGCAGGTCCCGTAGTGTATGTGCGAGGCCAGCGCCAGGAGGCACATGGCGTAGAGCAGGGCCAACTCGGTGCGGGGCACGGCCAGCGAGAGCACTGCGGACACCAGCAGCGGTAGCAGCAGTGGGTTGGACGCCTCGCAGCGAGTGTTGCTCATCTGCGCCACTATCAGGCGACACTGGAATCAAATAAGCAATACAACTTGAGTTCAAAATATATATAGAGGCCAGAAAATACAAGCAGACCAGGTCACAAAAAAATACTTCCGAGATAATCCACTTCAAAGTCTCAACACTGTCATTAACCCTTACCACTCATTTGTCGGGTGCCAGCCGACATCACTATTTGTACGCTACAACTCAGTTGTTGGCTGACGGCCGACAAGATAAGACATGCGCGCGCGGTGTATTTTTGCGCGCAAAACTTGACAAGTGACATTGTTTCTTGTGATTATTCGATAAAAAACATTTAAATTCACATTTTAATAAGATTTTGACTGTTTTCCGTTTTTATTTTACTATAAAACAACCAAATGCAAATTCACATAACCTAAAATGGCGGGAGCTTCGCGTGATATGGCATCTGAATACCAAGTGTTTTCGGAAGATAATTCTTTTGAAAGTGACAGTGAGAACGAGCCTGTTGCTTGTGATTTTGAAGATCCTGATGATGATAGTGTTAACAGCACAGAAAATAACAATGATAAAGATTCCAGGGGGAAGACGCGAAACAATGGGGTTTTGTGAGACCTGTTCCAGAAAAACTGGTCTCCATCCTGGAGAATGTTTGAAAAAGTACCATACTATGCAAAAATATAAGTAGTCCATAATTTTTTCTGTAAACTGTTTTTTATTTGAAGAATAAATCATAACGAATGAATTTTTAATGATTTTTTTTTAACTGCCTATCAATAAATTAATATTTTAACATTATTTAAATTAGAGTTTAGGTAAGGGTAATTTACGTTTTTACAGAAAAAAAGTACAAATCGCAAGTACGCCCCACGGTTGAATTTGGCAGCCACCTCTGGTCTGGAGCCCCAAAGTACATGAAAAACACGTCTATCAAACGGGCGATCCGTTTGATAGATTCTCCCGTCTTAACAAATGGATTTAAAAAGATTTATTAAATTTTAAAGATTTTGCAATCTTTAGAGCACAGGCGACGGGTGGGAATGCTATGCTTGTTCTACTGGTATTTCAATCGAAAATGCTCCGAGGAACTAGTGTCATTGATGCCCTCGGCACCGGTGCATAGTCGGGAAACACGCCAAACGCTCGCCCAACATATGTACACAGTTGACATTTGTCACACGGGAACTGGTCGTTTTTACGACTCGTTCTTGAGTTCAACAGCTCGACTGTGGAACGATTTACCGGCCTCTGTGTTTCCTCCTTCCTACAAACATGGGTCTCTCCAAGACCCAAGTCGGGAAACACGCCAAACGCTCGCCCAACATATGTACACAGTTGACATTTGTCACACGGGAACTGGTCGTTTTTACGACTCGTTCTTGAGTTCAACAGCTCGACTGTGGAACGATTTACCGGCCTCTGTGTTTCCTCCTTCCTACAAACATGGGTCTCTCCAAGACCCATGTTCACTCCTCAAAAAGACCCTCCACACAGCATCTTCAAAGATGACATAGGCCCCGAGGGAAATTGTTTTCCTCAGAGCCTCCTGTATGGAGTTAATATAAAAAAAGTCTTTTTTAATAAATCAAAACCAAAATTTCCTCTAAAATCATAACTTTTGTAAGTACATACTTAAATCTTCTTTTTTTTTAACAATAACTTCACACAGGAGACCCTGAAGAAAATAATTCCCCTCAGGGCCTATGTCATCTTTGGAGATGCTGTGCAGTTCTATAAACACGACTCTGACACGTATACTCACGCTGACGTTGCTGAACAGCGTGCCCATGAGCAGGAAGACGGCGCGAGGGTCGCGGTTGAGGATGTTACTGGGAGAGACAGCCACCCAGAAGGTGGTGAGCGCGATGGACGCCACCAGCGCCCACAGCGGCCGGGTGGCCTCCATGAAGCTGTAGCCCTTGCCGCTTTTGTCCCGATACGCTCTGGAAACACATAAAAAACTATAGTAAGCGTGTTAGACGGGTTCAAGTATTGGGGCTCCATAGAATCCCGAGTAAATCTGGCTTTCAAGAAACTGGGCGTCTAGCAGATTCTTCAATAGTGACCAGCTGCTAACCCGGTTCAAACTCAAGTATAGTATACGCCAAACTTTAACACTGACCTGATGACCTTGATACAGAAATTGTCGAAAAATGCAAATTTAAGGTCTGAAATGAAAAGTGGCATGCCTCCCCGCCCATGCCTTTTTCTGTCGCACATATGTCTTTACGCATCTTTCTCTTTCACTTACAGTCATTCTAAAGTCAGTAGAGTACCTGTATTTAACCCGTCGCAGGCCGCAGTCCCCCGGCGAGTCTGGATTTTCGAAGCGATTTTGTCCCTTATGTATAAAGAAATTGTATGAAGAACAAGGTCAGAATTGCTTGGGCCATTCTCGTTCTTGACATAACGAAATACTGGATAGCGTCTAGCCTCTCCGAATAATCGCCGGGCATCAAAGTCTATATTTTTTCATTGTTTTTTATATAAATCCATTGTGGAAAGCATAAATTTGAATGATTATTAGGAAGATCGTTTTATCTACATTATTTTTATGTACATTTTGTAATATATCACAAAAGAAATGTTATAAAAATTGAGTTCGTAAGAAAGGTGAGAAATGTCAAATATTTTACGTCGTAATGAAAAAATATATTTTTACTATGCTGGCTTTCAAAAGGTTAAGTTTGGCGTGTACTGTACCTGTAACAATTTAATTTGGGAACAACCTCTGGGTTGCTTCGAAATTACTTGATAACCTTACTTGATTCTGTCTGATTGACAATCCGTTGTTAACAGACAGATCACCTTCTCTAATGCACCAACGCAATGTAGGCATGCTAAATCTGTTCCATAGGTATTTCAATGGAGCCTGCTCTAACGAGTTAGCAGTATTGATCATCATCGGTGCATGTATGCAACACAACAGACACGAGAGCGGAACACCTGTTTACAGTTGATGTTCTTCATGAGAATAGGTCATTTCTCTTACTTTTTCTACGTTTTTTGTAAGTCAAATAAGTATGTGGAACGAGCTCCCGGCATCTATTTTTCCTCCTTCATATATTCTGGGCCTCTTCAAATAAATATTGTTCTACGCCCCCTACACGTGGCGATATTGTTCCCCTGTTTTTACATTGTACATACAGGGGAAATCTTGTAAGGTATCACATATCACTACGGCCGGCGTAGTCCAGCGGTAAGGCTTTGGACTCCCATTCCGAAGGTCACGGGTTGGAACCCGGCATCCGCAAATAAATTTTATTTGATTAATTTGTGTTATTTTCACAATTAATTAATTAAGAATAATATTATATACTTTATATACTCTCGTTATATACTAAGATACTCTCATTATCGCCCTGGTGTGAGATCACCATTCAGAATTGAAACATTGCTTGAAATGACTTTAGCCGTGTTTAGTGACTAGATCTGAATAGCCAGGTACTTCCCCACCCTCCTCTTACCCATCTCCTTCCCTTCCCCACTTACCTTCAGACTCACGACATACCCCAATTGGGAATGCCATAATCTCACTGGCTCCAGACGGGAGCAGTTGGAACTCAATATTCATAACAGCTATTCTTATCCACTATTTTACCACTGGATAAAATGTAAAAATGGTGTATTTATTGTAAAAAAAAAACTTTAAAATAAAAAAAAAATAAAAAAAAATAACATTTTTTCATTACAGTTAAAAGAGTTCAGAACCTGCGCAGAAAAGTCCTATAATGGACCGTGCTGCAAACCTTTGCCTTACTTTAGCAAACTTTACTTTTCTGCGCAGGGTCTGGTTATTTCAATGTACTCTCTTCGGCTCTCTAATTCTCGAACTCTCCTGGTATCAAAATGTGGTCACAATTTGGCTCCAGCTCATCAAAATTATACCCAAATTGTATTTTAAGAGGAATATAAACGCCAGAAATATTCGACTTCTTTTCCCTTAATTTTTGATATTATCTGCGTGACGAAAGTAGCGCCAAAGTTGTTTCAAATTTTTTTATGAATAATTTTAAAAGAATGAAGAAAGTTAGTCAATCAATCGAGTCAAAAATAATCTTAGCCATAAGGGGTTTTTTTAAAAAGTTGTTTCTTATATAACTTCATATTTTTTCAATTTGGGTGGCGGGAATGGGTACCGCCGCACCGGGAACCATTTATTGGATAACCAACACCTCTGTCATGGGTCACCCCAAGTGGTTCGCTACGTTTGGTGACTCAGCAGGGGTGCCCGGGTTCATTGGAGGAGAGGTTTGTCTAGGTCTTGGCAGCGGACGATCTGGACACACTTAACCCCATATTCCTACCCAACCCTCATACATTTTTTCTTCCCAGAACTCTCTCCTTCCTTTCCTTCAAAACACCCCCCACACAGCATCCCCAAAGATGACATAGACCCTGAGGGAAATTATTTTCCTCAGGGCCTCCTGTGTGGTGCTAGTGTAAAAAAAAAAATATTTATCTAATGAAAAAACAAATTATTTAGTACTTTGCGCTTATATTTTTTGTAACGTTGTGTTCAATGTATCCATAAATATGTTTTCATATTTATAATATAAACCGATTTGTAGTAAAGATAAATATAAATAGTGATTTGGCATATAACTTCATCTTAAGCCAAGTCTACCGATTTGGATGCATATTTCTCTAAGGCTAGCTTTACACTTCTAAGTTTTTTCGTATGTTTATGACTTCTGGCCAATGGGCATATTGCATTTTGAAAATCCAATGTGCCTGTTGGCCAGAAGTCGTTAACTTACGAAAAAACTTACAAGTGTAAAGCTAGCCTAACGATTACTTTTATTTTGGTATAGTACTTGTAGCCAAATTGACACAACTATGCGAGTTGCTAAAGATTGTAATTGTAAAGGACTGACTTACCCTTGTCGTCTGGTATTCCTGTTGATAAGAATATCTTATGGCCTCGAGGGATAGTGATACACTACACAATCACACATAAGAGATTTCTTATACCACCGAGGGAGTACCAGCTGGTCACTGCCAACATTTCTTAATTGAGTCAATATTAAATTGCACTGAGAGAGTTGTTCATTGCAAGGGCTCCTTTAGTATACTGATTTATTGTTGCAAGTGTCACACATAGGTAAATTGGCCACACACAGTCAGATAGGGACAGGTATTTGGTTAGGTGGAAGAATGGAGATGCATATATTCAACAGTACTAGTATGTTCGCCATTGTGCGGTAAAACAAAACAAACTTGTGAATGTTCCACAGCGTGACGGGCATGTTGCACGCCAGCGAGGTGAGGTAGATTAGCGTCTCGAAGAGCGTGCCCGAATTGTAGCCAAAGGGTAGCTCCGATTTCCAAATGGTGTGACCGCACATGCCCGTGGCCAGAAACACTAGCGACGAACTCTGGAATTAACAACAAACAAATTATATTTAGATTTATAGTTATATAAGAATTTTCTAAAAGCATTCAATCATATATATCAATATTCGGTTTAGTAAAACGCATTTGAGGTGTTATTATCAGTAAATTGCACCGCCGATCTAAATTTTATGATATAACATAAAATTTATCATCAAAAGTACAAATTACGGCTGTGGTTCTGTTTGTGATTGTAAAAGAGTATATAATTTTTAAAACAGGAACTGATTTAATAAATAATTCATATAGAGTATCTACCTATAATATAATATTTTAACAGATTTTTTTTAACCTTTTAAACGCCAGTGTATCCATATGGATATGTTTAAAATAATATTTGTATTACAGTTGGTAGATTTTATACTACTTTAATAAATAAATAAACACATTATCTGGTAAGACGGTACAATATAATAAAACATAATTTTCAAAAAACCAAGCAGCTCTAAAACAAAAATATAATCACCTGGCAATTGCTGCAACAAAATATTTAGCATCGGCGATCAAAAAGTTAAGTGCCACTTTCAAAATTGGAACTGATTTTGTCAAGAATTCAGACAAGCAATAAAGTACCTACCTAAAAGATAATATTTTTTACCTGAAAATTATTTTGATTCTAAATTTGAAATGTGTATTTCTTTCGTTAAAATTTTTTAGGGTTAGGCGATCTACTCACTGGAGAAACTGAAACCAAACTAAAACTGGCTGGTGGTTATGGTTTCCAACCAAATTTCTAATCTGCGCTAGTTGTATAATATTATACAATTTTTACGGACGAAGTAAATTCCACATTGAATATTTTAACAAGAAACTAAATTTCCCATATGATCAAATATCATCATTTACGAACACACTTAATTTATTTTTACTCAGTTCGATTTGTCTGCAAATTATGTGTCGTTCAGATATGGAGTAGTAATAAGCTCACCAGCATTCCAAAGTCGTACCCCCACGGCAGGAAAAGCACCCCCGTGATGTACTTCTCCCAGTGACTGAGGTAGAAGGAGACGAGGATGTTCCAGAGCACGAGGAACATGCGCCAGGTGCTGATGGAGTGGTCATAGCACCCGAAGCACGAGTACAAGCAGACGGGCACCAGCGCAGCGGCGTACGAGTCCAGCCCGTGGTCAAACAACTCGCCTAGCGGGCCCGAAGATCCGGTGCGGCGGGCCTGCTTACCATCAATACCGTCTGGTGGAATTACATTAAACTTTTAGTATCATGTAGAATCTCTGCTTTTGGACAAAATCAAAATCATTACCAATTTACTAATAAATCTTGAAACATTCCATTTTCCTTTCCAAAGAACCAACTAATCTTTCCTTAACCTCTTGTTCTAATGTGTGACAGTTTATAAAATAAATCTTACTAATATTATAAAGGCGAAAGTTTTTATGGATGTATGTATGTTTGTTACTCTTTCACGCAAAATTTACTGAATGGATTTTAATAAAACTTTACAATAATATAGCTCATACATCAGAATAACATATAGGCTATAATTCATAAAGCTAGCTATTTATTTTCAATATATTGAAAATAATAATTATTGTTTAAAAGAAAATGTCAAAATTTGAGAATGACATTTTGCAAAACAATGATTGTTAAACCAAAAGTCTATTTTAGAAAATATTCAAATTAGTGCATTTATTTGAAGTACTCGCCTAATACTTTGAATCGAATCAAGAATTATAGATATTTTAAATAAAAAGGTTAAGAATTTTGGTATAAACGTAGATGGGACCTAGGAAAATAAATAGATTACTCGAAGTATTAATCCTATGCAGACGAAGTCGCAGGCAGAAGCTAGTTGTATATGAATGTCAAAACTCGTTTTCGTAAAACAGTGTTACAAAAATGAAAATATTTAAGTTTTCCAAGTAGTATAAAGGTTATTATTTATTTGAAAACACCCTTTGATTGGTGTTTTTCAGGTAGGATATTTATTCAGGTTTATAAAGAAATAATAAAAACATTTGTATAAATATTTTGTTTGACAGTTATCTCAAATAGGAGATTATTCTTTTTTTAGATAAAGTTTGCTATTCTGGGGGAATGTGTTCCGATATAAACATGGAATATGTTTAATAAGATATATTATCTGGTAAACAGAAAACAAATAGGCGGCCCCACAGACGAAGAGTACCCGTAGTCGTAGATGGAATAATAATCACCGAGAGTGTAGGCCACGAACAGGGACACGCCCATCAGCAGCCAGCACCAGTTGGGGACGGGCCGGCCGTCGGGCGGTAGGGGTGGCTCCGCAGACGAGGAGTACCCGTAATCCAGCCAGCACATCAGCAGGAAGTTGCCCGCCAGCAGCATGAAGCCCATAAAGGTCATCGAGTTGGGGGCCACCCATTTTGGCACATACTGAAAAAAAAAAAAAAATCCATTTTGAAAATAAAAAATATACATATTTATCCAAGGTAACATTAGATATAAAACAACAGCAACAGAAAAAATGAAAAAGTGCATTTTAATGCAAGTTAATTGCAAGTTTCGTTGAAAAATTACATTTCGTGACGAAACGAAATTTGCAACAGTTCCTAACATAGCGGTCGGTGAAAAATGACATTTCGTGTTTTTAAATTTAAAAAATAACCATTAAAATTAACTTTTTTCGAAATTCCGGTAAATGAATTGATTAGTACTAGTTAATATCTAACTACTAGAACTTTTTAAATTTATTTTTTTCGTCCATATTAAGCGTGTCCCGGTTTTGTAAATATTTTCCTTTATATTTCACACAATCAAGGACCGGGTGACGTCACGAACTCTGCCGCACGGTATTATACTCTTGCCGGCGATTTCGAGGGCTTAATAAAATTCAAACTTAAAAAAAAAAAAAAAAATACTATTATTTAAGTTTGCATGTGAACATTGATAAATAAAAAATTTAAAAAAAAGGACTCAACTTTCTTATTGCAAGACATAAATAAATAAAAAAAAACTGCATGCAACAAATGTGTACAAATTCTTGAAAATTAGGTAGCTGTGCTTCCCAGAATATAGAAATTCTATTATTTTATCAAAATATTGAGTGCCGCATACTTGCAAATATATTACCACGGAAGTATTTATTGATACTTGATACGTAAAATAAATGGCATGTTTGCTCCATAAATAATTACAATAATCATGTTAATCCTACAGGTAGGTAGGCGAGGTGGGCTACAGGCAGTAAAGCAGGTACATGTATGTACCACTATAAATGGCTTAAGTATTTATTAGAAAATTATGGTATTTTCCTGTTGTAAAGTGGTGACTGGCACTTTTAAAGACATAGTTAGTATGTACTACTAGAAATCAAAGTTATACACAAAGAAAATAATAAACATAACAATATTATGGTATTAAAATTAATTTTATGCTGCATTTTGATATAAAATATTATTCATCAACAATCGACAAGAATTTTCTTGTGCTAGAAAATCCCTTGAACTCCAATGATGTGTGCTCAGTACATAGGTTACACAAAACATTTAGAATTATGTCATTTTTAAGGCAAACCCTACACATTAAATATTTATTGTGATCCGTCAATATTTATTTATAGCAAAAAATTAAAATGAAATTATGATGTGTTTTTTTTTTTTTTTGAAAACATAAAAAAATTGTTGGTGTTTGTCAGTTGGGGGCGAGGTAAGAGCCTGGGAGGTTACTCGGCTGAGTGACCAGTAACAGTGTCGAAAGATTTTTTTTTGTTTGATTTTGAAGAAATTTTTTTTTTTTTAATGTCATCGAAAGTCACCGGAAACCAAAATTTCATTAACATTTTTTTCTTCAAATAATGTCAGGAATCCCTGGTTAGAGTAAGTCAAGTAAAATTCCTTAACACCTTTTATCCACTCGAGCGCTTTTTGCCACATTATGGCACTATTTCCAAAACCTCGGATTGCTTTGTTGCCAAAATATGCCAAATTTTCAAAAAAATTTTTTTTATTAAAACGATTATATAATTTATTGTACATTCAAAATATAACAAAATAAATATTCTCTACATTCTTTAAAATGTTTTAAGGTTAAAGATTTAATTATATTTTTTTTATATTTCCTACAAATATGTGATAATAGACAAAAGATAGGGGAATTCATTGGCTACATCGAACTATAATCAGTTTGTATGTTGCCATATTCAAATTAGGAGGTATGATTTTTTTAATGCGGGCGGAAAAATTTCCTTTAGCAATCCGAGAAAAAATATTTTAATTGCTCTGTCGCTCCAGTGGATATAGAATATTCAGGAAGAATCCAACTGACCATTGTGCTACCGAAACCCATTTACTTAGTGCCATTTTCATCAACTTAAAAATAATTAATCTTCTTTTGTCAATTTTTTCTGTGTCTGTAAGTATAAAGATTCTGATCGAACTGCAAAACAATCGGATGGTATCCCAGTTTGGCAGGGCTCGCCCACAGATCAGATGGGCTGACGATATGAAGAGGACTTCAGAAGAAGAGGAGGCAGGATTTGGATGGGTGAGAGGTTGGGGGATGGATGTGTCCAAAGTTGGACGCCGGAAGGTAAATGAAGAAGAAGAAATACTGACCTCCACTATTCTATTCCAAAATGGGTGCATCACATAGACGCTGATGGGGCTGGTATCCACAGAGTTGTACTGGAAAAGGGAGAAAATAAATTACATTTTGGAAACATAAAAATAAGTAAATTTTTTTATATCTTAGTACAGAGATATCAACCTAAGATGTATGTATCCAATTCTGACAAAATTAAATTCATTAAAAAAATTATGATTTCAACAATTTTGTGAACTACAACACTCTTTTAACCTCTTGTTTGTTGGATGACATTTGGCCACATGAAAACCGTTCTCAATAGAAAATTAACTTCAACGCATTCCGAGAAGCCACATTACTGAAATTAAAAGCAACGTACAAGCAATGTACAGTTTCATTATACATAAGTTTGCAGACTGACCAGCGGCTGAGAATAATAGTTTAAAAATGCTTGCAACTGCACAGGGAGGTTCCAATGAGAAAGATCGATTATTCCCCATATCAAATGTTTTAAATTAAAACTTTAATATCGATTTATTTCATTAAAAACTTGCTATAATATATACGACCGTCCGTGGTCGAGTGGTAACAACACTTGACTCCCAATCGGAAGGTTGCGGGTTCGAACCCGGCGTGCGCAAATAAATTTTATTTGATTAATTTGTGTTATTTCACAATTAATTAATAAAAATAATATATACTACATTTGCGGCACGTTCCAGAGTGGAAGATACTGTCAGTATCGCCCTGGTGTAAGACCACCATTCAGAATTGAGACGTTGCTTAATAATGGCTTTAGCCGTGTTTAGTGACTAGATCTGAATAGCCAGGTACTTTCCTACCCTCCTCTTCCCCATCTCCTTCCTTTCCCCACTTTCCTTCAGCCTCACAACATACCCCAATTGGGGATGCCATAGTCTCACTGGCTCCAGACGGGAGCAGTTGGGACTCTTGTGAGGTATTCTCTATAAAAAAAAAAAACCTACATTCAAGTAAGCAGTAAAAATGCTCAAAACGCACAATGATAAATTATTAAATATTGTGTATTTCTTGTGTGTTTTTTGATCATCAGTATTTATTATTTTCAAATAATGTCTAAACAAAGTAAGTGTAAAAAAAAATTTAAATATTTTAGTTTGTATGACCTTAAATAAATAGAAAAACTGAGGTATTTTTGTCACAAAACACAAATTCATATTTATTTTTTAATGATTTTAATTTAACTAAAATTAAATCTCTGAAAACTGTGTTTACTAGATTATGTATTGATTTATTTTGTTGTATGATTATATGATTTGAAATTAGTGTTATTTAATAGAATCTATCGTTTGAAAATTGAACAAATCTGCCAACGACCAACGATATAACCTTAGTATATTAAAAATTAACTTAGTTTTTCAAAATTTTAAAACTGCGTGTACCTGATAAAATAACAATCTTTCAAAAACAATTTATGTTTTTTGTAAAAAAGAGTGAATACGTATAGAATTTCATTTAAAAAGGACTAATTTTCGGTATTCTCTGGTAATACTCTCTTAAAAATTTTTTAATTTGTTAAAATTGTCCCGGACGCCGGCGTCCGAGCCATAGAGAAGGGGTTAAATGATATGAATACGTTTAAATTGTCAGACAGAAGGATTATCACTGACTTGGTATATATAAAATATTAAATGATGTAGTTGGTAGTCCAGAATTACTTGTATTGATAATAGTTTGTAATAGTTTCTCCTAAATAAAATATTTAAAAAAAAAATTAAATACTAGAAGTCTGGATTTATTTTAGTACAGAAATTCTGGGACTAACTACCATATGTATTCCTCTTTCCCCAGAATACTAATGGAAGGAAATAATTAAAAGGGCGATAATAAATAAACATTTGCCTCAGAATTATTGCCCTTCGAATATTAGTAAACTCGAAAAATTATGACATCTGTCAAACATTTGAACAAAAGAAATACATTTGAAATTTAAAAAAAATCGTTTTAAATTTCGTGCCTACGTTATCGCTTATCTGATATCATTCATACTTAACGTGACTAGACGTCCCGTTTTCACCGGGACAGTCCCGGTTTCAGGCAGCAGGTCCCGGTGTCCCCGAACATGGCTTCGGGACGCCAAAATGTCCCGGATTCGGAAAGAAAGAACCTCGCAGTAGAATTTTAAAAAATAAAAAATATATAATAGAATTTTTAATTTAGAGGCGAAAATACTTGAGAAACCACAACCTGTGAAACTATATATCCCCCCCCCCCCCCCACTCCCCAGGATGAACGGTTTATAGGAAGTCAGTCAGGGATTTTGTCAGGTAAACTCATTTTTGTGAATGCTGGATACTTTTGAAAGAAAAGTGTTAAGAAGAATATGTGGACCCGTGAAAGAGGGGGAACAGTGGCGCATCCGGCACAACAAAGAACTGTATGATATATATCAGGCCCCCAATATCTCAGCCCATATGATACTCCTCAGGTTGAGATGGGCTGGACATGTACAAAGAATGCCGGACACACGCGTCCCAAAAAGTATTATGGCTGGACACCCAGGTGGAAAGAGAAAAGTGGGAAGACCCAGACTGAGGTGGGAAGACGAAGTAAGAGGGGATGCAGCACAGCTTCTCCAGATAACAAACTGGAAGTCAGCCGCTAAGGACAGGAGGAGTTGGAGGCGAATGTTGCGGGAGGCCAAAGCTCGATATGGGCTGTAGCGCCATCGAAGAAGAAGAAACGCATTTTTGTACCTTTTTTCGGTGTCCTGGTTTGGGGAAAAAAATAATTGGTCACGTTCTTCATACTTATCAGTTTCAATATACAAAATTTGAAGTTCATTGAATTTGAATAATTTTACGCATTATGCAGGAATACGTAGTAATTTTAATCACCTCACGCAAGCGTGCACCCACACACCGACAATCGAAATCAGTAAGTTTAATTATAAAGGCTAGGAGGGCGGACCAAACATTTGCCCGAGGGGCCGGTAATTTGTCGCTAAGCCACTGGGTAACCCAGTAACCAATTGATAATGTTGACCTCACCCAAAATATTACGTAGATATTTGAAAAATATAGATAAAAGTAGGCAGGTACCTAAGTAGAGAAATAAATTAAATAGATTAAATTAAGTGGGGTAAATGAGATAAGGTGTAGTAGCACTGAACAAAACATCGCTAGAAGCCCAGTAGAATCATTTTAACCGCCCTAGGCCTACGAACGTACGTGATACGTTCATGTTGATTGTACTATTCTGTGCTATCCCGTATCACGTACGCGTTTTTTTTTATGTTTTAAAAACATTTATTTTAATATACCTATTGTAAATGCGTATATTTTGACAAAATCTTTTCAAGTATGAGGATTTTGCGGAAATAACCCGAAGGTAGGGCGGTTTTAAAGAGATTCTTACTTGTGTAGTGGTGTACTGTATCGTAGGACTACAGCGGGGTAAGAGGGTGCTACTCTTACAAACTATTTCAAATCAATTTGAACACAAATAATACATTCAAACGTTCGCTCTTTAAAATAATGTGCCAGAACGTCGCTATTCATATCTGGGTCACAAAACATGGCTAAAGCCATTTCAATTGGTGAGCAAGGTGAAAGACTACAATTCAAAATTAATGAAATGGCTTTAGTCCTGTTCGGTGACCAGATCTAAATAGACACACACTTCCCCACCTTCCTATTCCTCGTCTCTTTCCCCTTCCCACCTTCATCTTCCCCATCTCTTTACCCTCCCATATCTGGTCACAAAACATGGCTAAAGCCATTTCAAGCATGGTGAAAGACTACCATTCAAAATTAATGAAATGGCTTTAGTCCTTTTTCGTTGTTTGTTTTTGGGGTGTTATGCCGTGTTGTGCTACCTCCTTCTTTAGCCGACGTTTCGGACAGCGTTGCAGTGTCCATCATCAGGGCAGATCCGGCAGATCCGATGATGTGCCCTGATGATGGACACTGCAACGCTGTCCGAAACGTCGGCTAAAGAAGGAGGTAGCACAACACGGCATAACACCCCAAAAACAAACAACGAAAATGCTTTTGGCCGTGAAAATCTAAAAACGTATCCGGCTTTAGTCCTGTTCGGTGACCAGATCCAAATAGACATGCACTTCCCCACCTTCCTCTTCCCCCTCCCCCTATCTTCAGCCTCACAACACACCTCAATTATCGGGGATGTCATAGTCTCGCTTGCTCCAGATGGTTGGGATTCTTGTGCGGTAAAAATAAAAATAAATCCATTTGACCGTCAGTGTGGAGGGAGGGTCGTTTGGAAAAAATAAAATATTTTTTCAACAGGGAGGTAACGAATTTCTCTACCGGTAGATAATTACGAGTTTGTTCCATTTTATAGAAATACTCCTAATATTATACCAAACTCAAGTAGTATACAGATCGATACCAAATTCTAAAATAGAACGGCGTATCGTGATGTATGCGTCGGTGTGCGGCGGTAGTCATGGCGACGTCCCACACTGGGAAAAGGGCGTCAAAATATAAACACGGATAACCCCGTTTTTTGTCGCATTTCGTAACAAAACGCAGCATTGCAGCAAGGCATTCAAACTCGATAAAATGTTCTAAATTCGAATTTGAGTTCGCCTGTCTGATAATGGCGTTTAGAAACATAATACAGCAAGACTGAGAGCAAGACGTTCCAACTCGATAAAATGTTCTAAATTCGAATTTGAGTTCGCCTGTCTGATAATGGCGTTTAGAAACATAATACAGCAAGACTGAGAGCAAGACGTTCCAACTCGATAAAATTTTCTAAATTCGAATTTGAGTTCGCCTGTCTGATAATGGCGTTTAGAAACATAATACAGCAAGGCTGAGAGCAAGACGTTCCAACTCGATAAAATTTTCTAAATTCGAATTTGAATTCGCCTGTCTGATAATGGCGTTTAGAAACATAATACAGCAAGGCTGAGAGCAAGACGTTCCAACTCGATAAAATTTTCTAAATTCGAATTTGAATTCGCCTGTCTGATAAATGCGTTTAGAAACATAATACAGCAAGGCTGAGAGCAAGACGTTCCAAGTCGATAAGATGTTCTAAATTCGAATATGAGTTATTCTGTCTGACGATGACATTTATAAAAACAATCAACAGCAAACCAAAAATAGTAAGACAGTTCATTAAACTTATTAAATTAATGTTATAGTATCTCTTCATCCTAACAATAGATGGCTCTGTGTGTTCCATATTTTAGATTACTCTAAATATTTGACTTTGGCGGGAAAAATTTGATTATAAAACAGCGCGTTTACGAGCTGATTTTGTATGGCCGGCCTTGCGAACACGGCTATACAGACCGCGTAAACGCGCTTATGGCAGAGAAGCGATTTAATACTTTATGGGTTCACTCCCAAAGGCACTATATTGTCCCTTCAACCGCTCGTTTTACCTATTAGCAAAATGGTTACGAGTCTATAATCATAATCTAATCACTTTAGGTTAGCTGAACTCGCAACGGTTTACCAACGCGTCTCTTTGATTCAGTCCTGAGGCCCTAGCACGCTCGCTTTATAACGATCGGTAGGATAACTATCAGTAACTTCTTATCGTTCCCTACGACAACTGCAGATCGCAAACGAATAGGTGACAGTTCACAATGACTAAGTGTCCTTAATATATTCGATATCAACTGTCGTTTGTGCGTTTGAGATCTGCAGTTGTCCTAGGGAACGATGAGAAGTTACCGACAATCGGTCGGTAACTTTATATCGAGCGACCGTGCTAGCACACCTGGCAGAGATTTTTCCTGAAGATGTGCGGTTAACCGGGAAACGACTTAACTTTTAGAATTAACACATGGCATTATATCGGTCATCAGAGCTGTGACATCCGTAAGCCTGAGCGGCGGTTAGAAAAATCTAACCAATAGCATCCCCCGCCCCTAATTAGTAAGGGATAAAGCAATGTTGGAATGGGAGTATTCGAGATTGAATAACTACATATCTGATTAAGTTTTAACTATAATATGTAACTATTAGTATGTAATTAATCACTTAACATAATTACTAATTTATATTTTAAAATATTCATATTTTTCCTTTTTTTAACATATCCTCTACAAATATTATATCAATCTTTTGACACAGTGCCTTACCTTACCAGTACTATACTTATATACTGTCATATTGGTAAACGATAATTGTTGCATTTCATTATTATGTACCTTCAAATAAAATATTTATCAGCGGCTGAGGCCAATTTCAATGTTTAGAACCAACTATATGTACCTATCTATTAATTAGTTTATTAATATATATTTATTTCTACATTAAATTCAATTTGTAATTTTTATTTTTCACTCATGTAGATTGTATGTCAATTATTGTAAACAATAATTAAAACATTATAATTTCTAACTTTTTTTAACTAAGAGGCTTTACTCCTCAACTCAAACACGAGAAATTTTTTCTCCGTTGAGTTGAGTAGTTTGTTAAAAAAAAATCTATTTGTAAACAGCTTTTAAGAACCAACTGTATTTATTTTTCTAAATCTTATGTATATGTATTTCAAATAATAAAAAAAATAAATAAAAAAAATATACGCTCGGAAATATACCTAACAATTCGAATGTTTGTTACAAATAATGGTACAAGTAACTACGGTTACTTTACCTACGTATTTTTAGAGGGTAAACATTGCGTGACTATAAGTGCTGATAAGGTTTGACGCTTTACGCAATAATGGGACAATTACCAATTTTATATAACTACCAAATGATAATAGTAAGCGACAGAGTACCGCAGTACTAACATACTGGTGTTTACATTTTGATAAAATCGAGATGTGTAATAAATTTGATTTGTGGAATTGCGGAGAAAAAATATGTATCTATACACGGAGAAAAATGTTATTCTAAAATACGATCATTTTATTCGTAAAAACGGTTGAAAACGGGACTGAAGTTCTTACGAACAAATTAACAGTTTTTCCATGTTTATTGGCGGGAAAATGTAAGAATAATTTGTTGGTATACCTACGTACGAAATTACGAATACCAACAAATTATTCTTACATGTTCCCGCCAATAAACATTGAAATCCTGTTAATTTGTTCGTAAGAACTTCAGTCCCGTTTTTAACCGTTTTTACGAATAAAATGATCGTATTTTAGAATAAAATTTTTCTTCGTGTACAAAATGGGTAACTAGGTAATTTATAACATTATTATTTTAGTAATACTAGATCAAATGAAGACTTGCGTGGTTTCAGAGATAGCGCGTTAAAATCCCTGCTTGCACAAGTTTATTTCACATACGAATTTATATAGTTGCCTACCCACTCGAGCGCTTTTTGCCACATTATGGCACTATTTCCAAAACCTTGGATTGCTTTGTTGCCAAAATGTGGCAAATTTTCAAAAAATTTTTTTTTATTAAAACGACTATATGAGGTGTGTAAAAGCAAAGGCAGAAATCTCCAAAATATCGAAAAAAAAAAGTTGTAAATGCAGTTTTGTGGAGGTTCAAATTGTGAATCTAATACATTCAATGGTTAGTTGAAAACTCAGCTTCCTTCCATCAAAATTTCATTTTGAAAATACGTATTAAAAGCAAAGACAGCAATATCCTTGTTATTTAAAAAGCAAACACAGAAATTCCCATTTCGGCCAATCAAATTCATAGAAAGTGTCACGTGACCAGATGGCTCTCCATACTAAAATGACAGTTGGTGATGATTTTTCAAGGTGTGTTTTTGATGTTTTAAAGCATGTAAAAGTGTGTTCGGAACAAATATTTTCGACAATCTTTGAAGATGGATTGTTAACCGACCACAGTTTTCTCACAAAACGCCCGCAAACCTATTATTAAGCCAGTAAATTGGAAAAGAAATGTTGCAAAAATATCTAGGTATGTAGCTATCATGTTTGATTTTGGCTTAGAGGAATGTACAATATATTATATTATAATATATTGTACATTCAAAATATAACAAAATAAGTATTCACTAGATTCTTTAAAATGTTTTAAGGTTAAAGATTTCATTATATTTTTTTTATAAATCCTAAAAATATGTGATAATAGACAAAAGATAGGGGAATTCATTGGCTACATAGAATTATATACAGTTTGTATGTCTCCATATTCAAATTCAAAGGTATGATTTTTTTAATGTGGGCGGAAAAATTGTCTTTAGCAATTCGAGAAAAAATATTTAAATTGCTCGGTCGCTCCAGTGGCTACCTGTGGTGGTCCGTGAATTTTCGTATATAGGTGGTAAGATTGAGAAATTAGACATTATTGATGTTGTAGCCGAAAAAATATATTTTCCAAAATATTAATTTTTAAATTAAGATTTTTAGGATTTTTTCAATTTTGGGGAGCATAGCATCCTGGATACTCTCTCCAGCAGTCGTATAGATACTCTCCGATGGCCCTGGTGAAAGACCACCATTTAGAATCGAAACGTTGGCTATGTAACTCGATCATAACCTACGGATGTATTGGGTGGGGGGGGGGGGGTACAGGAAAAACAATATTAAACCCGTTATTGAAGGCACAGAAATCTATTTTACGTGTTATTATGAAGAGACCTTTCAGATATACAGGGAATTTAAGGTACTAGATGTTCGACAGTGTTACATTAAAAAGATAGTAATTTATGCTCATAAAAATAAATATAAAATGAAAACAGTCGAACACGAACATCAAACCAGAAGTAAGGGTAGAAATTACCTTTCTATTCCAACAAGTAACATTGCAGCTTATCAAGGGACATTCTCATACCTGGGACCAAAATTATATAACAAAATCCCTTCTCAACTAAAACTGTGTGAAGTTTCATCCTTCAGCTCAAAAATAACAAAATGGTTAATAATAGATTTAGGTAGGATGGAGTCGGAAATATTATTAAAAAATATTATCTGATAATTATGCACTACGAGCGCCATATATATTTCTTTTGTTCTAATATTTTTATTTTCTCTTTCAATTACTGTTTTTCTTGTATGCTATTTTTCTTGTATCATCCTTAACATCAACAACAAAATGGTTACTAATTTTAGGCAGGACGGTCAGAAATGATAATAAGATAATAATATATATTATATAATAATTATGTACCACAAGCGCCTTATACGTATATTTCTTTTGTTCCAAAATTTTTATTTTCTTCGTCTTTCACTGTTTTTCTTGTATACTGTTTTTCTTGTATCCAAAAATAACAAAATTGTTACAAACTTTAGGCCAGAAACACTATTAAAAATGTTATCTTATAATTATGTACTACCAGCGCCTTAAATATTGATCCAAAATTTTTGTCATCTTTTATTTTCTTTTTCTTTTACTGTTTTCCTTGTATACTGTTTTTCTTGTATCAAAAAATACGATACCTGTAAATTTGACTGTCCTAGAACGGGAGATCTACCTAGTTGGACAGTCAAAATGTCAATACAATGTAAATGTATTTTTGTTATAACAAAATAAATAAATGTCTTTAGCCATGTTTTGCGATCAGATCTGAATAGCTAGGTACTTCCCAACCTTCCTTTTTCCCATCTCATTCCCTTCCCCACTCCCTTCAGCCTCTTGTGAATTGTGAATACGGAACGGCGCACACTAGTCTCAAATGCCCGGAGACAGTGAGAGCATCATCCGTAATTGGGATATCCTGAGAGGCTGAAGGGATTAGGAACAGGAAGGAGATGGGTATAAATAATATATCAATAAAATATATATATAGATTAGGTAAAGATCTACAAGGCTATTTGTGCTAGTGGTCAAAATATAAACTAACAAACGCTACGCCTGTCTCGACACAGGAATTTCCTAGTGAATCAGACATTTAAAAATCATTCAAAAGTTATAAAAAGAAGTTCTGATAAAAATTGAATATTCATTTAGACTTTTACAAAAAGGTCAATAGATATTCAATATAAATAAAATTGGATATATTTATCCGAGACACTATCAATGTAACAAACACGTTCTTAGAACACTTGTTTCCAATGAAAAAGGTAGCTGCCGATAACATGGAAAAAAAAAATTAGCGAAGATAATATTGTTAATTCTGAAATATGACGTTTTAATTAATGGTGGCAGTAGCCGAATTGTTAAAGGCGTTCGTCCCGGTAAGACGAGAGGTGCTGGGTTCGTCTCCCAGTTATCTTTTATTGACTGTCTTGTTCATTTTCATATTTTCGTTTGGATTATTAGTGTTATCCTCTTCTTCCGTGAATAATTCAAATATTTTACGATGTTAATAAAAAAATAAACCATTTTAATTTTTTTTATGTAAATACCGCACAACAGTTCCAACTGCTCCCAGCCGCCAGTGAGGCTATGGCATCCCTAATTGGGGTACTTTGAGGCTGTTTGAGGCTGCATATAGTGGTTAAGGGAAAGATGGGGAAGAGGAAGGTAGGGAGGTGAAGGAAAGGTGGTTTTACACTAGGGCGATAGTAAGAGAATCTTCCACTCTGGATCGTGCTACAAATATGATATATATTATTTTTAAATGAATAATTGTGAAACAACACAAATTAATCAAATAAAATTAACTTGCTTTTTTTTATAGTGAATACCTCACAAGAGTCCCAACTGCTCCCGTCTGGAGCCAGTGAGACTATGGCATCCCCAATTAGGGTATGTTATGAGGCTGAAGGTAAGTGGGGAAGGGAAAGGGAAGGAGAAGAGGAAGGTGGGGAATTACCTGGCTATTAAGATCTAGTCACTAAACACGGCTAACGCCATTTCAAGCAAAGTTTCAATTCTGAATGGTGGTCTCACACTAGGGCGATACGAAGAGTATCTTCCACTCTGGAACGTGCCGCAAATATACTATATATTATTTTAAATAATTAATTGGGAAATAACACAAATCAATGAAATAAAATTTATTTGCCCACGCCGGGTTCGAAGCCGCGACCTTCGGAATGGCAGTCCAACGCCCTACCGCTGGGCTACGCCGGCTGGCTTTACAATATCTACAACGAAAAAGCGACGCTTCTGACTACACAGATAAGTAGGTATGTCAGTCCTGACTACAATATACATTCCGAACTACTGTTTTCAAAGTGAATATAATATTAACTTCTTCAAATATATAGGTATTTTTTTAAATAAATTTTTTCAAGCGTTACCCATTGGGTAATAAGAATAATATGCTCGTCCTGGCAGACGTTTCGGAACACGTGGCAAAGTCCGTCTTCAAGAAAGGTCACGCACTAGCGGTAAGAATACCCGATTAGTATTCCCAAATAGATCTTCAGTATTCCTTTGTCAAAGAACAGGGCCGACATCAGAACAGTTTGCGCCCGGTGCCTACAACATCAGTACTGCCAATATATATTAGAAACAAAACTGAGATGGACCATGAACCATTGGCCTAGTGGATTTCCCCATACTGAAATAATAACACATACAAAAATTTCGGTTGTTGGTATATGGGTAAGTGATGTGAAATATTAATGTGTAATGCGTAACATTATCAAGTCCAACGAATTTAAAATTTTCAAACTTATCATACGAGACACGCGAAAATGTAAGTACCGACATTATTTTATGAATCAGTCATTATTTCTCCAAACACAGCAAATTTACTGTGTGGTACCATTTTAATTAATTTAAAAAACCAACAATCTTATTCCACTTACTTTAATAATTTAAAAATAATATGGTATATTTGCGGCACATTCCAGAGTGGAAGATACTCTCAGTATCGCCGTGGTATAAGACAACCATTCAGAATTTAAACGTTGCTTGAAATGGCTTTAGACGTGTTTGGTGACTAGATCTGAATAGGCAGGGACTTTTCCACCTTTCTTTCCCCATCTCCTTCTCCTCTCCAATACCAACTCAAAATTAATAAACACTTTGTTTTAAACACTTTTGCTGTTTAAAACATTATTTTCAAATACCGAAATTCTATCTTTAGCAGAGACAACCGTTTTTATTTTATTTTGTTGGTCTGTCTGGGCCCTGGGAGTCGAAAGGTCTTATGTAAATAAGCGACATCAGTTTTCTTTTAAATCGATGTAGAACATACTTAAATCAATTTGCCTTTTCAGTGTTAGATTATAAACAAACTTAATGCATTATTATTTTGACGCTAATATCCGGCGCTCTCTTCGATTTTCAGCCCTTATGCAATATTTCATTGAGCCTATACTAGATCCGGACCTGTCTTAGAACAATGCTGGCGCATATAAAACAGGCTCGAGACAATTTTAAGCTCCGATCGAAACAGAAAATAATGAATTTTAATACCATAGATAGAGACACGATATCTTTGAATCATTTTAGGACGAAATTTGAGTTATTTTGGGCGAAACTAGGTGGGGTGAGGTCTGTCTAGGTCTTGGCGGCGATTTGATTTGGACATATTGAACCCCAGATTCCTACCCAACCCTCATACCTTTTTCCTTCCCAGAATTTCCTCTCCTTCCCTTCCTTAAAAATACCCTCCACACAGCATCCCCAAAGATGACATATGCCCTGAGGGAAATTATTTTCCTCGGGGCCTCCTATGTGGAGCTAACTTAAAAAAAAGGGGGTGGTGAATTTTGCAAACAAAAAAGGGACGGAACGCCATTTTTTTCCTTTTTATTTCAAAATATTAGAAAATCCAATGGCTTAGCAAAATACCTTTGAGAAAGACTTGACATACCGATCCACATTCATACCGAACATTCTGTTCAAACTCACCAAACACAAGAGCCTCGTCTCTTTATGGTGAGGAAAAGCTATTCTTATCTACTATTTTAACACTGTATAAATTGTAAAAATTATGTATTTATTGTAAAAAAAAAACCTATAAATATTAAATAAATAAATAAAAAATAATAAAAAAACGGTGGTACAAACATGGCGGCGGTTTCCATAGATATTATTCAGTTTAAATGATAACTACTAAATATTGGTTCCAGTTTGAGAGGCGGGTATGGATACCGCCGCCAGGGGAACCAAACCCCTGTCAAAGGTTATTACCCCAAGTGGTTTGACTTAGCAGGGGTACCCGGGTACCCTACTGCGTGGCGGGATGGATCGGGAGCGTCCGGTTGATGGAGGAATTATATCTCTCCAGCCGGACTCATTATACGATGATAGATTATATCTCTCAATCGCCTTGTAATGCAGTGGGAGGGATGGATTCATACGTCCGTAACTCCTGGACACATTGACCACCAGATTACTACCCACCCCTCATACCGTTTTCCTTCCCAGAACTTCCTCTCATTCCTTTCCATAAAAAGACCCTCTTCACATCAAACTCAAAGATGACATAGACCCCGAGGGAAATTGTTTTCCTTAGGGCCTCCTGCGCTGAGTAAATGTAAAATAAAATCTTAGCCGTCATTTTTATATAATGATTTTGACAGAATGTTTTATTGGTATGCCAAGCACTCTCTTAGGGCAGTGTTTTTCAACCTTTTTCATGGCGCGACCCCCTTAGTATGCAAAAATATTTCGCGACCCCCTACCCTTCGCCTGTATTTTACTATTTCGCCAAAGGCCTCCACAGGTAGAGCTATCGAACAAACCAGGCTGATGCCGGCTCCAGAGTGAGGCGAGCGAGGCCGCGCCGCGCCAACGAATGCGAGTCGAGTGAATGAGCGAGACACAATAAGCCTTGCGGGGGCGTCGAGGGGTACAGTGTGGTGAGGTCGATGACGGACGGCGGGAACAACGTGACCCTGTCAATCGGCGATTCGGTGTCATTTGGCACACGTTTGTTTTGTGTTGAACTCACGTATTTGAATTTATTGAAGTAACTTGTAGTGACGAGTAGTGAAAAATTGATAAATTTATAAAAAGATCGACACAACTGGTATGGAAATTGTCTTGCAGAATTTGAAAGAAGAAATGTGTCATTATTTCTCTATGCAAGAACTATCACAGAACACTGGTCAAAGGTGGATCATAAACCCGTTTTTGAATGCAGCTATAGACGAGGCAAATTTGGAAGCCAACCTAAAAGAAAATCTGCCGATGGAACGTTGCACTTGGAATTGAAGTTTGTTAAATTGGATAACTTTTGGATAAAAAGAAAATAAGAATACCCAGAATTAACCACAGAAGCTTTGAAGTGTTTGATTCCATTTGCCACCTCTTACTTGTGCGAGTTGACGTTTTCGTCAATGGCCCAAATAAAAAACAAACAAAGGAATCGGTTTAATTTAGAAAATGAATTAATTCTAAATGTAGCAAAAACAGATCCACGATGGCAGAAATTGGTTGACGAAAAACAGGCGCAACCTTCACATTCATGTGAATATGACTCACAGGTTTTTTGACTCATAGAAATTTTATTATATAAATTTCATGTTAACTTCAAAATGTCCTTATATAATAATATATTTTCTTAACAAAAATATTTTTGAGCTTTATTGTATTTTTATATTTTACTTTGGACTCCCTGCGACCCCCCTATAGAGGCTTGGCGACCCCCCAGGAGGTCGCGACCCACAGGTTGAAAAACACCGTCTTAGGGTATTATATTTGATTCCATGATAACATTGATAACTAAAAATCAACTCAACTCAATACCTTTTTAATAAATAAAGTCATTAAAATCTATGAAGAAAAAATAAGTATATATACTAGCTGACCTGCCCACGCGTTGCTGCGGCTAACGAAACAAAACGCCTTCTACTGTATGGTTACCTTTTATAGTGAATCCTTCACAAGAGTCCCAACTGCTCCCGTCTGGAGCCAGTGAAACTATGGCATCCCCAATTGGGATATGTTATGAGGCTGAAGGTAAGGGAAGGAGACGAGGAAGAGGAAGGTGGGGAAGTACCTGGCTATTCAGATCTAGTCACTAAACACGGCTAAAGCCATTTCAAGCAACGTTTCAATTCTGAATGGTGGTCTTACATCAGGGCGATACTAAGAGTATCTTCCACTCTGGAACGTGCCGCAAATATAATATATATTATTTTAAATAATTAATTGTGAAAAAACACAAAGCAATTACATAAAATTTATTTGCGTACGCCGGGTTCAAACCCGCGGCCTTCGGAATGGGAGTCTAACGCCCTACCGCTGGTCTACGCCGGCCGATAACCTAGATAACCAAGTCTTATGTCAATAAATTAACTCACACCGCCATCTGTCAGAAACTTATGGAACAAATAATTTCAAATCATTGTCCCATAACAAACATTTAATTCGCAATAATAAATATTTAGGTCAATAATCGAGATAAAAATTATCCTATCTTTTAAGTTGGACCAAATTACACACAGTGGGCCAAATTTCATCAAATTCGGTTAAGTAGTTTCGGAATTTATCTTGGACTAACATCGTGACGTGGGTTCTTTTTATATATAAAGATGGCCCATACCCTAATCTAACGTGACATAATTAACCAAATTTATTTAAATTAAATTTAAAAAAAAATTTCGTCACTTTTAATGACTTTTCAAAGGGGGTGTTGAGTTGAATTCCAATGTTATCCGTTTTATTTATTCATTAAAAAAATCACTTGAAAAATATGAAATTTGGTATTATTTGTTCACACCTCGTTTTATCTATTCCGCGTTGCATATTATGGTATATAGCATAAACTATAAGACTTTATTATCGAAATCAGAGTAAATAATTTTTTTAGCTTAGATTATCAAAACTTTTAGCAGTATTTTGTCGTAATCTTAAATGTTATCCGAATAACTAATAAAGCTAAAGAAACTAATCCTTATCGTAGATTAGATATTACTATTTGGGGGACATACAAGCTGTACATTTGATGCGTACAAACCATTATTTTCAATCCACTCGACATATTTTTCCAGCAAGAATAATAATAGATATAAAAAGTTTTTTTTTAAAGAAATACAAACGAATAACCTGACAATTTATGTATTTATGCAATTATAAAGTTTATAATACTAGCACACACACACCACACCCGCGAAAAATCACGGGATATAATTGTAGGATTTGGAAAGGTGAAAATAAGTATAATTTTTTTAACATGGTAGGCCCTGAGAAAATAATTCCCCTCAGGGCCTGTGTCACCTTTGAAAAGAAGGAAAGGAAGTTCTGGGAAGGAAAAGGCACAAGGGGTGGGTTGGAATCTACACGGAGAAAAATGTTATTCGAAAAAACGGGACTGAAGTTCTTACGAACAAATTAACAGGGTTTCAATGTTTATTGGCGGGAACATGTAAGAATAATTTGTTGGTATACGTAATTTCGTACGTATAATAAAAAAATATTCTTACATTTTCCCGCCAATAATCATAGAAACACTGTTAATTTGTTCGTAAGAACTTCAGTCCCGTTTTTAACCGTTTTTACGAATAAAATTATCGTTTTTTCGAAGTGTAGGTGTCAGTGTGTCCAGAATTCCAGAAGTGACGGACGTATGAATCCATCCTTCCCTCTGCGGTGCAAGGCGATGTTCCGAGAGGGTCTTGCTGGAGAAGTCAAAAGTTCTCCCTCAACCAGTCTCTCCCGATCCTGCCTGCCACGCAATTGGTGGGCAAACGCACCCCCCGCCAAGACTCGGAAAAACCTCACCTTATGAAACCAGGCATCCCTGCTAAGTTACCAAACCTAGCGAACCACTTGGGGTTCAATAATAATTATTAATAAATATTTGATATTCTCCTATTATCATTATCAGCAGAAATAGTTGTATGTACAATGATGAGAGACTTTTACAGGTATCTAGTGGATTTTAGATCTATTCCAGTAAAAAAAACTGTGTTTGTCTGGAATAGCGAAAACACTCTTAAAAGTGAGAATGATTTTTTCGGGAATTTCCAAGTCAACGAAACTGTTAACAATTCCCATCATATTCCATCACGAGCTATGAAGTATTCTTTTACTCTCAAAGATTTAAGAGGGTATTACCAGAAAATACCGGAAATTAGCCCTTTTTAAATCAAATTATATCAGTCAAATGTAAGGTTATGTTTAATAGGGAATACAAAATAAAAACTAGAGAATACCGGAAATTAGTCCTTTGTAAATAAAATTCTAGACGTATTGACTCTTTTTTACAAAAAAAAACAAAACATAAATTGATTTTGAAAGATTGTTATTTTATCTGGTAAACGCAGTTTTAAAATTTTGAAAAACTAAGTTTATTTTTAACATACTAAGGTTATACCGTTGGTCGTTGGCAGATGTGTTCAACTTTCAAACGATAGATTATATTAAACAACACAAATTTCAAATCATATAATCATACAGAAAAATAAATCAATACATAATCAATAATAATTTTTTTTTCGAGAAGGTGTTTTGTGACAAAATACATCAGTTTTTCTATTTATTTAAGGTTTTACAAACTAAAATATTTCAGATTTTTTTTACACACAGACATTATTAAAAAACCATAAATACTTATGATCAAAAAATACTTACAAGAAGTACACTATACTTAATAATTTATCATCGTGCGTTTTGAGCATTTTTATTGCTTACTTGAATGTAGGTATATATACCTATTAAAGCAAGTTTTGAATGAAAAAAATCGATATTAAATTTTCAATTTTTAAAATTTGATGCGGGGAATAATCGATATTTCTCATTGGAACCTCCTGGGGTGCTAGCATAGTCCATCGATAAGGATCGGTAGGATAATTGTCGGTAACTTCTCATCGTTCCCTAGGACAACTGCAGATCGCTAACGTACAAACAACAGTTGATATCGAATATATTAGGGGCACTTAGTCATTGTGAACTGTCACCTATTCGTTTGCGATCTGCAGTTGTTCTAGGGAACGATGAGAAGTTACCGACAATTATCCTACCGATCCTTATCGATGGACTATGCTAGCACCCCTGGTATAGTTGCAAGCATTTTTTAAATTTTTTTGTCAGCCGCTGGTCAATCAATGGCTCTTATTAACAGAACAAGTCACCATATTTCTTGTATTTTTTCTCGGTAAACTTTCGGAATGACTGGAGACGCATACTATTAATCATTTTTATTTAAAAAAAAATGATTTACCATAATCACTGTAAAATACTACTATTTTGCATTCGGGCCGATGGAAAATACTGCATTCAAAATTTCAATACAAAATTCATAGAAAACGACATAAATTATTGCAAATGGCTGACATTAATAAAACAATAAACAAATTTTCAATTTAAGCAATTGAAATTTTAAATGCAGTTTTTTCCCTTCGCCCCAAATGCAAATAGTTGTAATTTACAGTAATTAGTGAATCAAAAGCTTTTTTCTAAAAATATATGTATCCAGCATTTCCGAAAGTTTGCTTTTTTCACTTGGTCGTGCCAGGAAACTGTCCTTCAGGCGTCCCTGACTTATCGTACCATTTCGCTTCTTACAAAATAATATAACTCTCCACGTGTCCATACCATCTGAGCATCAGTACCAGTACCTATTGCATTCTTTCCGGAATCGTTCTCTTGCTGCCAATATCAACAAAACTGAAAAAATACGCCAAATTTTTTCAGTTTTGTTGAATTTATGATGTTCTTATCCACTCGAGCGCTTTTTGCCACATTATGGCACTATTTCCAAAACCTCGGATTGATTTGTTGCTAAAATGTGGCAAATTTTCAAAAAAAAAATTTTATTAAAACGACTATATAATATATTGTACATTCAAAATATAACAAAATAAATATTCTATAGATTCTTTAAAATGGTTAAAGATTTAATCTATAAATCCTACAAATATGTGATAATAAGAAAAAGATAGGGGAATTAATTGGCTACATAGAACTATAATCAGTTTCTATGTCTCCATATTCAAATTCGGAGGTATGATTTTTTATGTGGGCGGAAAAATTTCCTTTAGCAATCCGAGAAAAAATATTTTAATTGCTCTGTCGCTCCAGTGGTTTTATACACGAAATGCTGCATTACCACTTTCTTGGCAAATTGTACAAATTTCATACACATAACTAATTAACGAACACGCCATTTCCCTGCAGGAAAACTTGAATGACGCAAGATAAAACAGCAACATTCTAGCGAAACTTGTTTCTAGTTGTAGCAACTAGTCACTTGCTGATAACTTGTTACAAGGCTAATGTAGTAGTCCCAGAGAGAGGTCGTAGGTGACGATATCGTTTTAGTATCTTGTGTCTGTTCGTTTTTGTGTAATATGTGTGAGAAGGGAGAGGATTTTCGTCGATGACGTAAGTACGATCTTTCTGGGACTATTGTAGCAGCTTGATACTAGCAACTAGTTACTAGACTACTTGCTACTGTTCCACTGAAGAGACTGAAACCAAACTAAAACTGGCTTGTTGCTATGGTTTCCAACCAAACTTTCTACTCAATTTTACCATTTCAATAATTATCTCAACTTGTTTAACCATAGACGAAGAACAATCGACCGTCCGTGGTCGAGTGGTAAGACACTTGACTCCCATTCGGAAGGTCGCGGGTTCGAACCCGGCGTGCGCAAATAAATTTTATTTGATTAATTTGTGTTATTTCACAATTAATTAATAAAAATAATATATGTTATATTTGCGGCACGTTCCAGAGTGGAAGATACTCTCAGTATCGCCCTGGTGTAAGACCACCATTCAGAATTGAAACTTTGCTTAATAATGGCTTTAGCCGTGTTTAGTGACTAGATCTGAATAGCCAGGTACTTTCCCACCTTCCTCTTCCCCATCTCCTTCCCATCCCCACTTACCTTCAGCCTCACAACATACTCCAATTGGGGATGCCATAGTCTCACTGGCTCCAGAAGGGAGCAGTTGGGACTCTTGTGAGGTTTCTCTATTAAAAAAAAAAAAAGCTGTCATGTCACGCAACTGGCATGTCGAGTCGCGAGTCACTGCCTGCGTTGCCATGGACAACGGGTTTTTAACATTTTCAACATGGACAAGAGGATAGCGAGTTTAGTTGCAAACTTTATTTTTCAGTTGCCTCGTGAGCGGAGGCACTAAGTAAGGTTTAAATAAGTAGGTCCAATTTTGAAAATGAAAAGTTAATTGAACTTGAATAATGTTACGCATTACGCAGGAATTTTCGAAAAAAATTCACTTTACTTACACATTCATCAACAAAAAAAAATCATATTAATTGAATTTAATTGGTGGGCGCACGAGGCATTTGACCCGCGACTGAATTATTCTTTCGGCTAGGAATATGGTGTTTTTGGAGTCAATTTCTAATTTAATTTAGTAAGTTTAAAACCCTTCAAAAATTTGGCGTATTTTTTCAGAGGCGAAAAATATTCCCGCTTTGCAATAAAATCCAAAAAAATATATATATATTTGTTAACGTATCCAAAAACTAAAAACTGTTTTCGAAAGGTGATGAAATAGGCTTTCAAATTTTATTATTAGAAATAACCATGTAATTTTTTAAATATAAAAATTATCGTTGAAAACTTTAAAAAGTTTTAAAAATGGCCTACTTTACGTTTTTTCTAACTAAAATTACTGATAATAAAAATTTAAAAAAACACATACTTATTTCATTAGATAAATGAATTATAAACGTTACTGTCACCTCACTTTTTTGTCATTTTATGTAAAAAAAATTCTTAAAAAAATTTTATTTTTTTTTTCAAATTGCGATCGGAAACTTTGATTTTATAAAGGTGTTCATTTTAATTTTTTGTGGCTAACTTTTTGATTTGAATATATAGGGTGTTGTATTCTCTTTCCAATACCGTTGAGATCATACTTCTCACTATGATAGTTAGGGGGTTTCTCACCATCCTCCCAATAGCTTATCTACCCTAATAACGAATATTATTAAAAATAAAAATAAAATACTTGCAGTGGTTAGAAAACTCTGCCAACTTATCCAATATATAGCCACTATTCATATGTTCGAGTACCGAATTATAAACTCCAACTTAATAAATAAATAAACCGTAAATCGTAAATCTAAAATATTCGTTATTAGTGTAGATAAGCTATTGGGAGGATGGTGAGAAACCCCCTTAGGGAGATACAACGATTTACGATTTCTATGAGACCTATGTGAGCTGGGACAAATATGGTATCCTGTGATTAAACGGGTTAACTGTCAACTTATGAGTCATTGTTGTCAAAAAAAAAACGTACAATAACTTTTCCTTTTCAAGATCGGCAAATTAATTTTCATTGATAAAATTATTTTCTTGGCCTAAGCAGTCACGCCGTTTCCCAGCAGGGTAGTCAGAGAGGGCGGACTATGTTATTAATATTAATGTATTGCAACAAATCTGTCTTGACACACACTCGTTGCTTCATTCACATTCACATATCGTTTAATGTGTATTATATTATTTATACATCAACACTTCAGAACATGTAGGTAAGGTAGGTAATGTAAAATAAAGCATACAATTAAATTATGTGTTAAATCATGGTATATATATATATCTGTAATGTAATCTATATATCTGTAGAAAATAATAATTTAAATATCTGCTGTGAATGACTGACACTGTTCATTATAAATCATACAACCCTGCGTAAAATTTTCATCTGTCAGTTTTGAGTTAAAACACATATTTTAAATTAAAAGCGTAAATATTTCAATTGAATTAGATTCACTTGCAAATTGGGTACGATTTACTGTCACCATTGATGAAAACTATGACATTTTTCTGTGTGTTTTAACGATTTTTCCGGCAAATTCCGCGGCACGCCTTGCAACAAGTAGGCGTCGTACGACATTTTCTATTTTATCAAATAATAACACGCATATTTTGCAGTCTTTACGTGTGATCTAGGCATTAATTAAGCACTTACCTTGTAATTATCGAAGCCTTTAAGGTGTTCCTTGTCAAGATACTCGTAATCCATTTTGGCGGTTTCACTTCGACACTTTTTGACAGAAAATCGTTAAAATTTCCAGCCGCACTTCACTAAATAGATGCCTAATTTGTTTAATAATAACTATGGCTACACTCCTTTACGATATATCAACTCATTTCCGTTCGATTCAATTGGATAAATGATCGGACCGGCACACAAACGAACTAGCTCAGCTCGCCAGCTCGTCTTCTGGCGCCTAGCAAAAAGCAAATGTTTAACAAAATGACATAACGACCCCTTGGAATAACAATTTTCCAACTGATACAGAAATGTTATGGAATAATAAACTCTAAATTAACTTTCCCTAGAGCCTATTTTGGCTAAACATTGCTACAAGAGATTGAACTTTGTTATTCTACAGGTCGATAACCCACATTATTTATTTTTGTGTATTCGATATCTATACAAAGTAGCTCCAAATCAAACTACAAAAATTATAACGAATTTTGCGACAGAAATTAGAACTCTTATGTGAGACGGAACAACAGGACGAACTGTATGGCGTTTCTGTTAGTTTAATTATATTTTCCTAGATGGCAGTAACTAAATCTGTCGGAAAATGAATTTATTAATCGAATGGAGCTTCCCAACGGCGCGACGTACCTACCCTTGGATCTTTGAATATAGGATTTAAATTACTTCTAATCTGGCGAACCTTGCGCAGGGAATGGAAAATAACGCAATACGCACTGATGTTGACGTATTTTAGATATATAAAGGAATTCAATCTTATTAGTTCCAGTTTGTTTGTTAGTTGACAGAAATAAAACTTGCTGTATACCTACCTATTCAAGTTTCATCTATATATCGATTAGCAGACAACTGAGACAACTGAAATCGAGCCCGCTCGAGCGTTTTACATTTGTTCGTCTTTCTATGAATTTGTAATTGTTTGTTACGTTCTGGTTCCGATTAAAGATGGTGACCGTTTTAACGTTTTAGTAAATATACATTTCTGTGAACGATTTTTGAATCGTCTGTTTATTTAAATAGGAAGGTATTTAAATATCTAATAAGTACTCTAAATCATTACCCTACAATATAGGGCCTACAATTTCACAAACACATACATTATTATTATCTACTTAGTAGGATGCGGAGATTATTCAGCTGCTTGCTGTTGAACAGAATTAATTCGGATATCGACATATTTAGCGTTAGTGAAGCGGCCTTTAAAAGGCAAGTTTTATTAATACTTGCGTAGTTAGTATCCTCACCATATATGAATTGTAATACTTTGTAATACGAATGTATTTTAAAAACGATTTAAAATATTAAATTTTGTAATGTTTTTGAAATAATAAAATAAATTGAATTGAATTGAATTGAATTGAATTCGACGATCGAGCATCGAGGGTCACTTGGTTCTTGGTTCAGCAAGATGTGCAAAACGACGGTGACATTCTTCTAAGATGATGTATCTATATCTACAATATCTACATAATATCTTTTTTTTTCTGATAGTATTATTACCCTAGCGATTATTATTAGAACCAGACTTCGAGTATATCTCTGATGTTGTATCTTATGCAAAACCGTATACGTACGTGAAGTTTGTTACAAAGCTACTGTCGTGTGTCTCCCACGCGCCGCCCGCCGCCCGTATGGCCCGCTAGTAAATTACCATTACCTACTCAAGACTGGTTAGAACACTTCTTTAGAGTGAAAATCCATAAAATAAAGATGAAGTTTGTTTAACCGCTTGGGCACATAAGCTTGTTTTCACGACAATTTAACGTAGGTAGACATAGGAATGACGTATGCCCCGCACCCCGCACCTGAGTTATTAAGAATAGTTTCGATTATCTGAGTTTCTCGATTAATCCCACCCCACCACTAGTAGTATATCTATGTATTCCAGTATATTATCTCTATTCTCCATCTGTGTGGTGAGTGAAATATCTATGTATTTGTGCAACATCAAACTGTCATAATATGTCATTTTTGTCTCAATACAAAATTTACTTTACTGTTATTTTGTTATTTATTTACAAAAGAGAGGTTGAAATTGCACGGCTACAACTAGCCCGCGGTGCAATAATTTACTTGCTTAAAGACAAGACTAACATCTCGACGAAGTGAAAAGTGTTACACCTTTTGGTATTACTAAATTTAGGAAACGGAATGTCTTCTAGTATATATAGATAAGTTGGTAAATATTAAGCGTGTCCCGGTTTTGTAAACATTTACCTTTAAATTAAAAATAGCTTGAATGTCCCTTTCATTAAAAATAAGTCAAAATTTATTTGGTGAATTGAAGGCTAAGACAAATGAGATAGTTGAGGCCAATATATTTGGAGCAAGCAGAGGTTGGTTTAAGAAACGGTCTAATCTTCATAATATTAAAATGCAGAGAGTATAGATGCCATAGAAAGGTTCCCATCTGATCTGGCCAATACCATTAACTACAGTGGTTACTTAAACTAACAAATAATGTTCATTGTTCAATATAGATAAGATTGGTCTGTTCTGAAAGAAAATATCACCCAGAACTTCCACTGCAAGAGAGGTGAAGACATTTAAGCCAGCTCATATAATATAGTGACATTAATTTAAGAGCGAACTGTTCGGTCAAATGTAAAAAAACACCTAAAATTCTAGAATTTTGCTCCAAGTTTTGGTAAACTTTCGATCGAACTGGACACGCTTATTACGAAGATACTTTGTTTGGCGGCCAGCTGTCAGTTTGATATGTTGGTATTCCCGACACTAAAGAACTAGGAGCTAGATGCTAGATGATCGTCGCCGACTTCATGCGAAACATAATTGGCGCGTATAAAAACACTAAATAATTCATTTATAATAATATAATGTAAACAAACCTCTAATCAGAATCATTTCACAGTCAGAACAGCTAGAAACAATAGGGAACAATCACACTTTTTTTTTACCAAACAGCTCGAACTCGGGAGTACCGTGTGACGTCACAATGTCGCCAGTCAATGATGACTCGGTTTTGATATTTGAATTTTCACACAACTTTGAAAGTGAATTAATTAATTTAATATTTTTTTTGGTGTTTTAAGTACGTTTTTCGATTTTAGTAAACTTTTTTACATATATTAAAGCATCGATAACACTATATTACATACAGTTCATGTATCCTATTAAATTAAATTACTAAAAATAAATTAATATAATTGAATAAAAAAACTAGTCAAAACATTCATTTTTGTATCACAAACCATGTTACACAAACCTAGCGTAGCCGCTAAACTACTTGAAAACTGGGATGTTTTTCTTGCCTTGACGCGAGCAGGCGCTACGAAGGGGGCACTTTCTTTTGTATCACAAACCATGTTAGACAAACCTAGCGTAGCCGCTAAACTACTTGAAAACTGGGATGTTTTCCTTGCCTTGACGCGAGCAGGCGCTACGAAGGGGGCACTTTCTTTTGTATCACAAACCATGTTACACAAACATGACAGTTTTAAAGTAGTTTAGGGGCTACGCTAGGTTTGTGTAACATGGTTTGTGATACAAAAGAAAGTGCCCCCTTTATAGCGCCTGCTCGCGTCAAGGCAAGAAAAACATCCCAGTTTTCAAGTAGTTTAGGGGCTACGCTAGGTTTGTGTAACATGGTTTGTGATACAAAAGAAAGTGCCCCTTTATAGCGCCTGCTCGCGTCAAGGCAAGAAAAACATCCCAGTTTTCAAGTAGTTTAGGGGCTACGCTAGGTTTGTGTAACATGGTTTGTGATACAAAATAAAGTGCCCCTTTAAAGCGCCTGCTCGCGTCAAGGCAAGAAAAACATCCCAGTTTTCAAGTAGTTTAGCGGCTACGCTAGGTTTGTGTAACATGGTTTGTGATACAAAAATGAATGTATTTTTTATTATATCACTAAAAAACTTCATAGTGTCGATATCTCGAAACGAAGCAAGATATCGAATTATTCTTCATTTTCGATTTATTTTGGATCAATTTATCGAAATCCATCGTCAAATGTCGGCGCCACGGAAATCGTACTCTCCCCTTATTTCCAGGATTCGCCAAACTAGTGCTAAAAACAGATTTTGAGGTAAACCTTTTAACATTAAAACATTTAATGTAAAAAAAAAAACGTGCCTGATGGTCTTTATTCAATTTACTGTATTTTATTTCCAGAATTTCACCAAACTAGTGCTTACCTAATTCGCATAGATTGTCTAGTAGTGACATATTTCTAGCTCCTCGTTATATTACGGTATTACATCGGCCATATCGTGTATACCAATATAACAAAATGACAGCTGGCCGCCAAATATTCGTAATAAGCGTGTCCAGTTCGATCGAAAGTTTACCCAAGTTTTATATGCACAAATTATTGAAATAACACTTCGCTTGAACTTAATTACTACAAGAAACTACTATTTACACTCGAGAGTTGGAAAAAACACGCACAAAATAGGTTATCAGGTTCTTAGTTAGATTTATTTCGATAATTTGTGCATTTGTCGATTGAAACGGAATCTTCTGGCAAATGTTACTTCATATTGACAGAAAAAAAAACAGCCGATGGACTGACAAAGAACTTTGAAAATAAAATTTAACTTGAAGCATCTTGGAATTATATTTAAAGACCACACATAGGTTTTTTTTTTTAAATTTGGAATAATTGAATGAGTAAAACCCTTAGGCTACGTACGCACAGGCAGGCGGCTTGCTTAGCGCCTGGTGCCTAGCGAGTCACCTAGCGAGTAGCTTAGTAAAACAAACGTTCTAGGATGTTCGCGACCGGCCGCATTGCACGCTTGGCGCCTAGCTAGTCGCTTAGCGTGTATCGAAGTAAACAAACGTGTTGGTTTTTTGACACTAGGCGCGAGGCATTTTAGAAGAAAAAATGGATGATATATTAATTGCATCAGTTTTTAAAATAGACCTTTGTGGAATGCAACTAATGTACTATGGGTTTATACAGAATTAGCAATCGTTTATACAGAATTATTTATAATAATAAACTAATAACATTCCGAGTACCAAATCATAACACGAGGCTTCCAGAGCTGTTCTTTGTTTATCCTTCAAAAACTAACTATTTCATTAACTTCCCAATCCAAAGACTACATAGGCTTGGAAATAAATTTAGTTCAGTTGATATTTTCGTTTATTCATTACCTAAATTTATTTCTGAAATTTCAAAAATTCTCTTTCCGGTTTACTAAACTTATTGTTTTTGTATTATGATTATTGTAAAAGCCCTAAAGGCGTGAATAAATAAATAAATAAATAATTGTTTATACAGAACATTAAACTCCCCATGACTTGACCGTAACTTTTTTATGTCATGAACCGAACATGGTAAATATGAATTTTCTTTAAGTAGCAGTTTTAGAGCTATTTTTAAAAGTGACATCTCGTCAAAGTGCCGACAAGCAAATGACCAAGGCACCTAATGACCCACTACGTAAACCACCTTCAGTGCGGCCACCGTGTATCCTAGCAAGTAGTCAGAGTGGAAGCCACTAGGCTCTAGGCGGTAAGCAAGTCGCCTGCCCGTGCGGACGTAGCCTTAAATTTTAATATAATCAAAATTTGAAACAGAAAATTTAAAAATAGAAATTCATCCTAGACTTGTAGAAAATTCAATAGATGTCACACATATACATATGTAGAAATGAATCCCTGTTTCCCTTGGTCACGCCATAACTTCAGAACGATTATACCTATTTAATTCTACTTTTTTTTTAAAGTTTTCTAATACTTTGTAGAAGGTTCTTACGGAAAGTAAAATTAAGAAAATTACGCAGAAAATTGGATAATTTCAGAAAACTTAACGACTATTTTAACTTCGTACGTTTGACAGTTTGCACTTTGATATATTTAGAGATATTTCTTATTCCATTCATCCGATTGCGATAAAAATTTGTTGAGTTGTTGTGGACATGCCTGAGAAGGCATATTTCTATATTGGTGGGTTCTGGAGTTATGAAATTTGCAAAAAAAAATTGCATTAGGGCACACGAGAGTTGAGAGAGAGTTTAGTGGCAGGGGAAAGAGACGGGGAGGGAATCCGTGAGGGGCGGAGGAGAATGAAGGAGGTGTAGTTCGGGGAGGGAGGACGAGGGAGGTAGAAGGCGGAGAAAGTGGAAGGGGAATTCGTGAGGGTGGAGGTTCGCGAGAGGGGGAACGCGTGGAAGGTGAAAAGGAAATGCGGGAGGGGAAGGGGACGAGGGTGGTGAAGAGGTGGCGGAAGGGGAACGGGGACGAATGGGAAAGGACACGCAGGGAGGAACAATTCCTTTGGCATTGCAACGCATGCCACTTAAATAAAGTATATATCAGCTAGTTGATTTAAAAGAAATTGAGTTTTTTATCCAAGACACCATCTAGATTGTGTTTAGTTCAGAAAGAATCTTGCAATCATACATAAAGATAGCGCGGCCAATAAAAATATGCATTACGAAAATGATGATAATGTTGGTAGTTGGTAGTTGTATGGTACAGTTAAAATGACCAATAGGGATAGGGTCGAATTAACTCAGTGGTTAATGCAGAGCCCCGTCAAGGTTAGGGTTCTGGGTTCAATCCCAAGATGCGACCGAATCTTTTTCTGATATTTTTGTTTCAAATTTTCGTTTTAGAATCGCTAATATTGTCTTCAATGGTTAACATAAATATGCGCAAATTTTTAAAGACAACATATTGTTCTAAACCTAATCTATAATATAAAAATGAATTTTTGTTTGTTTGTGTGTTTGTACCTTATGCACGGCCATACCGTTCATCCGATTGCGATGAAACTTTGGGAATATGATGCGCGCATACCCGGGATGGTTATAGGATAGTGAGCTCTGACATTATGAAATTATTTCCTGTACTATTCATACAATTGCAATTAAAATTTCATCTGATTGCTATTAAATTTTTTTGAATTGTTGTGAACATGCCCGTGAATACTTCTTATATACTAGTGAGCTCTGGTATTATGAAATTTGCATAAAAAATTAAACAGGTCACTAGAGTTGTTGGAAAAATTGATGTATTTTATGGAGTTAGTCGGCAGGGAAAAAAGGCTGGGGGGAGGGGTTTGCAGGAGGGTAAGTTGGGGAATTAAAGAGGGGGACTTCGCGGGAGGGGTGACGAGGGAGAGGAGAAGGCAAGGAAGGTGGAAGCGGAATGTGTTTTACTCCGTTTAATTCAGTTAAAAGACACAAATACATAGTGAACTGTTTGGGCTAGCCAACTTTATCTAATGAATATTATCTTAAATAATAGTTGTTTAAAACGATGAACTGCAGAAAGAGCAAATATTGAAATTAGACATGACCCAGGAAGATTCAACAGAGAAGTTGGAATTTCAGTATGTGAATATTCCGAGCTTAGCGGACTCCAACCTGAATCTATGTCAATGCTGTCTATCCACTAAAGACCTAAGGAGTATTGTCAAACCGTTCCTGTACCGCGGGACAAATGAGATCTATTCGGACATGCTTACAAAGTGCTTCTCCAAGGAGGTAAAAATAATTTGTTTGGTTTTGAAATGATAATATGCATGGTTCCTACCTGGATGTCATTTTACCCAGTACCTACCTCTACCCATCCTCACCACATCACTTGCTGAAAGAAATTTTGAACTTGGAACAGTGATTGGAAAATTGGAGGGCTTTTGTTCCGAAAAACACAGAGACAGGAAGAGGAATCTAGCAAGAGGTTTTGAAGCAAGTTTCGTTTTGTTCTGTTAATATAATCGTGTATTAACTGAAAAGATCATTTAAAATTAGACTATATCGTGTTTACTTGTTTGTGTTGTTGGGCAATAATACCTCGAGGTATCTCAGTAAAAATAAACCTACTTGTAAGTTTTGTGTCGTGTTCCCGAGAGGTAAGGGATTGGTTTCCTTTTCCTTGTTTCCCATTTTTGTTCCCAACACATATTATCACCCAATTCCAACAAATACCATTTCGTTCATTTTAGTTTTTCGTTTCGTATTATTTACAGTCCATTTCACCAAATGCATCTGAAGCAAACAGTTTCGGATGCAACATAATTTATGATAGTATTTCATTATTAATGACTATTTAAGATACATTTATCATGCCGTGGGGTAATTACTATAACTAGGTAACTCCGAAATCAGCGTTTTCGAGTTACACACTAATTTAACAATATTTAATATTTAACAATATTAAGTTTTAACAATATGATTTAACAATATTATTAAATATTATAACAACCAACTTAACAGATTGATTACCATCTCATAATTCTATTTACCTACAATGCTGATTTCTGAGATACCTAGTTGCAGTAAATAACCCACGGTACGTGTTACATTATGAGTAGCATGCGTAGTAAGTAAACTTTTGCTTTTTTTTTTTTTGCCAGAAAAACCATTATTTCCATGCTACAAAATTAGATAATGCCTAACTAAACATGAAGATGAGGAACTAATTAAAATTATTAAGTATAATGAGTAGATAATGAACATAAACACTTTTTAAAAACAACGCAAAATAATAAACATGAACACTTTTTGCTTTATTTATTTATATTTCATGGAAACCAACAAAAACAAACAACATTGATGAGGAAATCATGATCAACACCATACGACAACCTGCAGTCCACCTCGGAACAGGAATACCTAGTGAGGAGGACTGAGGATAAAATATTTCACTCTGTATTCTTAATTTATTTAATATTGTATTTTAATTTTAATTTGTATTGTCATTAAATAAAAATAAATGTTTTTTTTTTAATTGATTCCAAACTCCCATCTTTTGGGATGCTATGCGGAGACTTAACCTGTTATTTGTTATTTTAGCTCTCAGCAAATGAGGGATGGATCTGTTTGGATTGCGTTGGAAGATTGCGAGCCACCCTTAGCTTTCGAGAGTGTGTAGAATCTGCCAAACACTACCTCAATTCCCAGCTAGGTAATAATACGTCTGATTAGTACATATTAATACCTTTCTACCTTCAACTTATAACATAGGGCCGGTATATCAGTTGGTCTAAAGCTCGGCTTTGACGGAATGTGGAGCTCAGCATGGCTTATCACACAATCCGTATATCAGTCGTAATCCTAGAGTTGACCAATTGCAAACGTTTAGTCTATGTTAATTTTAGTCATTTCTATGCCGAACCAATCTATTTATGTAAGTATCTATGGACTCTATGTTTATTATCAAACAACCGAACGTTATTGGTTTATTTATGAACCAAACGTCAAACGATGTCTAAATCGTCATCACTCGAAGAAAGTTCGAATTCCATGTTGATAAGTAAACTTATTCCTCCAATGTAATTTATTGCGTCCGTACGTAGCAGATCGAAACCGAAGCAATGTGAAATCTGACGGATGACAGATGTGTTTTTGCCAATAGCGCTACAGCGTCTAGCAAAGGAACTATTCTGCGGCTTACCATGGCTTAAGCGGCCGATTTCGGCAGTTTAAGTTGAGCGAGGAATGTGCTCCTTAGCAAAGACTGATATATCGGCCCATACTAAATGTAGAAATGAAGGAATAGAACGTAACCACTTGGGCGATTGCCAGCCAAATTTGGTTAGCATCGCTAATGCCCTCGAGCGATAGCTACCCATATTTGAGGGGTATAAAGGCAAAAATGCCACTCTCCAAAAGTACTGTTTACGGTAAATCACATAAAACCGATTCATCGAATACCACGCATTTTTCGTGTGATTTTTTTAGTAATGACTTAACAAGTATAATCCAAAGTGCATAATTATTATAATAAAAAAATGTTGTGATAATGTGTTCATTGGCCATGTTGAATTTATTTTGAATTCAGGCTTTTTTTAAAATTGTTTTTCAAAGTACAATTCCTGTATAATTTTATATATATAAAATTATGTTCAGATTAGATAGTTACGAGGACTCACACCTCTCCAAATAGATTTTGAATGTTTTTGTGAGAACTAGAAGAATTAGTTGGAAGAATTAGCCATAGATGTCAGTAAGGGCAAATTCCCCTCCAGAGCAAAGGGAAAATAAATAAATAGCCTGTTTTTTAGGTTTTATCTCTCTCTCAACAACAGCTTCTCGACAAGTAAACAAATAAACTCATTGGTCTGGTACGGGTAGTTTGGGCTTACTGATATTCACAATGTAATTGGGAATAGAGCAAATAAATACACGAGTCCTTTTAAGTTTCCTGAAGATGCGTTATTATTTTACAAGTTCCTTCATCCAAACAATTTACAATTCCGTTAAACTGCAATTAAGCAGTTTGTCAACAGGATGTTTATGTTCAATTACAATTTAAATATACATACATAATATTATAATATAACTATACAGATTGTCACAATTAATATACATGACTTAAAACGGGTCTCTCACCATCCTCCTAATAGCTTATCCATAGTATAACAAATATTATTAAAAATCAAAATAAAATACTTGCAAAACTTGGCCAACTTATCCAATATATGGCCACTGTTCATAGGTTCGAGTACCGAATAATAAACTCCGACTTAATAAATAAATAAATCGTAAATCGAAAATAAACTTTATAGTATGGATAAGCTACTAGGAGGATGGTGAGAAACCCCCTTAGTGTAAATTGGATTGGCTTTTGTGGAGAGTGGCAATTTTGCTTGTTAATTGCTCTGGAGATTGGTTATTTTGCATCTAAACCTTGTTTTAATTTCGATTTTTCCATGATTTGCGGTTGATTTTTCTAAGGATCTCAAAAACCATCTGATAGCTACGGACATTGCGCAAAGATTGGCATTTGTAACTCAATTTCATCATTTTTGGAGAGTGATGGTTTTGTTTTTATACCCCACATTTAGGAAGCTGAATTACAAATTAAATTTATTTATTTTGAACTTCCCGCTATCAGCTAATATGTTTAGTCAATAGCTTGATTAAGCTTATATCAAATACCAACAGATGTCACTAGTGTGCCTCTCGTGGAATATTCTAGATCAGCGGTTGTCAACCTTTTTGAGCCTGCGTACCCCTTGACTCTTACTACAAATTTTTTGTATCCCGTACCCTCTATCTATCTTGTGTATCTCTATGTACACGTGTAATGAGAGACATGTTTCATTTGTAATTTTTATATGGACACGTTCTGCCGTATATGTGGACAATAAATATTACATGAATTTAACATTCAAGTCACACAAATACAATTAATGCAACTTTATACAGAGTATAATGCCACTTTGGGCATTTTTTCATGCAAAAAGAGAGAGTAAACCGCTGAAATTTGAAGATGTTGAGCTGAGTTTTAAAATCTACATTCATGCCACGATATTGCGTATCCCCAATTTTTGCTGAAAACCACTGTTCTAGATAATGTTTTGTATCCTACAGAATGCATGTGGACACCATTTTAAATTGTTTTCTGAAAATTAAATATCTGTTTACACATCAAAAATTAATTTTTGTAAATTTCTGTGATTATGGAATTTCCAGTAAACCATAGAAAACTCAAGTATTTTTTTTTTAAATATGCTATTGCTCAAGTGGTTAACCTCTTGAATGTCAGATGACATTTGCCCACATGATAGCCGTGTACCATTACTGAAATTAAAAGCAACGTCTGGAAAGATATTGGCGCAAGCGATTGTGACTTTGTCCTTGTACAGTTTCTTTATACATAACCACTGGAGCGACCACGCGAAATAAATAAATTTGCCTCGATTGCTCGAGATTTCCAGACGATCATTTTAAAAATTTTTCGTCAACTGTAAATAAAATCATATCCTCGAATTATAACATAAAGACATAAAAACTTATTAAAATGCTATATAGCCAATGAATTAACCTCCATTATACCATTTATCTCATATTTGTAAGATGTATAAAAAAAGTATTAAAAAATCGTAAAGTTTATAAAGGCGCGGTTCCTGCGTGTTTGATACTTTGAATCTGCCGTCAGAGGTACTTATTCGTTTCAATATAAAATATTTTCGATTTCTGTATGTTCTCTGTGGTATACTTGATAATGAAAGGTACATATCTTTGAAAAAGGGACTTAATTTTAACCATAAACAGCTGATCATAAATTTTGCGCCAAAAAAATATTTAAAAAAACTATTTTTAACATCGTTCTAAAATCATCTACAAAGTTCGAATTTGCAACATCTACGGCTATAATAGATAAAGCATTTCAATAGCTTCGTTTTAAGACCGAAATAAAAAACGTGGAAGCTACAAATATTTTTTTTTGCCGAATCAAGAGATAATTGGCTTTTTAAAGCCGTAAAGCAATCTTAGACATTTAAAAAGGCGCAAAAATAAGCCAAAAATCGCTCCAGTGGATAAGGGTAAAATCGCATTTAAGCATTTAATCTCTCAACTGTGAGTTTAAAAACCATTTATTTAAGTGCATCAATAATAAAAATAATAATCGGATAATTTGTAGAGTGCCTTTTTTGTGAGAAATCACCTCAAGAGCGTTTATAAGTAAGATGTTTTATACAATATGTCTTTTGCAGAAAACAAACAGAACATTCCAGCAATACCCCGCCAACCTCTTCCTGCACCAGAATTTAAAAAAAGTAGCGCGCAAGGTAAAATATGATTATGACAAACCAAATAATTAATCACATTATTTGTTCCCACCCCGTTAAACGAGCAATATTAGAAATAATTGCTATTAAATTATGATTTGTTTTTTCAGGAAAGAAAATAGTTACTGATGACGGTAAATATTTTGAGCGTAACAAAGTATATGTCGTAAGTGATGATGACGATAATGATTTCAATGATGGTGACGATCGTCCACATGTAATTAAAGAAGGTAAGCTAAGGCACAACTATTTGCAACATTTCTATAGTGAGTTACGCAACTTTGAAATATTAAATTTATTAGAATAACTTTTAAAGGTGACCAGCAGCTGAGAATAAAAGTTTAAACATGCTTGCAACTGTACAGGGAGGTTCCAATGAGAAAGATCCATTATTCCCGTATCAAAATTTTAAAATTAAAAATTTAATATCAATTTATTTCATTCAAAACTTGCTTTAATATAATTGCTCCTACATTCAAGTAAGCAATAAAAATGCTCAAAACGCACAATGATAAATTATTAAATATCGTGTACTTTTTGTAAGTATTTTTTAATCGCAAGTTTTTTTTTTTATTTAATTTTTTATTTTATTTAAGTGACAATATAAAATAATTGTACATACAAAATATAAAGGTGAATTTAAGTATATAATATATTGTATTTCTTAGTCCTCCTCACTAGGAAGTCCTGTGCCGAGGCGGATTAAAGTTATTTAATTATAATTTATTTGTTTTCTATGCAGTTTGTAGTGTTTTCTTCTACATAGTTTGTAGTGTTTTCATCAGAATTTTTTCATATATGATTTTTTCAGTATTTATGATTTTTCAATAATGTCTAAACAAAATAAGTGTGTAAAAAAAATTTGAAATATTTTAGTTTGTAAGACCTTAAATAAATAGAAAAACTGAGGTATTTTTGTCACAAAACACGTTTTCGGATTTATTTTTTAATGATTTTAATTTAACTAAAATTATTTTTTTAAAAACTGTGTTGATTAGATTATGTATTGATTTATTTTGTTGTATGATTATATGATATATTTGAAGTTTGTGTTGTTTAATATAATCTAACGTTTGAAAATTGAACAAATCTGCCAACGACCAACGGTATAACCTTAGTATATTAAAAATACACTTAGTTTTTCAAAATTTTAAAACTGCATGTTCCAGATAAAATAACAATCTTTCAAAATCAATTTATGTTTTTTTTTGTAAAAAAGGGTCAATACGTCTGGAATATGATTTAAAAAGGACTAATTTCCGGTATTCTCTGGTAATAAATACCCTTTTAATCAATGAAGACTAACATAATTATAATAAATGTTCACGAAACAGTACACGACACAGAGAATGAAAGGTAATAGGAATAAAATTCTGTCTTACTGGGACAACACTCTATCCACTGCGCCATTGAGACCTGATTATTTTCTGTAGTACTCCCATATATTTTTGGCTGCTGTCTTTTTGTGTGATTACAAAATTCAAAAATTATCAATAGTTTGATGAAATAACAACACTGCTCAAATCGTTCAGCCATTTGCCAAGATCAATTTTTTTTTTACATGAGTTCTACACAGCAGGCCCTGAGGAAAATAATTTCAATCACGGTCTACGCATCATAGGGGATTCTTTGTGGAGGGAATTTTTAAGGAAAGGAAGGAGAGGAAATTCTGGGAAAGAAAAAGGTATGAGGGGTGGGTAGGAATCTGTGGGTCAGTGTGTACAAAAGTGATGGAACCCATCCTCTTTCGATCGGTCCAGCCACGCAATAAGTGGGCAGACTTATCCATCACCAAGACCTAGACATACCTCACCAAACATAGCGAACTACTTGGGGTGACTTTTAGCAGAGGTGTTGTTTATCCAATAAATGGTTCCCGGGGCGACGGTACCCATACACGCCTTTCTAAATTATTAAACCGAACAGGTTCGGTTTTTAATTGTTTGGATTAAGGGGCCGCTCTGCCAATTTCTACCAATTTCTTACATGTTTTCCTTAAACGTTTAAAGTTTTTAAGTTCTTAAAAAAATAATTGTTATTTTATAAGATAGTATCTATACATTCCCACGCCGAAACGGTAATTATTTGAAATTCCCTCGATAGAAATAAAACGCAAAGTATGCTCCGAAAATTATTATTTACACATTTTTTTCTGTTATTTTACAAGTTATATGTATGAAAAAATTCACAATGTTTCTTAAATGCTACTTGACACAGCCCCCACGAGATTTTTGCTCTTTTTCAAACGAGTCGTCTTTTATTAAACATTTTCACAATTTTCGCATGAATTTTATGGTTTTTAATGTTAGCGCGCTCGCTCTCACGTTCGTATTGTCGCATCTCTCCGTCTTCTTCTTTTTGAGCGGGGTAGCGCGGCCTTAAAGGGAACGGAGTTTACTATATTAAACCCGACGGGCCTAACGTTTTCTACGGGCTTATGAACATATCCACCCAAAGACACCTATCATGCTTCATTTTAATATCATATGCACAGCAAAAATCAATCTTCGATCCATTTTTAATATGTCGGTTAGATGTTATAGCACCAACCCGAAGACCAGTAGTCATAAAAGCAGCAGCTAAGAAGAGACCAGCAGTGGTACCTGTGCCACCATCTCTGAAGGCCTCTTCGAAGCTTCCATCAGGTAACGATAGCTCTTCAGACGAGGACTTCTTCGAGGAATACTTCAAATCTGTCCCCAAGTCACCTGCAGTTTTTAATAGAGTAAGTGCATCATGAGCAGAATCAATGCTGGGTGATTTGACACTTAGTATTGAATAGAAACAAATGAGAGACATAACTTAACATAAACCATTACGGTTTACTTTTTTTTACCAAAATGTTGAATTCGAAACTGCTTAAGGACTGTAAATAATAAAAATGAAACGAGAGGAAATGGTGTTGGCTGGAATTGGGTGATAATATGCGTAGGAAAAACTAGGGATGCAAGGAAGAGGGATAACCAATCTATTACCATTGTATACTTATTGGCGAAATAATCAACTTGTTTTCAAATCCTTCCAAGGATGAGCTAATCACCTACATTTTTTATTGACTGAGATTTTTCTACCGAGAATACGAAAATGGCATTAAATTCATGTTCTTGGTTTGTGTATTTCTATATGAATTTATTTACTATGTTCTTTATTTATTTTTATAAAACTCCACATGAATGTTTTTTAACAATTTTCTTACAGACGGAATTTGATATTAGTGAGTCCTCTACTCTACCATATGTTCTGGATGGCACGGAGAGAAATTGCACCATTTGCCACAAGAAGTTTAGTTTCTTTCGGTAAGCAAAGTTAATTTACTAATTATTAACCTCTTGTGTGCCACTGTTGCCAATAGGCACAGTAAAAAAAAAATTCTCTGAGCTATTCTATTTTCATAAATATTCCGGTTGTCCATTTAGATTAGGCAGACATCTCTGAAAAATCGAAATTTGTGTTTATGCAGTTATATGTAAAAGTGTACCCTCTGTCTGGTGTAATACTCAGATTACTCATAAACACCACCAAACCAATTACGATGCAAAAAAACTTGCAATGAATTAAACCAAATATTCAATTTGGGATGCGGGAACGTGTACCGCCGCCCCGGGAACCATTTACTGGATAACCAACACCTCTGTCATAGGTCACCCCAAGTGGTTCGCTACGTTTGGTGACTTAGCAGGGGTGCCCGGGTTCATGGGATGAGGTTTGTCTAGGTCTTGGCGGCGGACGATCTGGACACACTGAATTCCATATTCCTACCCAACCCTCATACATTTTTCCTTCCCAAAACTTCCTCTCCATCCTTTCCTTAAAATCACCCACCGCACAGCATCAGGGCCTCCTGTGTGAAGCTAATGTAAGAAAATATATATATTGATTTTTTCTGTGTCACTATTAGGATATTTCAAAATGTCATATTAATGTACCGGACCGTTATGCCTCCCAGCGTTATTTTATAGCTTATTTAATATGTAAAACACAGACAGGAATTTGATTTATGGTGAGTATTAGAATATTGTTTTCCTCATTGTCTCAAAACTTAGTATTTGGATATATCTGACTAATCAACTAGACGGTCAATATAAACACATTACTAAGACCTTCCAAGATTTTCTCATTCTTATCTCCTTTCCCTTTCCTCTACCTTCAACCTCACAACACAACCCAATAAAGGACTCCAGTGAAAAATATTATGGCTTTAAAAATATATGTTCATAGAGACCAATAAACGCTGATTCTGAATATCTAAGTTTGAGTAAATAATATTTAACATAGAATTTTTAAAAAAATGATTAAAAAGTCAATTTTTGATCATGTTATTAAAACACACTGTCAAGTTGGTATTATTGTTTTGTTAGTGGTGACGTTACTGCTCTCCATACACCATTGAAGTTATATGAAATGATCAACATTTCATGCAATTTAATGTTATTGGTTTATTTACATACTAGATTTAGATATATATATATATAACAGTTGTTGTGTTCATTGAAACATTATTTAGGCCCTCAACAATTAAAATGATGACGGAAAAGGGCTATATTTACGGACAGTCTGATAATATGCCAGTGGTTGATATTGATACGTCATGTTTTTTAAATATAATACGGACCATGTATGGACTATGTAACTGCCGAATTTCGTGGAGTAAATATAAATAATAATAAAAGCTACTAAGTTAAATCGTCTTATTACATGTTTTTGAAAGTCGTAGTTAGCAGTAAAAAAAATATTTTGGCCTGTTTGAGGTTATATGCATTTGGCCTGTTTGATTTATAAGCATATTCTCTCCTATTTTCAGTTCGGCCAGAACATCTTACGGTGACAGTGCTATTGGACAAGTACAATTGGGATGTCATTTGTATTTGCAATGAATAACAAATATGTATTTGCATACAATAACAGTAGCGATGAGATGTTGACATTTTACACAATGTTTTTCTTTATTAAAAGCAGTTAATCTTGAATAAAAAACGCCTCGACTTTTGATAACTAAAAATCATCCCTCTTTTGATTTTTCCATACAAAATGCAACACCTGTTGAAAAACAATAAAACTTTTGGAGAGTGATGACGTCACACGATCCACCATAGATACGGTGGTTTTCAGGGGATCTTGAAAAATTAAAACTTTGACAATTATTTTAACTATTAAAACTAACTATAAAAATAAAAATAAATATGCAGTTATTTAAGTTAGAATTCATAAAAAAAAAAATTAAAAAAATGGATTGGAGTTCCTTATTGGGAATGCCACATTCTCACTGGCACCAGGCGGTTGAGAGCAGTTGGCAAAAACTACGCTTGTAAGCGGGGACAGACAAACTCACGAAACCATCAATGCTGCATAATAAAGGTTTCTTTAAAAATGGATTTATTTTCAGGCATCTGCTGAATCACATGCCGGAACACTACCCAAACCACATTTGTGATATTTGCGGGAGGATTTTCGCCACGAGGAAGAGTTTCGAGCTCCACCTTCAAGTTCACACGGACACGCGTTACCAGTGTCAAAAGTGTGACAAATCATTTAAATACAAACACAACCTGAGTAAACATTTTAAAGCTACTCATAAAGGGATCAAACCTTTATTTAACTGCATTGAATGCGGAGAAGCGTTAAAAACATATTACAAAAGGTAAATTTGTTTTATTACTCTATATTAAATATCTGTCATCTCACTAAGAATAACAGTTTTTGTTTGGTTATTACTTATTTATTTATTCAATAAGCGACCCTGTCCAAAAGCACTACATTTGGGAAAAACCAAAAATTTGTTTTATCACATTCCATAAATCTTGCCCTCGAATGGGAGAGAGGCATATTTGAATCTGATTTCAAATTTCGAACAAGTTTTCTATAGATTTTTTCGTACATTTGAACCTTAACCGAATATAGAGAACACCTCGTAGAGAGAAAAAAAACACAAATATTTTGACATTCATAAGTCAAAACCACCATTTTTGGATTTTTTTTTTTTTTTGATTTTATGGATTCTTTCGTAATCCTCTAACTAGCTAGGGCTTATAGCAATACCCTTTCATGTTTCTAACTAACTAGTACTACGGCTCATTTGGCCTTTTTACTATCACCATCTGATGGTTGTATTTAATTGACTGAATTTATGTTACATTAATGTCATCATGAGGAAAAATTCGTAACTGGATAAAAAACCTCATGCAAATTGCAATGAAAAGAAAACAATAAGTTCTGAACTTTTTACTCAAATTTTTACTTTTTACGTTACTGAATGTAAATATTTCATTTTTGGGCTGCATCCTTGTGGCTGGAGTTGTCGTCCTGTGGTGGGTGCCTGTAGGTACCCAGTGGATAAAGTTGGGAGGAAACATCATTAATTCTGACTCCGATCGGTGTTGGTTTTACACGCAACACCGATCGGCGTCAAAAAGTCACAAAAATTTCATTCCCCGCCACTGGATAGAAATTCCTAAGATGTTCGTAAAGAATTCAAGGCGTTGCGTGGAAATGATTGATGCGATTTCCTGGGAAGCGGTAGGTATTTGTCCGTAAAGATGGCAGATTCAATCTTCATCGGTTCCTTCTTCGCTGCTTTCGTCCTCATGGAGCTTCATGATGAGATGTTTTGGCATTTTATGTTTATACCGGAATGGTAGGTCGTCTGGTGAGTCATAGTTGCCCAGCTCTTTGATAAGCGGATTATCTGGGTTGAGCGTCTTGTAAAATTGCGTCGTGAGTTGATATGAATGTTCCTGTATTGTAGGTATGTCTTTTCGGTCGTGTAGGTTTTTTAGGTTCGTACGTCGTGGGGTGTTGTATATTATTTTGATGCATTTGTTTTGTAGGGTTTGTAGTTTGTTATAGGTCGTTTGTGCAATATTGCTCCACACCGGAATGGCGTATGTTAGAGCTGGGCGTATTTGACTTTGATATAGAAGAAGTTTTTTCTTCTCAGCTAGTGGGCTTTTTCTGTTGAATATGGGGCTTATCGCACCTATAGCTTGCTGCATCTTCGATCTCGCTTTTTGGAGATGCGATTTCCAGTTGAGTCGGCTGTCAAGGGTGAGGCCTAGGTATTTTACTTCGGGTTTCCATTCAAGTACGGCTCCACTCATGGTAATTTTCTTTTTCGGTTTTATGTTTTTGACTCGACGTGTAAACATGATGACTTCTGTTTTGGCCTCGTTCAACTTGAGGCGCCATTTCTTGTAATAAGCTGACAGCTCATTCAAGTCTCTTTGTAGGTAGTTGGCGGCTAGTTCAGGGTTAAGTGATGTGGCATACAGGCCTATGTCGTCGGCGTAAATCGCTCTTTTGCATCTCACGAGTGGAGGTATGTCGTAGGTGTACAGGTTGAAAAGATGTGGTCCGAGCAAACTTCCTTGCGGCACGCCTTTGGGGACATTCCGTTTTGTAGATGTTGCTTCTCCCACCTTGACGGCGAACGATCGGTTTTTCAGGTATTCTTGAATTATTCGGATTATGTATATGGGCGTATTGGTGATATACAATTTATAAATGAGCCCGTCCATCCAGACTGTGTCGAATGCCTTTTCAAGATCGAGTAGCGCCATAGCAGTATACTTCTTGGTGTTGAAAGCTCTTGAGATATCTTCTGTGACACGTGTCAGCTGATGGACCGTCGAATGTTTGCGTCTGAAACCGAATTGTTCGTCGGGTAGAGTCTTGTTATTCTCATGGTGTGGGAGATAGCGGTTGAGGATGATCTGTTCCAATACTTTGCTGAGAGTTGGCAGCAAGCTTATAGGTCGATAGCATGACGGATCTGAGCGCTCTTTTTTTGCTTTGTGAAACGGTAGAACGCATGCGTTTTTCCAGGATGACGGGAAGTGGCCAAGCAGTAGGCAGGCGTTGAATATTTTGGTGATGAAAATAATCGCTCTCTGTGGTAGGTTTTTTAGTAGCGTGTTGGTTATTTGATCTTCGCCTGGGGCCTTTTTTGATTTGAGGCATCTAATGATGTGGGCCACTTCCTTCGGAGTGCTAAGTTTTATATCCTCCGTATCTGTTTGTGCTAGGAGGTTGAGCTCTTCTAGTGCATTGTTCACCGTTTCGTTGGTATCCGGGTCACCCATCCCGTCAGTTGTTTTGTACGCTTTTTCAAAACCGTCAGCCAGGGTGTTTGCCTTTTCTTCGTTTGAGAGTGCCATGGTTGTCGAGTTCGGCCACTTGAGAGGCGGGATGCTGTTGTCTTGATAGCGGAGGGCCTTTGACATTTTCCAGATTGAGTTATCCTGTGTACTAAGAGATGTTACTTTTGCTGACCACAGAGTATTCTTGAGTTTCTCAATTTCGTCTTTTATTTCCCTTCCCAGAATGTTGACTGCCGTCTTGAAGTACCTCTCATGGGTATTTTGGTGGATTCGTCGAAGTCTATTTTTTTCTGTGATCAGGAATTTTATGTGAGGCGTGAGCTTCACGATGAAGGGCTGGATTTTTTTGTTGGGGATGCAATCGTCGCGTGCTCTCTGTATGATGTCTGTCAGCGACTTGACCGCTTCGTCTATGTCGGCTGGCGTGGTCAGAGTCTCGGATGTTAAATAGATTTGCTCGTTGATCCTCTCTTTAAATTTTTTCCAGTCGGCTTTTTGATAATCGAGCTGAGTCCTTGTTATTCTCGTGGTATTTCCTCCTATCGAGAAGCTCACTGGTAGATGGTCGGATGGAAGTTCGTGCAGTGTCATCAGGGGAGATGCTGTTGTTATATTCTTTGCTAGCGCAATATCGAGAGTGCTTGGATATTTCATTCTCGTTTGGTAGTATGTCGGCTTGTCTGGTGCGAGTACTGTGTAGTCGTGACTTTCCAAATGCTTGAACAGGATGTTTCCGTTTTTATTGGCTCTGAAGTTATTCCAAAATCTGTGTTTTGAGTTGAAGTCTCCTCCTATGAGTACTTTTGTTCCAAGCGCGAATAGTTTGTCGAGATCACTCCTTTCGATATTGTTTGCGTCAGACGGGCAATATGCAGCGATGATTGTATGCATTTGGCTGTTTATCTCCATTCTGATGACAGTAGCTTCCATGTTTTTAAGTACAGGTGTTGGTAGTCTCGTTGTCAAAAGGCCCTGGCGGGTTAGGATGGCTGTGCCGCCTGCAGGTCGTGTTCTCCTTTCCGCTACGGGTGGTCTGTCGTTCCTGTGTATGTCGAAACCGGGCACTCTCAGTCTGGCGTTTTTGTCAAGATGTGTTTCGCTGAGAAGAATTATATCGATTCGTAGATTGTTGACCAGGTCTAATAGTTCTTCTACTTTATGTCGAATGCTGCGAGCATTCCACATAAGGAGTTTGATCTCTGATGCCGCATTATCCATTGATGGTGTTTGTTAGAAGCTCCATGAGGATTATGAGTTTCTCCGCCTTTGAATTGCATGTTGCCAGCCTGCCGCGTACCCTGATGAGGCCGTGCAAGAGAGACATGATGTCCTCGTCATCAGAGTTGGTGTCCTGTCGGGGTCTTGGGGAGCTGGGTTCTGGCCCACGACGCTGTTCTCCTTGGGGAGGATCCCTGGTGTTGCCGCCCGCTGCTTCGGAGTAGGTCCGCCTTCCGTCGGCTCTGCCTTGTGTTAGTAGTGGCTGGCGCGCTTCGGTGGTCCTCTCGCGCGTTTCAGTGTTCCTCTGGTAGGCATTTTCTCTAGCCCTGCGCTGGAGGGCCGCAACGTATTCAACCCGTTTTGGGCATTCTCCAAAGTTTGCTGGGTGAGCACCTCCGCAGTTGCAGCAGACGGCCGGCAGCTCACGCGAGACCTTCGTGCACTCAGCAGTTGCATGAGCTCCTTCGCACTTTACGCAGCGGGCGGGATGGGCACAGTTCCTGGAGCCGTGGCCGAATTTCTGGCACCTGTGGCACTGTGTGCCGTGCTGCAGGTGTCCGCTTCTGTATTTACGCATGGATATCCTGCAGAAGCAGATGAACCTCACTGCGGCTCGCAGTTGTCCCATGTTGGTTTCTCGGCTGAAGTGGGCCAGGTACAGCGGGTATTCTGACCCGGGAGTCGTCATTTCGATGATGGCTTTTGCCGGGAAGCCTTGGTCCCTTAGGTCATTGCTGATCTCTTCGGCGGTCAGCTTCGGGAGACCTCTGATGACGGTCTTCTTTATTTTATCGGCCTCCGTGGTAAAGGTGTGGAAGGTCGTCTTGGCTTCCTGGCGTAGGGCTGCCGTTAGCCTGGCGTGAGCTTCCACCGAGCTCACGATGACGCTTATGGTGCCGCCCTTGTTGTAGCGGAAGTTGAAAGTAGCGCTGCCGATGTGTTTCTTAATTTCTTCGGTGATGTCTCCATGGGTCATGCTTCCCAGAGTCATGATGACAGGCGGCACTCTCGTGCTCTTTCGGCCTGCTGCATTAGCGGTGTCCTGCTGGTGTGCTACGTTCGACCATTTTTGGAGAGTGTCGCTTTTGCTTTTATACAATATTCGTACAATCCTATAGTTCCCTGTAATATCTGTAGCTCTGAATTAATGCTACTAGTGCCATCTGTGTTTAGCATAGCTAACCAACATCTAATGTACCATTTTTGCCTACATATAATTTATCTCAGTACTAACTTATCTTTATGGGTACACCTACAAGATTTCGGTCTGTTTCCTACCTCCCGGTGTCGTCTTTGCTTTTAAACAATAATGTAGTTCTCTGTAATATCTGTAACTCTGAATTAATGCTTCTAGTGCCATCTGTGTTTAGCATAACTAACCAGTATCTAATGTATCACTTTTACCTACATATAATTTATCTTGGTACCTATCTTGTGGGTACTCTGTTTTCTTCCTTCATGGGTCTCCTCAAGTCCCAGGTTTACTCATTTGTCTCCTCAAAGAGAATCTCCACACAGTATCCACAAATATGACATAGGCCATGGGGAATTGCTCCCCTCAGGCATGGAGTAATTGGAGATATATATAGACATAAAAGAAAATCATATTAATTAATTGAAAACAAATCACTTTATACACACCACTTCTATAATCAACAATTATCTACATGTTTCAAAACCAAAGATTTCTTCGTCAGAATAAGATCAACATAATGTAAATGTTAATGAGTCTAGTTTTTTAACTGTTAATTCATGGTGGAATTCCCTTGTATTAGATATGAAATTAAACAATTTTTTTCACTTTGTTCCACTTGTTTATTTACACCAGGACCGGTTTCGTCCTACTACGGATATTTTCAGACTGGTAGTTGAAATTCTTATGCTACGGAATGTATACAAACTTAGGCAGGGGCGCACAACATTGTCTCTATATGATGAATGTTTCTATTTTGTTAATTTAAGGTATTATCAGTTATTTTGTTAAGTTAAGATACATATAGATAATTATAAAGTTTATTATTAAAATTATGAATGATGATACATAGTAAAAGGTTATTTAATTAAGCCCTAAGCAACAAGGAGGGAATATCCCAACATTACCAAAATAAAATATCAGTGATCACAAACCTTTTCAATTATATAAATTCATATAGATTCATGTCAATTAAAAATAACCTTTTACTATGTATCATCATTCATAATTTTAATAATAAACTTTATAATTATCTATATGTATCTTAACTTAACAAAATAACTGATAATACCTTAAATTAACAAAATAGAAACATTCATCATATAGAGACAATGTTGTGCGCCCCTGCCTAAGTTTGTATAAATTCCGTAGCATAAGAATTTCAACTACCAGTCTGAAAATGTCCGTAGTAGGACGAAACCGGTCCTGGTGTAAATAAACAAGTGGAACAAAGTGAAAAAAATTGTTTAATTTCATATCTAGTAAATGTTAATGTTCATCTAAAGGCCGGTCTCTTGCGACCAATTTCACAAACAATACCTCAAACATGACCATAAACATGGTGCAGGGCCACAACGTTTGTTTTTTTCCATGGGCCACGGAAAGTAAAAACATTGTGGCCCGACTTGACTATCCACAAAGTGTGTAAACATTTTCATCGGAGGAGACGCCTATCCTCACGAAGAAACCTTTGGTTTTGAAACATGTTGATAATTTTGATGACACCATAAAGTGAATTTGCGATTATTGAAGAAGAAAATAATATTGTTTAATTATTTGTAGGCTATTGCATATGGCCGAGAAGCACGGCAGGGAAGCAAAGAGTTATAAATGCGAGCAATGTCCGGTCAAATACACACTGGCCAGTCACCTCAGTTCCCACATCCGTCGTTTCCACCTGCAAGAGAGGAAGCACGTATGCCTGGAGTGTGGCTCGTCCTTCTTCACCAAGAATTGCCTGGAACAGCACTCCGCTAAACACACGGGAGTTAGGAAGTACGCCTGCCACATCTGCACCAAGACTTACAAAACCAAATATGGCTTAAGTTTGCACAGGAAGAAGACTCATGAAGCCAGCGGCCAAACAACAGAGCAGTAATTATATGTTGGAATAGTCCAGCCAGTTCATCGATTCAAGTTCCTTTAATGCTTGGTGGGACGCCAGAAACCACCGATTCAGTGATGCCAACAAAACAGGGCGTTTTGATGTGATGGTGTTTTATTCAATTTTAAATGTTGATTTATTAATTCTACACATATTTATGTATAATAAAACGTATAAATTCAGAATCGGGGTTTGTTGATCTATAATGAATATATATCGCACATTCTGTATAAAAGGATCGTAAGTCAAAATTTTCTGTTTCATAAAATTTAATTTTTATCTTTGAAAAGTAAAGTGATTGTGATTATCTATGCCCAACAAAAACCGTATTTAAGTTAGATCACTCTATCTTCGCCAGATGTCGCTAGTGTCTCTTTTCGATGGGACCGCTTGTTTCAACATCATAATTTTTTTTTTCTTGGAAAGTTTATTTTTTGACTTACGACCCTTTTCTGCATGATGTTATTTGTTTTTTGAACCATACTATTTTTCACTGGAGTTCCTTAGCGTTAGCAAGTGTTCTAAACAGTTGTACAGCTTTCAATTCAGAAGCTTTATTATTTGTTATTGCAATTAATTATTTATTTTCATTTTAACAACATTTTATAAATTTCCATTTGAATGCATTTTTAAATAACTCATTATAAAACAAAAATATAAATTGAAGACAAGGGTCCAAAAGAGAGTATGTGAGAATCCACCATATTGAGAACACAACTCTCAAAATTTTACAAAGGATTAAAACGACTGCGATTTTTTATATGTTAAGGCTTATTTATCTGACATACAGAACTATTAATTGTTACGTTTCTTAACATCCAATAGTAAGAAAACTTGAGATGTGTTGGGTATCTTCCAATAAGTTCAATGTTCGATTAAATTACTAGTTTGTTTATTTGGTTATTGTGAATATTTACAATGAATATTAAACTAGACAGACAACCTTACTAGGCTATACTGAGTAGCTCTGTGCTCTGGCGGGCTGACTGTTGAAGGACGCCCAATCTCACTGGAGTCTTCGGCCATCACCGGTACTTTTCTGATAATTAACTCAGCTGCCATCTGTTGGGATATTGCTGAACTTCGTATTACAAACTAACCTATCGACATCTATTGAAAGAAGCTGAAACTACATAGATAATCAATATACTACATAAATGAAACTCAACATTAACCTGTTATTTATTTAAATTCAAAAGTGTGGAGGTTACACGCTGTTCTTGCATGATCAGGGTAAAAAAAATATGTACGGAGAATTGTGATAAAATAGGAGCAGTAAGTAACAAATAATTTAAAAAATTCTTCATTAATCACACTTCTCATCTTCTGGCTACGATTCGCTGCTATTTTGACCGTCGTCACAATTCAGATGATCTTAAAAATCATTCATGTTTCCGACCCACTGCGCACTTACTAATGTTAAAAACTTGAGCAATCGAAGTAGATGGTTTTTATTAAATAAAAAAACACACTTTGTAAAACACCACTTTTATTTTGAATTAATGTTTAACAGCCAACCAGGTTTCGCTTAGCTCAAGCCTCGTCAGGGCTTATTATATCAACTAAAGATAATTACATACAGACACATATATATATATAAGAAAATAAAATAATAGGTGAAAGAAACAGAAATAGAAGAAAAGACACCTTATTGGTGCTAGAAAGAGATACAAAATAGAAAAGAGGGAGACGATGGTGGTTTTTCTTTGCTGGCTTCATTGGTATCATCCTGGTACCAATTCCTTGTTTAATTCTTTCGTTTTCGTGACCAGGTTTAGTTTAAAGCGGGCGACAAACGCGAAGCTCACATGAAAAGATACTGTGTTGTAAAGTATCTTTTATATGAGGGCCTTAGAAGCAAAAACGCCACTCTCCAAAATCACTGATTTCTGTATATGACAAAAAACCGATCAAAGAATGCTTCACATTTTTCGTGTGATTTTTTAGTAAAATCTTAAAAAATATAATTCAAAGTGAAATATTATAATAAAAAATGTTGTAATAATGTGTTCATTATTCATGTTGAATTTATTTTGAATTCAGGCTTGTGATTGGATTTTGTGGAGAGTGGTTATTTTGGTTGTTAATCGCTGTGGAGAGTGGTGATTTTCATCCAAGCCCTATTTTCATTTGGATTTTTCCATGATTTGCGGTTGATTTTTCTAAGAATCTCAAAAACCATCTTGTAGCTACGGACATTGTGCATAGATTGGCATTTATAACTCAATTTCGTCATTTATGGAGAGTGGCGTTTTTGCTTTTAAGCCCCACATATAAAAGATTTCTTCCTACGGCAGGAGAGGGGGTCAATTGAATTCGGAAGCGGCCGAGGCAATATAGGCTTTGTACTGGATATGTCAACTTGACGGCTGAGATCGGCTTGAGCATGGCGCTCTGTGTATTCAAAATGATCCCCTCTCCTGTTTACGGCAGAGACGGAGCCGCTAGCGGTTACGGAGAATAACGCCGAATAGCGAAGACTCGAACCGTGCTTATAACCCAAAGCCAGATATTTTAATTATTTTATATATTATATTAATTTGTACAGCACCCTTGTGGTGATTTTTCACAAAAACGGCGCTATATAAATCGGCCAAATATTGTTATTATTATTATCATCTTTTTACGTCTGGCGGGTCTGTATGGGATTGTATGACGAGCGTGTTATAAAGTATATTTTGACGTGAGCTTTGCGTCTGTACCGTGCATAAATGTATTAAATCCATCATTTCGTAAATTGATTTAGATATGTTTCTCCAACTGCATTATATTTAAGACGAAAGACTTCGCTTTTCGGCCCATACAAAAAGGACGCCCGGGAAAAAACACTTTTCTACATCGAAAATTGCATTAAATAAATTAATTATATTGTCTTCTAAAAGGTGAAAGCTATGTCGGTATGTTTTTAAATTTTCGATGCATTTCGTATTAACGTAAACATTCACTGACAAACATGTATAATTTATCGGAAAATTATATTTAAGGAAAAAGTGCTGCTAACTCAATTCTCAAACAGAATTTCAAAATTATAAAAACATACCGACATAACTCATTCTTTCGAGAACACGTTTTTTTATTAAAATTACAATTTTGTGAAAATTTGGGTGTAGAAAAATGTTTTCTCCCCAAACCCCTTTTCGAGCGATTTCTGTAGGTAAATATGAGAGTTTACGGCAGTTGTCCCCTTCGCACGTTTCGCATTCGCAAGTATCGTAAGTGTGTGTGAGCTTATTTTGTGCGGGCCAGAATGACAGACAATGCAATACCCAAACGTTCCGCGTGTGGTGCAAAGTCTAGCCTCTTAAGAGGGATTATTTTTGCATTTTATTAAAGTTTCTCCTTCACTTGCGTTTTTGAAAGCGTTTTTTTGGTACCATACCATAAACTTCATTTCATAAATAAACCAATCCCCTTTATTGAGTAATGAAGAATTTTTTTTTTTTTTTTTTTTTTTTTTTTTTTGAGTAATGAAGAATTATCACCACTTCCTGAATTGTCTAGAATCCAACACCATTTTGCCATTAAAAATACTATGCAAGAACAGCATACTGACAGGACACACAAACAAGCCTCATACAGCAATTTTTTTAATAGTTTTTTTAAACTTTTTAACTATTATGGAAGGAACCGTAGATTGCCGAAGAACACAATAAGCCATTTTACTCAAAAACAGCGTATAATCCCGTACGCTCTTATCACACCCATGCCCCATAAATAAACCACCATGCCTATGTCTTATTTTAAAAAAATCGCCATGGTTTTAAAATACGGAATTTTGTTCTCATGCTATTGGTTCATATGGCTCTAATTGGTTCTCATTTTGAACTCACAAATTTTGGGTATTTTAGAACATTGGCAACCCTTGTGATATTATTTATTTTTCGCCCTGGCAACGCAACAATAGGGAGGTGAGTTAAGGGTTGTCAATTAGTGGAAAATTACCCAAATTGCGGGAAGTTCTAAGATTTTTCAAGTTTTGGGTGTTTTGCGGGAGAACGTACTTTTGGGGAAAATGCGGGGTTTCTGGGCATTTCTTGATTATTCCGAATTGAAAAAAATATTTATCATACCGTCCGACAGGAACAGCTATACATATAAAAGATACTTTAAAACACAATAGCGCTCGCCACACAATCCCACACAGACCTGCCACACCTGAAAAGATGATGCGAGGGGCATGGTGACGTTATACTCCGTAACCGCTGCCCATGCTATAATATATGAAAGGTTATGCGACCCCCTCTTCGCCGTAAACATGAGAGGGAGTCATTTTAATTACGGAAGCCCAGTTCCGTGTTCCCTTTGACAGCCAAGACATTCCGCGGCAGCTCCCGAATTGAACTAACCGCCTCTACTGCCGTATGAAGAAATCTTTTAAAGCGTAGTATGTCGGTACAAAATATAAGCGACGTAGGTCGCGTTAAAAAATGCTAGCGCTTTTAACGCTGTGTGTATCACTGGCTTAATTGGTGAAAAGACTAATAAGATTAATTTAACTAATTTCTGTTTTTAAATCGTGAACGAAAGAAAAAATCCGAAAATGACCATGGAATATATAATAAATGCTAATAATAGAGTTTTGTTTCATTTTGGAGGTAAGGAACTTGTGGGGAATTTGAACATCTATTATGGGTATTTTAGAACATATGCATTGGCAACCTTTACCCCACCCAATTTTCAATTCCAACATCAACATTGCCAACTGTCACTTTATGTCACTATTATCAAACTTTTCGTAAATAATACAATATTTATGTACGTTTTATTTATAAAAGTAGGTATATTATTATTATTTATATTTGTAAGGCATTGAAAAAAATACGGTTACAACTGGCCTGCTGTACAATGTACACTGTGCTTGTCTAAATATGTCGACGAAGTGAAAAGTGCCAGAAAAACCTTTTGGCACAACTAAATTTAAGAAACGGGATAGCCTAATTGTATGTAAACAAAACTTTTAAATATATAGATTGATGATCAGCAGAGTCTGAATGTACCTCCAAATTAGCCTATCATTTAAAATAAGTAAAAATCTATTTGATGAAATTTGGAGAGGTGACAGCTGAGGCCAATACTTTTGGCAGAAAAGTAGAGGTTGGTAAGAAATGATCTAATCAATCTTCATAATATTGAAATTTAGAAAGAGGTAGCTGCCGCAGAAAGTTTTCCGCCTGGGCTAGCCAATATCATCCATGGTTATTGGTTTATTTATGCGTCCATGACTGGCTACCCAAACAGACAATGCTGTCACCCCGAAACTTGCGAAGGTTATGCTGAAAATTAAAAACATGCCCTTTTAGTCAATTACATATACAGACTAGGGATGTTTCGAACATTCGCATTCGCATTCGCATATGCGAATAATTCGCATCATTTTAAACATTCGCATCGACATTCGCATTCGCAACAATCGATGCGAATGTTTAGCGAATGCGAATGTGTGCAGATCATGATGTCTTGACTCGCCCACTGTCCACGTGCCCTATATACGAGCCCCTTAGAAATCGCCTCATGGGAGAAAAGGCTGCAAAATTGTTTTTTTCTGAAATATAATATGCCTCTTTTGAACTTCGATTATTAAATTGCTTAATTACGATTATAACTTACTGTATAAGAATTGATTTATTGTTTTTATTTTTTTATTAAAATGATGATTAATGTTGACTAAAGTTTTTTTTATGTGATTCCTTAACTTTCGCATTCGCATTCGCATTCGCACATTCGCATTCTGAACATTCGCATTTGCATTCGCGTTCGCGAATGTGAAAAATATCACATTGTAACATCCCTAATACAGACGTGTAGGGTAATTTTTCGAAATTACTGGACGCTTTATACAATTTAAAAAAAAAATCTTGTGACGAAAGCAAATTTTCATTTCAAATTTTGAATGCAGAATTTTTAAAGGTTTTTTCTAAAATATATTCATAAAGCATATCTAGTGATTTTGAAATGTCCAGTGTTACATTTTGTTTATATAAAAGTACTTGTATACTGTGAATAAATAACTAAAACATGGAGCCAAAATGACAATAAAAATCATCAGGTTTTTAAAGCCTTCTCTGTCCAAAGCTGGCAGTGAACCTGTTAAGAGTGATTGACCAGCGGCTGAGAATAAAAGTTTTAAAATGCTTGCAACTGTCCAGAGAGGTTCCAATGAGAAAGATCGATTATTCCCCGTATCAATTTTTAAAAATTAAAAATTTAATATCGATTTATTTCATTCAAAATTTGCTTTAATATATACCTACATTCAAGTAAACAATAAAAATGCTCAAAACACACGATGATAAATTATTAAATATCGTCTACTTCTTGTAAGTATTTATGATTTTTCAATAATGTCTAAACCAAATTGAAAAGAAATTTGAAATATTTTAGTTTGTAAGACCTTAAATAAATAGAAAAAAACTGAGGTATTTTTGTCACAAAACACGTTCTCGGATTTTTTTTTTAATGACTTTAGTTTAACTAAAATTAAAAAAATGACAACTGTGTTGACTAGATTATGTATTGATTTATTTTTTTGTATGATTATATGATTTAAAATTTGTGTTGTTTAATAGAATCTATCGCTTGAAAATTGAACAAATCTGCTAACGACCAACGGCATAACCTTAGTATCTTAAAAATACACTTAGCTTTTAAAAAATTTATAACTGCGTGTACCAGATAAAGTAACAATCTTTCAAAATCAATTTATGTTTTTTTGTAAAAAAGGTCAAAAGTACTTCTAGAATTTGATTTAAAAATGACTAATTTCTGGTATTCTCTGGTAAAACACTCTTAAATAACTGCATATTTATTTTTATTTTTATAGTTAGTTTTAATAGTTAAAATAATTGTCAGTTTTAATTTTATTAAACACCGTATCTATAGTGGATCGTGTTGAATTTCTAGTATTCTCTGGTAATACCCTCCTAATGGTATTTTTCTAAATCGAATCTATTATAGTGTTTATGTAACAAGCCATAAGTTTTTTCATAAGTTAAAAGTGCAGAATGCAGAATGTTAAATGAGATAAATAGTGAACTTAAATTAATATTATCATAAATAATGCTTGTTCAAGATGATGAAGTGAAGGAAAAGCGACTATTGAAAAAAACAGAGTTAGACATGTCTGAGGAAGGTACAACAGAGAAGCTGGAATATCCGAGCTTAGCAGACTCGAACCTGTGTCAATGCTGTCTATCTACTAAAGACCTGAGGAGTATTGTCAAACCGTTCCTGTACCGCGGGACGAATGAGATCTATTCAGACATGCTTACGATGTGCTTCTCCAAGGAGGTAAAAATAATTTATAATCGTTTTTTTTTTTTTTACATTTGGTCCACACAGGAGGCCCTGAGGAAAATAATTTCCCTCAGGGCCTATGTCACCTTTGGGGATGCTGTGTGGAGGGTATTTTTTAAGGAAAGGAAGGAGAGGAAGTTCTGGGAAGGAAAAAGGTATGAGGGTTGGGTAGGAATCTGGGGTTCAATGTGTCTAGATCATCCGCCGCCAAGACCTAGACAATGAACCCCATGAACCCGGGCACCCCTGCTAAGTCACCAAACGTAGTGAACCACTTGGGGTGACCTATGGCAGAGGTTTTGGTTATCCAATAAATGGTTCCCGGGGTGGCGGTACCCATTCCCGCCTCCCAAACTTTAAGTCCAGTTGATTAGACAGACTTCTTCAAATGCTAAGTTGAGATGATAAGGAAAGCAATATTCAAATATTCTCCATAAATAAAATGTTATTTTCATGTGTCTGAGTTTTACATATTAACCTCTTGCATGTTGGATGACATTTGGCCACATTTTTTAAAATTTTTTTTATAGTGAATACCTCACAAGAGTCCCAACTGCTCCTGTCTGGAGCCAGTGAGACTATGGCATCCCTAATCGGGGTATGTGTGATGCTGAAAGTAAGGGAAGGAGATGGGGAAGAAGAATGTATTAAAATATAGAAGGGAAAGTATTAAAATATATACCAGGATTAAATAATGACTTTTCCAAGAACATGTGTTCGCTATTATGTCCTCTGCGCGCAAACTGTATATAAATATACATCTTATAACTTTAATCTCAAGTGACCTACCAGGTAAGAAGTATGGTCCTGTACATTTTCATTTAAAAAAAAAAAATTCATGTACATGTACATTTTTAGGCAGCACCGCGCTAGTTGTTCAGATGCATTGGACATATAGTTTTGTATCGCTGATCAAAGAACCGGTGGATTCGCATCCATTGTTTTAACCATAGGTTTTTTATATTTGTCTAGTGTGTAGTTAGAAGTAAGATTGTAGAAATTATTGAAATTTGTACAGCGCCCTTGAGGTGATTTTTCAAAAAAACGGAGCTATACAAGTCATCCAACTATTATTATTATTAAAGCTATTTCAAGCAACCTTTCAATTCTGAATGGTGGTCTTACACCAGCGCGATACTGAGAGTATCTTAAAGCCTTACCGCTGGGTTACGCCGGATGATGGCTGTATTCCATAGAAAATTAATATCCGATAATTCCGAGACGCTAGAGTACTGAAATAAAAAGCAACGTCTGGAATGATATTGGCGCAAGCGATTCTGACCTTATCCTTGCACAGTTTCTTTATACATTTAACTGCGGTTATAATCGCATAAAAAAAAAAATCCCGGACGCCGACGTCCGAGCGACAGATGTGAGGTTAAAGATGCTATAAAATAACAAGGTAGCATAATGGATTTGGTTGTGTTTACGAGTAATCTGAGTATTGTACCAGATAGAGGGTACACTTATACACTTATACACTTGTACACTTATACACTTGTACACTTATACACAGTCCCTAAGAACAATGTCGGATCTGCTAACAATAGAAATTCGTTGTGTTGTCTTATTTTGTTAATTGTAGGCCGCAGTTCCCCCGGCAGGTCCGTATTTTTGAAGCGATTTTGCCCCTTATGCATAAAGAAATTGTATGAAGAACAAGGTCAGAATCTTTTGGGCCATTCTCGATCTTGACATAACGAATTACTGGATAGCATTTAGCCACTCCGAATAATTCATATTGATTGCCAATGACGCTCCGGGCACCAAAGATGGCGGACAAAATGGCTGCCGCTTGATAATATAAAAGCTATCATATTCGAAGTCTATATTTATTAATTGTTTTTTATGTAAATCCATTGTGGAAAGCATAGATTTGGGTGATTATTAGGAAGTTCGTTTTATCTACATTATTTTGATGTAATTTTTGTATTATATCACAAAAGAAATGTTATAAAAATTGAATTCGTAAGAAAGGTAAGAACTGTCAAATATTTTATCTCGTATTGAAAAAAAAAAAATTTTGTATGCCGGCTTTAAACAAATTGATATAACTGCATACTCAACTTGATTTTTCTGAGATATCTGACTAATCAACTAGGCGATCGATAAATTGATTTCAAACTCCCATCTTTGTGGATGCTGTGCGGAAGTTTAACTTGTTCTGTGTTATTTTAGCTCTCAGCAAATGAGGGATGGATCTGTTCAGATTGCGTTGGAAGATTACGAGCCACCGTCAGTTTTCGAGAGTGTGTAGAATCTGCCAAAAACTATCTCAATTCTCACCTAGGTAATGAATTTGATTAGTATTAATACCCTACTTTCCATCTCCATCTTAAGATAAATTTAGTAGAATGCATGTAGTTGAAGCAAACACCGTAAGTGCGCCCGAACAGTTGCCTGAAGAATTACAATCAATTCTTCACCCACCAACGTCTTTTCCTTCTATTCTTTTTTGATAATTCTCAAGAGTTTTAATAAGTCATAACGATAAATGCAGATTATTTTTTAATTGATAAACTAATGTTTAAGACAACATTTTTTTATGCATAGCACAAAGGGTTACAATTATTATAAGCAATAATTATTAGCCTGAAACACTCATCCATGTTGAAAAAACCTCCCGAGAAAAGATACATGTCGCACACGAGGGGACTCGAACTCGCACCCCTTTAATCGCCGGTCAATCAAAGGGGGCAGGTTAGAATCCCGTCGGCGACATGTATCCTTTCTCGGGAGGTTCTTTCAATATGGATGAGTGTTTCAGGCTAATAATTATTGCTTATGATAAATGCAGCACTTGAAATCAAAATATCGCTCTCACTGTCGGGCATGGTGTAGTGAACACTACCACTGATTGTTGAAGAATGAGCAATGAGCATTCGCTCGCCTGATCTAAACATCCCTAGAGCATCTGCAAGAATTCTGGTTCTGGTTCTTGTTCGTTGGCATTATTATTATTATTTTTTTTACATTAACATTTACAAAATAATTTCCCTCAGGCCCTATGTCATCTTTGAAGATGCTGTGTGGAGGATCTTTTTGAGGAGAGGAAGGAGTGAAGGTGGGTTTTGAAGAGATCGAAATTGTAGGAAGGAGGAAACACTTTTGGAAATTGTGAAAACGAATTACCGTTTACAATAAAGATCAAGATAGAATGTTCTTGTTCCAGCTTTAGCTCTATGCTCGTTTGATATGCTAATCCCACCTTTATAATGCACCAAAAGTAATTGTGTAGAATAGAAAGAATTTACCATTTATTTAATTGTTCCGATTTGATAAGATGTTTTTTTACAATTTTTCTTTTGCAGAAAACAAAAAGCATATTCCAGCAATATTCTGCGAACCTCTGCCTTCAACACAAACAAAAACAAGTAGCACGGAAGGTAAAAAATGTTTGATATCTATATGTAAGGAAACTTTTACCTGATGATCTCCTTACTTGAGCCATTTTATTATTTAATTTCTTTAACAATTACTACTTGTGCATTGGCTCCACAAGAAATGTATTTGTACGTCCAAGTGTAAGTACATGTATGCATATACATATATATGAGTACGGTGTGCACATATATGCATATATGATTATGTGTATATATGTATGTATATTATATTTATAAGTATGTATGCATTTTTCTTCCTAATAACTGATTTCGATCCTTCTTATTTTTATATACATATTTGAAAATAAATTTATCACTATTGTAACTAACCAATCATTATTACATAAAGAATATTGAGATGAATGTTGGGCTCACCTATAATTAGAAACATCATTACAACCATGTATAAATGTAAATTACTGTAAAAATTATGTGATGTATTCTGTTGGCGAGCCAATAAATAAATAAAAAAATATGTTTAAATATTCATCCCAGACTTGCAGAAAAAGTCAATAGAATAAAGCCGTGCGAAATAATGCAAAATCATGTGTTTTTATTTTGAAAATTTGATCACTTAATAATATTATAAATTCTTCAATTAAATACTGCGAGTAGAACACATCTTGGCCCTAGAAATAATCTAACATTTTTAATAACTCAGGTACGAGGCATACATCACTCCTATGTCTACCTACGTTAAATTGTCGTGAAAACAAGCTTATGTGCCCAAGCGGTTAAAATCTTTTTGTAAGTCTGGAAAAAAATAAAATATATACACAAAATACTTTCAAGTGCAAAATCTCTTACTAATGAACCCATTTTAGGATAACGTTTTATTTTACAATGTGGCAAATTAAGTTCTTTAGAAAATGATCGGAAAGCATTTTAATATTTGTGCCACAATTTCACAAAATAAAACAAAACACTGCAATTTCGCACTGTTTTTTTCGGCATGAATCAAAATGGGCGGCGTTTTACAAAGAATTAAGACTATTTACATTTTGTATCGTCGCATTATTATGTAAATTATATTATTGTTAACGCCTCATTACGGTTGCGGATGGACGTCTCTAGACTCTGCGTTGCTTGGTTCCATGAAATCGATTTTAAATTTCACTGTTTTTATAATAAATAATGCATAAGAAGGGAGTTAATGTATTTTACAGGCCTCTAAAATCAACCTGTAAAAATCAACTCTCAAATATCTTCTCCAACCTATGCTTTCTCAAGTTTTGAGATAAGAGACTTATTAAAACTCTTTGTCCCTCCCAAAAAGATGCAGGTTTCCGATTTTGAATTTTTCAAGGACTAGTGGATCACCTTAAATAAAAATCGATAATTTTATCCTAGACACTATATAGATAGCATTTAGTTCGAGAATAATCTTGCAATCATACATAAAGACAGCATTCGATAAAAGTATTAGTTAAGAAAATAAAGATAATGTTGGTAGTTCTTAGTCAAAGTCTGATACAGTTAAATATAGGTAGAGCGCGCCCCGGTAAGGTTAAGGTCTTGGGTTTAATTCCAAGATTTTTTTATTTTTTTATTTATTCATTTCTATACTCTTAAATACAATTTATAAATACAGTAGGTGAAAGTAAAACAAAAAATATCCTTAATATAAAACATAGTAGGTAGTAGAGTGAAGTATGTTCGGCAACTGCATGTAAGTGGTTATGTTTTGTGAACACCTCACTAGGAGAACCTGTGCTGAGGTGTTCGCATGTATTATTATGCCGTCATAAGTGATAGCACAGTATCCCCCTTGAGACTCTCAAGGAAGACTCTGTAGTTCCACCCATGGTGGCTGTATTGTACATATAGTAGGTGTAGGTAGCTGTTTTGAGATATTCTTCATATTATTATACAGACACAATGTAGTAGGTTGAGGTAAGTTAAGCATAAGACGCAAGTAATACATTATAGTGAAAAGAGTGCAGATAGATGTATATATATACATAAAGATGCGACCGTGTCTTTTTCTGATTTTTTTGTGTCAAATTTTGAGAATCGCTAATATTGTCTTTAGAGATTAAATAAAAAATGTTTATGTTAAAACTGTACACACAAAAGATTTACCTTTGTTTTGTTATTTCAGAAAACAAAATAAAAACTGAAACTGAATATTTGGACCCTCATGAAATATATTTTGCAAGTGACAATGAGGATTGTGTTGATGATTTCAATGATGCTGATGATCTTCCACTTGCATTTAAAGATGGTAAGTCATTCAATACAACTATTTTATCATGAGACAAGGTGCCGCTTTGTTTTTATTACATTTTGAGCTATTTTGTAAATACTAAAAACGAAACGAGATGAAATGGTGTTTGCTGGCATTAATTATAGCCCAGTCAGTGGGGAGTTTTACCTTACAAAAGGTCAAGTAGTAGCGATTTTTATATATGTTGTTATGATTGGGACTCTAAAGAAAAAAAAAAGTTTTCGACCTTGGGGTGGTCGAGCTCGAGCCGCCATCTTGGATTGAAGGTCCCAAAATTTGGTTTTTTCAAAATAATTGTGCAATGGTTAATCTTACAACCAAATTGTCAAAGACAAACTTGAAGAAGATACAGTTTCTAATATTTTTTGTTATGTAATTTTTTTTGTAAGTCTAATAGGTACCGAGTTACAGTTGCGGAAATGTAAATATTTTTCCAAAAAATTGTGAAATTCCCAATTTTTGTTATTTTTTCGGGCTATTTATTGCATAATTATAGTAATTTTTTAAACTCATTTCCATAAAACCACGAGGTAGAGAAAATGGCGCATTTTTTACTGTGGTATCAGTTGGTCTGTTCCACAGATACCTATTCCAGCGATGGTAGATTTCGAAATGGTGCGCCGCGCAGAGTTCGACCTAGCGATGGGCACAATCGATGAATAATCGATTATTTACTCGATCTTTTTTACCATCGAATGATTTCGATTCATTTCCATAGAAAAATCGATTCTCGCTTCTCGATGTCAAATTCATTCGAATGCACAGTCCGAGAGAATCGGTTTGAAACGTCATCGAACTTGGAATCGATTCTCGCTTCTCGATGTCAAAATTCTTTCGAATGCACGGCCGAGACAATCGGTTTGAAACGTCATCGAACTTGAAATCGATTCTCGCTTCTCGATGTCAGAATCCATTCGAATGCACAGTCCGAGACAATCGGTTTTAAACGTCATCGAACTTGGAATCGATTCTCGCTTCTCGATGTCAGAATTCGAATGCATAGTCTTGAAACGTCATCGAAAGTGATTTTGCTTGTCAAACGAAATATTTTATAGGTACATGTTATAATCAACCTGATGTGTGAATTTTATATTATGAATGAATACTTTTAGGTAACGATTTACGTTTTCAGTATAGTTTATACGTAAAAGATTGCGATGGTGATAGCTTTCAACAATTTAAAAATGTTTAGTATGAGGTTATGTATCATCTATTTGGGTATAGTATATTTAATTTAAAATAAAACAATAACTTAGTATATACCATTTTTATATTTAATGCCGACGTTTCGCTAAAACCGTAGTTTCTTCAGGGCAGTAAATAATACTCTACTAAAATCAGCAAGTAGGTAATATGTTTTCATATCTGCTTTATATGACCAAATATATTTAATTTATTTGAAATTAACAGGTGTTTCTTAGTTTGTAATAAAAATGAAACGATTTCTATAGTAAGAAAACTTTATTTAATGATAAACTACAAATATAAAAATATAAATACAAATAATTGCTTACGAAAATGTGTCCATAACCTACATGTTATTTAGAGGTTATTTTTTTAACAAAAACGACATAAAATTATTATCTTCGTATTAAACACAGACACACTGTCAATATTATTAATGGGAATTTGTACCAACCGGCTAAACTAAATATCTTATTAGTAATTTTATTGTTGTGAGATGCCCACATATTTGAAATTCGTGGAAAATGGAATAACACTAATGTTGCCATCAAACAAAAAGGAATTTGCCAATTTGCCATTGCCAGGAAATAAAAACGGTGATTGAATTATTGTTGCAGTACTTACTTACTAATGTTGCGTTATTTAAACATGTTATTTAGAGATTGTTTTTGATCAAAAATGTTATATAATTATAATTATTTTCATATTATTAAACATACATAAATATTTTTAATGGAAATTTTTACCAATGGGCTAAACTAAGTAGCTTAACAATAATTGTTATGTTGTGAAATGCATACCAAAAAACAACAAATAAAATTACAACAAACAATAAGCGTTGCCATACATGATGCACCATAATAATTTTCGACTTCCTACCCCCCCCCCCCCCCCCCCCCGTCACAGACAAAAATCCTGCCCCTGACCGTAGCTATTGCTCCCGAACTCCGAGCAAAAAATCGATTAATCATTCGATTATTGTGATGTCTCGATTAAAAAAAATCGATTATATAAAAGTTTCGATCATTCCCATCGCTAGTTCGACCAGTATTCGTATTTATGTTACATATTCGTTATTTTGTACCTAATAATATTTTGTTGTTGATCCCGGTTGGTTAATATTGACACCTTAATAATAGTCTTCATCGTCAACATCTGAGATTCTGACAAAATCTCTTCATCTTCGTCCTCGATATCGATGTGAACCTATGGCGAATTTTGGAATGTTTGACCATTACATCACTTACACACAATAGAACTCTTCAATCCAGCTTTCCTGCAGCCGCAAGCAATGCCGCATCTTTTTACAATTACATGAAATAAAATTTAATAAAGTCTCGAATGCTGGTTTCTTTGTCACTCTCACTGGAACAAGCACATCGGTGTCACGTTTCCAGCCCCAGTTTACTGGATTTTTTGGATTCTATACCATTTTTGGACTTTATGGTAAGTGCAGCGTCATTCATTGTTGGCAAAGAGGCAAGATTAAATTTGATTTTTGTTGTCGAATTTGCGAAACGTTGGTAGAGGACTTCTTGGTCAAGGTTTCCTCAACCATGTCACCCCCGTACAAAGCAACAAGAAAGCGTGTTCCTGCATCTGCTATGTCTTCTGGTTTTGCATCATGTTGTTTGAAGATTCCTAACATGGCATTGAGTCTTGTGCCTTTCTGCACAAGCGAGCAAAATTTATTTTTTCTTTGGTTGAAGAAGGACGGTGTTGTATCGCAACCGCTAAAGGCATGGAGAAACAGAATAATCTCAGCCGCTTCTTTGTATTTCACCCTATTCGCGGAGTTCAGTCTTTCAAAAGTTTAGCCTCTCCCGGGTTTCCGAAGATATATACTGCTTTCAGGTGGTGCTAATGGTAAGCATCGAAATCTGACGCATTTTGTTATTTTCATTGGCTAAAAATCATTCTTGTGAAACTTGAACTGGCATTGTTTCGTGGAAAAGAACATCTGCAGACGTAGGCTTCGTACCTTCGTACCTTTGAGCATTCCTTCTTAAGAGAAAAGTGACAAAGAAAATGGGGCGAGTTCGAATTTAAGGTAATCCTTTAACATCAGGTTAACAGCGGGTTAATGAAAATATTTTCTCGCCGACCTTGATGGTGCTTTGTCTGCTAATAATGAATAACTTTGTCCTTATGTTTGAATTTAATAGATTCCAAATTTTTCGTACGTGGTAACCATGTTTCAACATCCTCTCGATACCTATTTCTCTGGATAAATGTTTATTAATCTTTTCATCCCCAACAACTCCAGTACTGATAGAAAGAAGTGAATTGATTACGGGGAAGGGAGAATGCTGAGAAAACCAATCCAACAGATTTTTCGTCTTGATCTCGAGTGATACTAGAAGTTCTCATATCGACATGCTGCTCGGATGTATCTAGTAGAACGTTACTATATTCCTCAATGGCGTCACAAAAGTTATGCAAAGATATCATTCCTAAAGTCCCCAGGGCGAGTACGCTTTTTTTTTTTTATTTTTTTTTTTTTATTTTTTTTTTATTTTTTTTTTTTTTATTTATTTATTTATTTTTTTTTTTATAGAGAATACCTCACAAGAGTCCCAACTGCTCCCGTCTGGAGCCAGTGAGACTATGGCATCCCCAATTGGGGTATGTTGTGAGGCTGAAGGAAAGTGGGGAAGGGAAGGAGATGGGGAAGAGGAGGGTAGGAAAGTACCTGGCTATTCAGATCTAGTCACTAAACACGGCTAAAGCCATTATTAAGAAACGTCTCAATTCTGAATGGTGGTCTTACACCAGGGCGATACTGACAGTATCTTCCACTCTGGAACGTGCCGCAAATGTAGTATATATTATTTTTATTAATTAATTGTGAAATAACACAAATTAATCAAATAAAATTTATTTGCGCACGCCGGGTTCGAACCCGCAACCTTCCGATTGGGAGTCAAGTGTTGTTACCACTCGACCACGGACGGTCGTCGAGCTGTTACTGATTCCACAGCCACGAGTAAGACCCCCACAGTTATGTATCATCCACATCAAAGTTTGTTTGATAGTCATGTCAGACCATATCCCTGACCAAAATTTGTCCGAGCGCCGAATCGTGGCACCAACGGGCTTGTTCCAAGTAAGAATGATAAAGAAACCAGCACCCGAGACTTTATTAAATTTTATTTAATGTAATTGTAAAATAAGTTGCGGGTTGCAAGCGGCTGCAGGAAATCTGGATTGAAGAGTTCTATTGGATGTAGGTGCTGTAATGGTCTAAGATGCCAAAATTCGCCATTGGTTCACATCGATATCGAGGATGAAGATGAAAAGATTTTGTCAATGGAAGCCCAGAATCTCAGTACCACAGGCAATGAGTTAGATCATAACGTTTATGAGGAAGACTATTATTAAGATGTCAATATTAACCAACCGGGATCAACAAAAAAATATTATTAGGTACAAAATAACGAATATGTAACATAAATACGAATACTGGTCGCACTCTGCGCGGCGCGTCATTTCGAAATCTACCATCGCTGGAATAGGTATCTGTGGAACAGACCAACTGATACCACAGTAAAAAATGCGCCATTTTCTCTACCTCATGGTTTTATGGAAATGAGTTTACAAAATTACTATAATTATGCAATAAATAGCCCGAAAAAATAACAAAAATTGGGAATTTCACAATTTTTTGGAAAAATATTTACATTTCCGCAACTGTAACACAGTACCTATTAGACTTACAAAAAAAATTACATAACAAAAAATATTAAAAACTGTATCTTCTTCAAGTATGTCTTTGACAATTTGGTTGTAAGAATAACCATTGCACAATTATTTCTAAAAAACCAAATTTTGGGACCTTCAATACAAGATGGCGGCTCGAGCTCGACCACCCCAAGGTCGAAAACTTTTTTTTTTCTTTAGAGTCCCAATCTTAACAACATATATCAAAATCGCTACAACTTGACCTTTTGCAAGGTAAAGGCCTTTTTTATCCCCCACTGACTGGACTATTAGGTGATAATATGTATAGGAAAAACGAGGTGTGCAAGGAAAAGGGATAACCAATCACTTACCACTGTATCTCTGCGAAGGAGTACGCGATTCAACTACAATAAAGTTCCTCCGCAATATCTCGAGGTAATCATCGCCACAACAAAACGAATGAGTACAAAAACGATATTATGTACTTTCGAGATTATTTTTAATTGATTATTTTTAATGTTTAAGACAATATTTTATGCATGTATCTTTTCTCGGGCGGCATGTATCTTTTCTCGGAAGATTGTTTCAATGTAGATGAGTGTTTCAGGCTGATAACTATTGCTTATAATAATAATTACTTCCGAGATGGTCAATTCCTTCTTTCTAGTTAAAAAAAGGAGATTATGTACACGAAAAACTTGCTTCCAAGGTAGTTCCAAAATTTCTTCTGTTTTCAAAACAAGTGCATTCGAAATTTGCACTATTTTTCTTGTCATTGTTCCAAATTTCAAATACTTTTCCATCTGTTGATGTTTGGGATCAAGATGATGGATCAAGTGATGGTTTGGGAGAGGTAGGAACTGAATAAATGACATCCCGGTAAGAACTGAGCATTTTTCATTTCAAAACCAAACAACTATAGTATTTGCAGTGGTGGCTGGTGGTCAAATTGTTCAATCTGTTGAATCTTATGCATGGTTTTAATTTCGGTATCGCCAAGATCACTCCTCAAATTGTTGCATCATTTGGCAACTATTGACAATCCAACGGGTGCTCAATACACTTCCTAACTCATGGGCGACTGACTGCCAGTGATTTGATGCTTTCTGCGGGCAGGAAAAAATTCACACACGATTGTTCCCTACACATCTCTCCCAGAGGCCATTTCCTGCGCTCCATTTTGTTTAAACAAAAATTTTTTCACCAGATTTACAGGAACGGGTTTAGTTTTTCCCGTAGGAAAAACTAAACCCTTTCATACACTTTTCCATATAAATGATCATCTAGTAAATCCACGTTATGCAAGTGTATTATATAAGTATAATTAATACAAAACAATACAAGAACAACACGTTAATCTACCAAACTATTAAATGGGAATATAATTCACCATCTCCAGATATTTTCATATCAGAGGGTTCGGCTCTGTGGAATTCCTAATTTGACCGATAAATCCTACTGATCCCTCAATATAAATTAAAACTTAGAGGTCCTGGGTTCGTGTCCCAGATGTATCCGTATCTTTTTAGGGATACGTTAGCGCAGTGGATAGCGCGTTGACCCGGATTGCCAGAGGTCCTGGGTTCGAGACACAGATGTATCCGTATCTTATTCTGATTTTTCTGTTTCGGATTTTCGATTGACTTTCGCTAATATTATCTTCATTAATTAAAATATTATAATTTAAATATATTAATGTTCAATGCTTTTTTATATTTTAGCACACCTTGTTGTATGTCTGTTGATATTACAGAAACAACCCATGGACTAGCAGCCAAGAAACTAGCAGTTGTGGAGAAACCAGCATCTGTGGAGAGACTAGCAGCGGAGTCTGTGCCCGTGCCACCAGCTCCGAAGACCTCTTCGAAGCTTCCTTCGGGTAGTGATAGCTCTTCAGAAGAGGATCTGTTTGAGCAATACTTCAAACCCGTCCCCCCGCCGCGAAAAGTTTTTAACAGAGTAAGATCATCATGAACAACCTTGGTTATTCGGAACTTACTCGGTGAATATAAACAAATTAGGCGTAGGCTACACATTCAATATTTATCACGATCCATCAATATGTATGGATAATCAATATGGATAGATCCATCAATATGGATGGAACAGAGGGTTTTTTTTACGTGAATACCTCACAAGAGTCCCAACTGCTCCCGCCTGGAGCCAGTGAGACTATGGCGTCCCCAGTTGGGTTATGTGTGCCGCTGAAGGTAAGCGGTTAGGGAAAGGAGATGGGAAAGATGAAAGAGGGGGAAGTACCTAGCTATTCAGGTCTAGTTACTAAACACGGCTAAAGCCATTTAAAGCAACGTTTCAATTCTGAATGGTGGTCTTACACCAGGGCGATACTGAGAGTATCTTCCACTCTGGAACATGCCGCAAATATTCCTTATATTATTTAAAATGATAAATTTGTGTAAAATCAAATTAATTTTATCTGCGCCCTCCGGGATTTGAACCCGCGACCTCCACTTCTCTAGTCCAGAGCCTTGCCCCTAGACCACGGAAACTGTCTAGCAACCCTAGATGTTCAATATTATTAATTTTAATCTGTGCATATTTATGAAATATGGTGATATTTATTGAACGTGTAGGCTAGCGTATTGACGGATCAGAATATGGATCACAGATGTCTTGATTCTTGAATTCCGTATCGCATAAATACATCGGATCGTAATAAATACCGACGAATCACAATAAATATTGAATATGTAGCCTACGCATCGATATTTATCATGATCCGTTAGTTCACGATATGAAATTAAAGGAATATCTGTGATCCATATTGTGATTCGTCAACACGCTAATAAATATCACAATATTTGATAAATATTGACAAATCACAATAAATATTGAACATCTAGGGTTTACCTTGGAGACAAAACACTATCAGCCTTACTAAAAAAAAACACTCCGCGGCCGTTAAACGGTGTTTCTGTAGCACGTTGTGTAAAGTCTGTACATTTCGTTTTTCAAATTCTTACTAAACAAAATATATGGTTTTGATCTGACAACGTCGCCATTTTACTAGCCTTACTAATAAACTTTCTGAAAAATTTGTACAGTGGTCAAACAACCATGTATGAAGAATCCTTACTAATTAAGAACTGACAAAAAATTGTTCATGGAAAGATATGTACATTGCTTACACGGCCAAGGAGGGTAGTTTATCTGTTGTATATATTTGTTCCATTTGTAATTTTCAACGAATTTCGAATTTCTTTTTTTAATGTCCTATATATTTATTATTTTTTGAGATGTCGTAAAAACAAATACCATTTTAGAACCAAAATGTAATTACCTTTAAGATTTTCATATCTAAAATATACTTAAATGTTTAAAAACTGTAGTATTTTAAGCTACAAACATCAAATTAAAAAAAAAAAACTCACTTACCCCAAACACTTTCTATTAAAACATTGAAATATTTGGAAAAATTCAAAATTCAAAAAACACAGTCCTTTTATTTAATGATTTTGAAATAAAACTGTCACCTCACTATTTACTCCTTCACACAATAAAAAAATATAAAAAAATCTTGAAATTAGCTTTTCATTCCCAAAAATTTACAATAAAAAAACTCACATTTGAATACATTGCATGCACATCTTAACACATTAATTTCTTTGATACGTTTACTAAAATATGTATTAGACATTTTAGTCACCAAAAAACATCACTTTCAAGAATTTATAATAAAATAAAGATCTTAAAATGCAAATTATTTCTGAATATAACCTAAAGAACCATTTTCTGACAGATCATTTTAGAACACACGATTTTAGTGTCACAATTTGACTTAAAATAACGAAAAACAACACAAATTAATAGTAAATATATTGCATAAATGAATATAAATGCGAATTAGTCAAGGATTGAAATCATTTACGAAAATATCATCTTAATCACACACCCACCGCGACCGACTTTTTCTGCATTTCCGCGGCTTTTTTTTATTCAGCGGGAAAGCAATGCGCAGGCGCATCAATCACACCACCTAGCGGATTATTATGAAAACTCCAATTTGAACTAGAAAATACGGCGTTGTCAAATCTAAAGATTCACAAAAACACCGTTTAACGGCCGCGGAGTGTTTTTTTTTTAGTAAGGCCGAATATATTTAAAAAAAATTAACTGGCAATACTTACTTTTTTTTTCTTTTAACCATAAAATTGGCGAAACTGAATGTTTTTTTAAACATTTTTCTTCTAGATGGAGTTTGATGTCAGTGAGTCCTCTACTCTTCCATATGTTCTGGATGGCACAGACAGAATTTGCACCATATGCCAAAAGGAGTTTAATTTTTTTCAGTAAGTAAAGTTCATTTACTATTTTTTTTTCTACATACTTAAATTATTAAAATACCAGTTATCACAGGATGTAACTTGACTTGTGTAGTTTTAGTTTTAAAAATGGCCTGCAAAAGTTTGCCACAAAAAAAATATTATAGTTTTTTTAATTTTGAAGAGATTTTTTTCTGTTTGATAATTTTTTCAACCCATTCAATTTTGAAAAATTCATGCTCTTGTGGACGGACGGACAAACTCACAAAGGAGATGATGTTGTATAATTAAATTTACTATGAATGTCATGAAGGTTTCTTTACCCTCTCGGAAAGTGAGCTTTTTCGAACAAAACTGTGTCCCGTCAGTGAGCAACATCGGTAAATGAGTCAACTTGCTCCAAGTGTTCGAAACATCCTTGCAAACCGATGGCAGTACACTTAATAAATAAATAAATCGCATCGGGCATGCGTTAGGCACACGGTCGTAAGATTACGTCCAAGCTCCTTGGAGGCTTTTTTATTCTGGTTGTATTTTTTATTTGGGCACGCGTTCGGCACACGGCTGTAATATTACGACCATACTCCCTGGAGACTTTTTTATTCTGGCCGTAATTGTACGGCCGTACTCGCCGAGAGGTTAAAATTGGTTTTATTTGCAGGGATCTTTCAAATCACATGCCGGAACACTTTCCAAACTACATTTGTGATATTTGCGGCAAGATTTGCGCCACAAGGAAGAGCTTCGAGCTCCACCTCCAAGTCCACACCAACAAGCGAAATCAGTGTGAAAAGTGCGACAAATCATTTAAAACTAAAGAATACCTGAAAGTACATGTTAGAAGTAAACACGAAGGGGTCAAACAATCTTTTAAATGCCACGAATGTGGAGAAGCGTTGAGCACATATAGCAGAAGGTAAATTTGTTTTTATTACTCTAGTATCAGTGAATGTTCTTTGTTGTATGTATTTTGTTGGAAAAGTATTTTGGTAACACATTGTTATTATTTATTTAATCATTGTAGACAATGTTAGTGACTATCTAACGAAAATTTGAAACAGAAAAAGATTTGGTAGCGAATTGAACCCAGGACCTTAGCCTTGCTTGGGCTCTGCTGAGCCGGCCGAACAGAGCTTGTTCAATTTTGCGGTTCTGGGTTCAATTCCTAGATGCGACCGAAAATAAATTTCTTTTTTTATTTATTTATTTATTATATATCTTCTTCTTCTTTTTCTTCTTCCCCTTGTCCTATTCGGGTCGGGGACCCACTGCATCGACAAGGCTCCTCCATACGTCCCTGTCTTGCGCCGATTGATCGGCCTCCGTCCATGGCAGATCCATCCTCTCCTCGCACAGTTTTTGGATTTGCCTCGCCCAACTGTGTCTGGGGCGGCCTACTGGACGTCTACCCTCTGGAATGGCACTCAGTATTTTCTTTGGAATTCGGTCATCAGACATTCTTAGTACATGTCCAAGCCACCTCAGTTGCGATTTTTCTACGAAGAGTAGCAGTGGTTCAATGTTTAGATCATCTCGGATCGTAGAATTATTTATTTTATTTAATTATTTATTATATATATTTTTTTAAATTTTTCTCTATTCATTGCATTGTTTATTACTTTAATTGAGAAATTTTGTTTTTGTTAGACAGTTGCTAATATTGTATTCAATGATTAAATATTACAATTTGAGGTTTTACTCAAACCTCTTGTAGGCCGCAGTAAGTAAGAAATTGTATGAAGAACAAGGTCAGAATCGCTTGGGCCATTCTCGTTCTTGACATTACGAATTACTGGATAGCATTTAGCCACTCCGAATAATTCATATTAATTGCTAATGACACGCCGGGCACCAAAGATGGAGGACAAAATGGCTGCGGCTTGATAATATGAACGCTGTCATATTCGAAGTCTATATTTATTAATTTTTTTTTATATAAATCCATTTTGGAAAGCATAGATTTGAGTAATTATTAGGAAGTTCGTTTTATCTACATTATTTTGACGTAATTTATGTATTATATCACAAAAGAAATGTTATAAAAATTGAATTCGTAAGAAAGGTGAGAACTGTCAAATATTTTACGTCGTATTGAAAAAATATTTTTTTTGTATGCTGGCCTTCAACAAGTTAAGTTACTACAAAAATAAAAATAAAATATTTATTGTTTATAATTGACGTAATTTACAATGAAAGAAGGATACTCACCCACTCGTGATTGTGATTATTTTTATTTGAATTTTGGTTACATGATTTAATTTGAATTATTTATTATATTAGTGGCACTGCCAAAAAACCAGCTGAGTAGTGACCCTTTTGTCACTAGAATCAATGAAATAAAAACATAACTTATTGTGTTGGGGCTCTTCCAGAATGATAGGTCCTTGTCAATATTTACTTATTTACAATATACTATACTTCTGGGTCTCATGACCGACTGTAACTGTCTAGGAATTGAATCTGAGAGCTCGAGCTGTCGTTGACCCGGGTGTACTCGCCGGGTGCATCTACTCTAACTGCCCGACATCTGTCGGAACTTGACATAAGCTCTAAGCCTACCGACATCTCTCAAAAACAACTGAATATATGTGTCATTCATGCACTGCACAACCTATTGTCAAAGAAATATTTTTATTATTTTAAGTAAATATTCAAGGGTCTGTTTCGCTGTTAGACAATTTAGTTCCTAGTTAATCTATTTCACCTAGGTATTATTTTCATTGCTCTACTTTAGAGAATTTTCAACTTATTTTATTCTGTCAAAAACAAAGAATCGTTAAGCAGTAGTTAAAATATGCAGCAATATTTTAATAATTTTTTGCAATTTTTTAAATATTGTCATTGCGTATAGAATATGAAGCATGTGAGACTGAGTACGTTCTGAGAAAATCGATAAAAACTGTTTAAAAAAATAATGAAATGGAAAATAACAGTCCTATTCATGGACAAAGTGGGAAAAATATATTTCGTTCATTATAAGAATATGTTTATGGCAAACATTAATTATTTTATGCTGGAAAAATGAATTTTAACATTTTTTCTCACGTGTTTCATATTATGCACAGTTTTTCTCACATGGTTCATATTCTATACACAGTTTTTGTCATAATTTAAATACCATAATAATGTCAAAATATTTCATTTAAATTTATTCAAATTTGACAATTACGCATCAAAAAATGATGTTAATATTATGTACATACCAAGGCAATTGGATTGTGTAGTGGTATGCAGAGGATATGACCTTTTAAATTTTTTATTATGTACTATTTTGATGGTTCTCACATGGTTTATTTTCTATCGCCTTAAATATTTGATATTTTTACATGGCTCATATTGTGGAAGATGGTGAAGAAAAAAAGAAAAATAACTGTATGTTTAACTAATTTTTGTCTAAATCGCCACATTGTTCATATATATGCAACGACGATATATTGTTTAATTATTTGTAGGCTCGCGCACATGGCAGAGAAACACGGCAGGGAAGCAAAGCAATACAAATGCCAGCAGTGTCCGAGCAGATTCACGATGACCGCTCATCTCAGCACCCACATCCGCCGGTTCCACCTCAAGGAGAAGAAGCACACATGCCAGGAGTGCGGCTCTTCCTTCTTCACCAAGAATTGCCTGGAACAGCACTCCGCCAAACACACGGGAGTCAGGAAGTACGCCTGCCACGTCTGCACCAAGACTTACAAAACCAATTACGGCTTAAGTGTACACAGGAAGAAGACTCATGAAGCCAGCGGCCAAACTTCAGAACAGTTTTATGAAAATGGTTTTTAGAAGATAGAATAGTCCTACGGCGGCCTTCATGGTCTAGGGGTAAGACTCTTAACTCGCAATCCAAAGGTCGCGGGTTCGAACCCAGCGTGCGCAAATAAATTTTATTTGATTAATTTGTGTTATTTCACATTTAAATAATAAAAAATAATAATATATATAACATTTGCATTATGTTCCTGAGTGAAATATACTCTTAGTATTGCTCTGGTGTGAGACCACCATTCAGAATAGGGAAGTTGAGTGAAAAATATTTTGACTTATAAAAAATATGTTCACGTAGATGACATGCAAACTTAAATACCAGTATTTTTTAAAAAGTTAGTTTTCATAATTAAATTAATTCTACAAGTTTGAATTTTATTAAAGCCCGCGAAAATGGCGGCAAGAGCATAATACCGTGCGGCAGAGTTCGTGACGTAACCCGGTCCTTGAATGTGTAAAATATAAGGGATAATATTTACAAAACCGCGACACTCTTAATATGGAAGAAAAAAATAAATTAAAAAAGTTGCAGTAGTTAGATATTTACTAGTACCAATCAATTCAGTTACTGGAATTTGCATTTTAATGATTATTTTTTAAATTTAAAAACACGAAATGTCATTTTTCACCGAGCGCTATGTTAGGAACTGTTGAAAGTTTCGTTGAAAAATGACGAACTTTAAAAAAAAAAAAGTACTGGTATTTAAGTTTGCCTGTGAACATTGATAAAAAAAAGGACTCAACTTCCTTATTGAAACATGGTTTTAGCCGTGTTTGGTGACCCGGGACCCCCCACCTTCCTCTTTCCCATCTTCTTTCCCTCCTTACCTACGTTCAGCATTACAACATACCCCATTTGGGGATGACACTGGCTCCAGACGGGAGCAGTTGGGACTCTTGTGCGGTATTCATATAAAAAAAGTCCAGCCAGTTGTTCATTTAATTTCAGTGCATGCTGGACAGAACAGTGTTATGGGCATTTTTGCCAAATCGACCCAAATGACCATCTGTTGCGGTAACATCAAGCGATAATGAACTCTAAAGTAGCTTACGATAGATCCCATTATCGCTTGACATTAACGCAACAGATGGAACCTTGTTATTCCAAAGGGTCGAAATGTTTGTATACGTTTTTATGCTTCCCATTTTGTTACATTTCAGTTTTCACCAATTTCAGATTACCAGAAGTCAGGATTTTTTTTTGAGTGTAGATTCCCTGACGTACATGTTAACCACTCTCTTTGGAGCTATAATGGTCCAGTAAGCGTTAAATGGCTAAAATACAAGAATTCTGGCTAAAACCGCCTTTAATTTTTTTTATTTACATTTTCTACACACAGGAGGCCCTAAGGAAAATAATTCCCCTTCAGGGCCTATGTCATCTTTGGGGATGCTGTGTGGAGGATCTTTTTAGAAAAAGGAAGAAGGGGATCGGAAAGGAAAAGGTATGATCGATGGGTAGGAATCTGATCAATGTGTTTAGGAGTGACAAACGTATGAATCCATCCCTCCCACTGCGGTGCAAGGCGACGGGTCGAGAGAGTCTGGCTGGAGATTTATAGAGCTAAATTGACACGGGTTAGTCTATAGATTTGTATATTACAAAAAAAAAACATAAATTTGTTTTAGACCACTTTAATTTTAATTCAAACTCTACCGGTTTTGGAAGAACTCTTACTTTTTTTACAGTTTTAATATTCTCCTGATGAAGGGGGGGGTTCTTCAGAAACCGGTAGACTTTATATTTAGAAAGTTTTTATATTTATTTTCTTTACAATTGAAGATATCTGCATTAGAGAAAAGTTGAGCAAATTCTTATAAGACAAGCATTTTTAATTGAATTTCTTTTACAGTGTTTTTCTTTAAGTAAAGCAACTTTAATTAGCAACAGTGCATCTACGTCTACGTACACTCAATGTATTAATGTTGAAAAAATTGGTTGCATCCAGATAATTATCAAATCGATTGTGTGATTTGTAAGAGATGTATTTTATGATTTTTTTCTGAATCGGTTCAATTATGTTTATATATAATGCATAAAATGGAGACCAGACTTCTTCTTTTTCTTCAATGGCGCTACAATTGAAATTAAAGTGGTCTAAAACAAATTTATGTTTTTATTGTAAATTATGACGAGTCACAAAGTTAATGTTTTTTACAAATAGATTTGTATATTATTTGATAGTAGGCATATACTTGCTCCCTTACTCAAAAAAGCGGAGTAAATATTACGCTGAGTAAATATTACGCAGCCTGTAAAGTCGGGACAGTAAAAAAACTTATTACGAAGGTGTTTAAAACGCTTACGAATGGGAATACAAGAATCTCATTAGCAAGACTATTATTGTCCAGAATACCCTCCAAAAATATATTCTATTTTTAAGTTAGTTATTTCAATTGCGCTATTTAAATAAATAATTTGTTTCTCATTGAAGAAAAAGATATCAATAATAATCAAATTTTTTAAAATATGAAAATGAACAAGACACAGAAAAATAATATGTGTATGTCCCGGTAAGACGTAAGGTTCTGGGTTCGAGTCTCAGTTGCGACCGTTATCTTTTATTATTTTTCTGTGTCTTGTTCATTTTCATATTTTAAAAAATTAGATTATTATTGTTATCTTCTTCTTCAATGATATATTACATTGATGGGAATAAGCTTCAAAAGTTAAAAAGAGAGTTTTTCTTATAAAAATATGAATTTGTTTCCCCTTCGTGTCATTTCCCGTTTGTCTCCGTTCCTTTTCCGCCTCCTCTTCCTCTTCTCCTCCCGCGTCCCCTTCCTCTCCCGCGTTCCCTTTTCACCTTCCCCGCATCCCCCCTCCTCTTTCTCGTAAACCCCCCCTCACGCATTCCGCTTCCACCTTCTTCGCCTTCCCCTTTCCCTCGTCCCCCCTTTTTAATTCCCCAACCGACCCTCCCCATACCCCTACCCTTTTTTCCCTGCCGCCTAACTCCATAAAATACACCCATTTTTCCAACCATTCGCGTGACCTATTTAATTTTTTATGCAAATTTCATAATGCCAGAGCTCACTAGTATATATACATATAGAAGTATTCACGGGCATGTTCACAACAATTCGTATGAATAGTGTAGGAAATAATTTCATAATGCCAGAGCTCACTATCCTATAACCACCCCGGGTATGAGCACATCATATTCCCAAAGTTTTATCGCAATCGGGTGAACGGTATGCATAAGGTACAAACACACAAACAAACTTTAATTTTTATATTATAGATCATATTGGGCAACATCGAGAAAACAATAAGTAAGAAAAAAAAACTTGAAAAAAATTAAGAAATGTGCTTTATTTTTCATATAAAATTTGTAAATGTACACAAAATAAAATAATTTTTTAGACACATAAATTAATATTGATTAAAACTCAAACGCTTACTTTGATACTGTTATCCTGAAAGAGTGGTCACATTTAATTATTATTTTAATATTAAAATACTTAATTATATATAAAAGGTACCTACTTAGAATAATAATATGTATAACAATGCACTTTTTTTGTAATAGCAATAATATTTTAGTGTGATGGACCATAGAAATTTTTTCTCATACATTGGAAAAATCATTTATACAGTAAAGATCTACGGATTTAAAATGAGTTTGTTAGTTTCTCCTTTGGCCGCTTGCAAAGCTAACCGTGTCAAACTGTGAGTTGTTGTAAAAATAAAAAAAGGTAGACATGTATAGTCATTGTCGCCATAGCAACATTTTGGTATATTTTGATATAGAATTAAAAAAACTTGATAACATTTTTGCCATTTTTCATTTTCATCACCATATTGCCGTTCTATTCCTGCAAAAGGTAAATGTGAGAGGCATTGGGGCACTTGCTAGTGTCGCCCCCTATCTGTGTGGTCCATAGAAACAATGTGAGATACGGCAGGGAAGCATGCCTACCGTCGTCAAGTTACGACCAAGCTGCACAGACTATCAAAGGGATTACGCATTAATGAGACACTCGGAACATGAGAATGGTTTTCTTCAAAATTTGAAGATTTTAAAATTTCATTTGAAACACAATCCTGGTTTAAACATAAGGGGAATGGCTGCGCGGAGTTTTTCACACAAAATTTAAATATGGATTTGATTTTAACCTCTCATAGGCCGCAGTCCCCGGCGGGTCCGGATGTTTGAAGCGATTTTGCCCCTTATGTATAAAGAAATTGTATGAAGAACAAGGTCAGAATCGCTTGGGCCATTCTCGTTCTTGACATTACGAATTACTGGATAGCATTTAGCCACTCCGAATAATTCATATTAATTGCTAATGACACGCCGGGCACCAAAGATAGTGGACAAAATGGCTGCCGCTTGATAATATGATAGCTGTCAAGTCTATATTTATTCATTGTTTTTGATATAAATCCATTGTGGAAAGCATAAATTTGAGTGATTATTAGGAAGTTCGTTTTATCTACATTATTTTAATGTAATTTTTGTAATATATATCACAAAAGAAATGTTATAAAAATTGAATTCGTAAGAAAGGTGATAACTCAAATATTTTACGTCGTATTGAAAAAATATATTTTTTGTATGCTGGCCTTCAACAAGTTAAGAGTGAACTGTATGCGAGTCCACAGCTTTAATTAAAATACACTCAGAACACAAAAATGGTTTTCCTCCGATTTTTATAATCTGCAACTAGAATTTTATTACTGCACTTGGAATACGAGAATGGTTTGCTTCGAAATGGGTCAGCAGATAAAGATACTTTGGGCACGTTGCTCGCCAAACTGAGGACTCGAACTTGGAAGAATTCATAGTAACTGGTATAGCGGAAGGCTGAAGAAGCAGAGGAAGGTCATTAATGCGCTGGAGTGACAAAGTTTCACTGGCGTCTGGTATTAGGGTGTCCTTGGCTCTCCACGCAGCCCAGGACCGCGAGGAGTGGTGGAGCCTTGTCCACCATGGAAATTGGAGTACGGGTCACAGATCCTCAGCTATGAGAGAAACTGACTTGAGAAGAAGCTTCCCTGAAGTTATTTAGATAGGTATACAAACAAATTTTACATTTTGGTCATTTTTCATCATATATAAATGGTAAAACCTCCGTACTGTTTACATACTCCGTACTTTTCTGTAAAATGAAGATATTTTTCTCTATAGGTCTTGTAATCAAGAATCATTGTCCTAATTATTACCATATTTTGTGGCCATTTTGCACCGAGTAAGTCCAGTCATATCAGAACTTCTGGATTTGACTCATATGAATTGTTCTGTATGTTAAAGCAAATATAAGAATTTGTTTTCAAACCGAAAACATTCCATCAAGTACAGCCAAATCAAGACGGGTTCTGACTCATTGGTTGAATAAAATTTTTTATAAGTACTGGTATAGCAGTATATACATATATCATATAATAACAGCGTAAAATTATAACTTACGAGTTTGTCCTACTTCAACTAATCATTCTCACAAAGCGGGTAAAATTTCATCATGCTGACTTATTCAATACGAAACCTGATTTAAGGCTCAGTTGTTTAGCAGAAATTCAAATGTAACATTGTCATCAAATGGCTATTCAATGCCATTTTTTTTTTCAAACTGTTCTCTTGAGACATTTCATATTTGCACTTATTATATAGTTTGTCCTAAGACCGTAAAGAAGTTGTATGATATATTAAATAGGTGAATCTGTATCAGAATCGTCATGTATGGTGCTCCAGCACCTCTGACTACCCTGTGGGGACACAGCATTATGGTATGTTATAAAATGAAATCCTGTCAGAAAAAACAGACAAAGAATTTACAATAGTCAATATTATTAAAACTAGTGATATAAAAGTATCGATATGGAAATTTACATGAGCCATTCTGATATAAAAATACAACAAACGGATCTGTAATTGATCATGTCAATCGTCAAGAATCGAAATTTGAATTGAGTAAGCAGTTATACGTAAAGTGTGCCCTCTATCTGGTACAATACTCAGATCACTCATGAACACCGCCAAATCAATTATAATGTAGAAAAACTTATAGTGAAATAAACAAACAAAAAAATTATGTTTTCTGGGTTACTAGTAGGAAATTTCAAAATGTCTTGCTAATGTATCAGACCGTTATGCTTGTCGGTGTAAGCTTATAGCATATTTAATATGTAAAACACAGAAATGTTTTAATAATAGGTATTTGATTTATGGTGAGCATTCAAATGTTGTTTTCCTAATTATCTCAAAACTATTATTGGGACATGTCTGACTATTCAACCGGACGATCAACATTATTATTGCTGGCTGATGGGAGTTATAACTTTGCTAAAATAATGTGATGTTTTTTAACTACGATGTGATAATGTCAAACGTGACAATTACAAATGTGACAATGTCAAATGTGACAATTTCGAACATGACAATGTCAAATGTGACAATGTCGAATGTGACAATGTCAAACGTGACAATGTCGAATGTGACAATTTCAAATATGACACTACCAAAATGACAATGTCAAATTTGAAAATGTGACAATGTCATACGTAACAATGTCAAACGTGGCAATCTTATATGTGACATTGTCAAATGTGAAAACATCAAAGTGATGTGACAATGTCAAATGTGATGGTAAAATATCTAGCCCAGTATATTACCATATCAACACTTTGGGATCACAAATCATTCAGTTTGAGAATATCAATAATAATAATTAATTACATACAACACTAACAGAATATTACACAATTATCAATTGTTTCGTCTAGGGGGATTCAGATTCTGTTTGGCGTGGGGGTCGCCGTTGGCTGGGATTACGTGGCGGGCGCTTTTGGCGTCATGCAATTGCCGTCGGGATATCGTTTTTGAAAAGCGGAAATCAATTCAGGGTCGACTAGTCGCACGCCGTCCACCTGGTTGCCGAGGGTGATCCTGGAAGAAAGAAGGGACATAATGATTATCACTGCACTGAACAGACAATCCCAAGGAATTTGAAATAAAGCAATTTGAAAGAAAAACAATGTCGTCATTTTAAATAAGAAATGTCGACTTCTAGGGTCCAGCCAGTCCAATACATAACGAACTAACTAATTGACCATCACGCCTTTTCTCCGCAGTGGTAGGCAGAGAGGACGAACACAAACAACTCGGTCTAGGCACACACTCTTTGCCACATTCATACTTCGACTCATACATACTCTTCTATTATTCTGACTCTTGACATGGCCCGACTCAAGAATCTGATTCACTTGATCGTGCCATGTCTTATTCGGGCGTCCCTGACTACTTCTACCATTCATATTTGTGTCATATTTTCTGCTTACCCTCCTTTTTTCGTTGCCTTAACCACCTGAGGGTCCCTTTCTTAATCTATCAGTTAATGTTTAGATTACACATATTTATTACTATGATAGTAAGAGAGACACAAAAAATTCCATGAGACCTATATGAGTTGTTTCCAAAGCGAAAAAATTAGTCTGAGGGGTTAACCCTTCAAAAATTTGGCGTTTTTTGTCAGAGGGTAAAAATATTCCCGCTTTGCAATAAAATCCAAATAAATCAAATATTTGTTAACGTATCCGAAAACTAAATACTGTTTTCGAAAGGTGATGAAATAGGCTTTCAAATATTATTAGAAAAAAAGTTTTAAAAATGGCTCACTTTACGTTTTTCTAACAAAAATTACTGATAATGAAAAAAAATAAAATCACATAAATATTTCATTAGACAAATGAATTACAAACGTCACCTCACTTTTTTGTCGTTTCATGTTAAAAAAACTCTTAAAAAATTCACAAACTTTCATAATTTTTTTTCAAATTGCAATTGGATACTTTGGTTTCAAAAAGGTGTATGTACATTTTTATTCTTTTGTGGTTTACTTTTAGATTTGAATATATACATAGTTTGTTGTATTCTCTTTCCAATACCATTTAGATCACATTTCTGACTATGATAGTAAGGGAGACACAACGATTTCTGTGAGACCTATGTGAGCTGGGACAAATGTTGTATATATATAATATATAATACTCCTGTGATTAATCAGGTTAAGAATCAAATTAGCCTGAAGGGTTAAGAATCGGATTAATTCTAGGCGGAAGGGCACACTCCTAGTCAGTGGCGGCTGGTGCTCACAAAAATCGGTGGTGCGCTAAAAATCTTGTACATATACCTACTCTAATTAAAATAAATTTAAACCAACTAACCATGGGCAGAGAGAACGGACCGCTAAACAACTCGGTCTTGGCACAACACTCTTTGCCTCATTCACATTCATACATCGTCTCATACATACTCTTCTATTTTTCTGACTCTTGACATGGCCCGACTCAAGTGTCTGATGTCTGCCTCGGATGTTCTCTACTATGTTCTTAAATCATTCAACCTTGCGTCATATATTCTCCTTACACTCCTTTCTTCTTTGAAATAAATTTAATTATGAAAATATCCACCTATAGTATATTAGGTCCATTCTCCGTTGTCTCTGAGTAGCAAAGACATCAATGAGCCTGGAGTTAAAATCCGGTATAGATTTAGGCGTTATTTAATGCTTAGCACTGACAATGCATTGAGTCTATCTTGGCTAATTGTGTTTCTCAAGAATAATTAAATTATTTTTAAAGTTGAAAATCAACGAAACAACTTTCCTCGGCGTCATAGGGATGGTACCCACGATTTTTAACAATTTAACACACGAAAAAGCATCCGATAATTTATTACTTACTATAAAAGAGTTGTAAAATAGATATTGATCACAATGTTTAATTTCTAACCGTTTTTCAAAGTTCAGCCCATTTTTAAATCTTCCTTACTCATCCAAGAAACGGATCACAATAGCGTATTGGACCTGTGACCTGTCACAACATGTCTACATTGTTTTTGTTAATTATGCTAAGCGGAACATTAAATGAAAGAGTAGATGTTAAATTAAATACACAATATCGAAAATAATATTACACAAACGCGTCTCATTTTAATCTGCTGGTGAACAAACCGTTACTTTTGATGTGGTGGAAATTTTCAGATCGCCGATCTCGTACACGTAAGATTTGTTAAGGATATTACCCATATTATACCTACCCACGGTTTGAACTTATTAAATAATTATGAAGGGACTCTTTGGAGCGATTTTAAAAACGATCCAGCGCTCGGAATATAGGCACACAACGATCTGCTTCGATACGCACACAGTTATATGGACATATTATGTATGCATTAGCGAAGTGTGTATTGTGATTTGTGACGAGGCGTGTCGGAAATATATTATTCGGCGCTAGGGAATTTTTGAATTGGCAGAAATTCTGGGAGTGCGTCGCACTAGCGCTCTTTAGAGCTGGCCGCCACTGCTCCTAGTTATGATAGGTAAAAATAAATAATGCCCACCAGTTTGGCTGCACGTTGTGTGGGCGGCCAAACAGCTCTATCTTGCGGGTGCCGGGACTGAGGCGTTCAATGATACCGTAGATCTCGTCGGGTTTGTGCGACGTGGCGCGCACTTCCGCCACAATCACGTCGCAGTCCAGCCCGCGGTTCAGGTGCGTCGGCCGCCCCTTCATTCCCACCTGGCCAGAGAAATAAAACAAAAACATTTAAAGAGATATACCTCACAGGTCTCTAGCATATTTTGTCAGAAGGTAAGTATTTCCGCTCTGCAATAAAATCCAAATAAATGGAATATTTTTGAACGTATCTGAAAACTAAAAACTGTTTTTGAAAGGTGAAGAAATAAGCTTTCAAATTTTATTATTAGAAATAAACATTTAATTTTAAAAACATAAAAATTTTGAATGCAAACATAAAAAACTTTTAATAATGGCTCTCCTTGCGTCGGATCTGCCCTGATGATGGACACTACAACGCTGTCCGAAACGTCGGCTAAAGAAGGAGGTAGCGCAACACGGCATAACACTCCAAAAACAAACAACGAAAATTCTTTTGGCCGTGAAAATCTAAAAACGTATCCAAATGTATTACCACTTCACTTTTTGTCGTTTCATGTAAAAATAATTATTAAAAATCACATAAATTTTTCTCAAATTATAATTGGAAACTTTGGCTTCATATATGTGTACATTTTAATTCGTCTGTGGTTAACTTTTACATTTGAATATAAGGCGTGGTGTTTTCTCTTTCTTACAATGTTTATATCATACCATCACCATGATAGTAAGGGAGACACAATATTTTTTTTATTGTATGAAAAATGGCATACAATGGTAATTTGTAGAACTGCGAAATTCTGTATTTTTAAAAATATTATGTAAAAAAAAGTTATTATTAGTTTGAGAGGCAGATTCAAACTTTGATGAAAGAGTAAAGTTTAAAGGAGCAGGCTCAAAAGAAATACCCACAGAACAGACTCAGCATGCCTACATTGGATCTGTACATTAGAGATATGCAATGAATAGACGGATAGACGTCTTTACTCAGCGCCGGATCTGCCATACGTTCGAAAACGTGCAAAAAACCTGGCGCCCACTAAGAAGGGGCGCCGTGATAAAATAAATATTGTTTTAAAATTCAATTAAAATATTCCCCGAATCGTTTAAAAATTACTCGTAATACGGAATTATTAGTTCGCGCTAGCAACACTCACTTTCCATATGCGTGAACCTAATGCGCGCGCATCGATGGTTAAAATTTAACGAAATACGGATTTGACTTACGTCAAGGAATTTTTTTCCAAATACAATATATTTCATACGAACGTAAGACCTATTTTTCCTTGTTGCTCTTACGACCATTGTATCGTTCGAAATTCAACAAACATTGTGATTGGTTCATTGATCGCTTCTCGTGCGGATCTCCCTTCGTTGATTACAAGTTGCTCTTTGATGATAGTTCGTCGCTTTCGCCGCGTTATTGGTTTATTTATGTTGCCATTCGCGCGCGATTTGGCACCATATTAAACAAACTGATCAGAATATTATTATTTCTGAACTAAACTGCCTCCTGTTTTATATTATATTTTGTTATGATGTTCTTATTTTGTCCAGTGTCATAGATAGCTACCGCCAGGTCACTTGGAAAAGTTACTCTTGATTCTTGTTGGCGGGATATTAATTTATTTTAAACGTATTGCATAAAATTTTTTTTTTTTTATATGTATATAAATTTTTTATCTGAATTTAAAAAAAATGTTGGGGGGGGGGGGCGCCATCGGTACTTCCTGCACAGAGCGCCAGATTTCGTAGAACCGGCGCTGTCTTTACTACTACTTTCGCGGATGCCTTGGGCAATCATTGTAACCGTTCGTACTTAAGACACGAACGACGATAGATGGTACTCTTCTGTTATCCCACTCAACTGCCATCTGTTGGGATGTAGCAGAAGTTCGTATTACTAACTAGGCTATCGGCATCTATATAATGAAGCCGAAACATGTTGGCAAAGATGACAATATGTTAACAACGGATTGTCAATCAGACAAACTGCCCCTAAATTAAGGTAAATTAGTAAAGTGACCATTCTCACCAAGCAATGCTCCTTCCCGTGGTTGAGCCAGTGTCCCGTCCGGCCTGTTCTGATGATTCTCTGAAGCTGGTTGGTCTTCACCCAGATGATCTCGTCCACACGCTCGTAGCCCCACAGCTTGAGGCATTCCCGCCCTAGCTCCATGGCCCTGGGAAAACCATCCAATATCGTATATTTATAAAAGTTTCTAAGGTTTCTGTACCGGACCGTAGATAGATGAACATACCTATAAAATAATGGATAATTAAGGAAATGAATGTTTATCTGTTATCATTTGCAAGGTTAAATTACTTGCACGACAAACACGTGGGACCTAACTAAGTACAGTAAAATCCTCTTAAGCAGGAAAACTTCTTAAGAGGGTTTCACCCTCTTAAGAAGTTTTCTTGCTTAAGGGGGTTTTACCAGAGAATTAGTCCTTTTTAAATCAAATTCCAGATGTATTGACTCTTTTTTACAAAAAAACATAAATTGATTTTGAAAGATTGTTATTTTATCTGGTACACACAGTTTAAAAATTTTGAAAAATTAAGTGTATTCTTAATATACTAAGGTTATACCGTTGGTCATTGCAGATTTGATTAATTTTCAAACGATAGATTCTATTAAACAACACAAATTTCAAATCATATAATCATACAATAAAATAAATCAATACATAATCTAGTCAACACAGTTTTAAAAAAAAAAAAAAAAATTTATACACTTTTTTGTTTAGACATTATTGAAAAATCATAAATACTTATGATCAAAAAATACTTACAAGAAGTACACTATATTTAATAATTTATCATTGTGCGTTTTGAGCATTTTTATTGCTTACTTAAATGTAGGTATATATTAAAGCAAGTTTTGAATGAAATAAATCGATATTAAATTTTTAATTTAAAAAATTTGAAACGGGGAATAATCGATCTTTCTCATTGGAACCTCCCTGTACAGTTGCAAGCATTTTTAAACTTTTTTCTCAGCTGCTGGTCAATCGCTCTTAAGAAGTTTGGTTTTTTTGCTCCCTTGAAGACTGAATGGCCCAATTTTTCCCACTTATAAGGTTTTCCCACCTAAGAAGTTTTGTTTTTCCGGTCCCTTGGAAAACTTCTTAAGAGGGTTTCACTGTAATTATTTTTCGGCACTATGGCGCGTGTACTTGTTTAATGTGGCTCCCGGGCATTATTTTGAAAGGTAAGAATAACTAACCCTATTAACAAATGTATGTGGCTGGTTTTTTTAATCAATCCCCTCTAAAAAGCGGCCGACTTTTTCAGATTCGCGCACGAAATTACGTTCCACGTAAAATAGTTATAAATTCTGAAGTATGGATCATATGTAAATAAAATTTTCAGTATCTTAGGTTAAATGGAATCTTTTATTATGTCTTGTTACAAATTTTTATATTTTTGTATACAAAATTATGATATTTTATGCATATTCAGCATAATATATATTTTGTAGCACAAATATAGTTTCACAGTATGATATTTTTGGAAAGAGTTTACCTTTATATAATGGTACATCCAAGAAGAATTTTAAAGATAAAAACCAAATGTTACCGCAATTTCATATGCAGTTCAGACACACACAGTTTGCCACCTGGCAATAATTCTACCAATTGCCGGGTACCTATTATTTACATGTCTCACGAGAGTTTGCGCCTAATTTTTACTTCACTGAGCAACAACACATCTTTGCGTTAACCGCCGTCTACCAATAGTATGAATATATAAAAAATGCTTTTAAGCGTCTCCCGCTCTTTACGCACAGTATGAAAAATTCGCATTTAAGCATCTCCCGCAAGCAGTGTGTTAACCTCTCAATGGCCGTGTGATCACTAGTGAAATCGGCAACAACTGTAAAAAAAATTTTTTAAAGCGATTTTATCCCTTATGTATAAAGAAATTGTATCAAGAACAAGGTCAGAATCGCTTGGGCCGTTCTCGTTCTCGATCTCGACATAACAAAAAGCCGCTTAGCATCTAGCTTCTCGGAATAATATACATAAAATATTTATGGTGAACTTGGCGTCACTTTGGCAGCCGTTTTTGGAAAGACGGACATAACATGGACGGAGTTTCATTGATTTTGATATAAATTCACTGTGGAATGAATAGATTTGAGGTATTATCAGGAAGATCGTTTTATCTACATTATTTTCATGTAATTTTTGTAATATTTCACAAAAGAAATGTCATAAATATTGGGTTCGTAAGAAATGTAAAATTTTTTATGTCATAATGAATAATTATATTTTTAAGCATTATTTGTTTACGAGTTTCTATTACAAAATAATATTATTAGTAACAACAGTTGTACAAACTATCAAAATCTGAAAGAATTGTTATGCCATTCGTTCACGCAGCTACTTACAAGCGACTAAATCGCCGCTACCCGCTACCCGTCATACTATTTTGCTAGTGCTGCGCCTAGCGGCGTTTACAAACACTAATAATAGTATGGAAGGTACAGACGAGCGGCGATCGCGTCGCTTGAAAGTAGCTAAATGGAAGAACGGCGTTACTGTAAACTTATAAAACGCGACACAAAAAATTCTGAAGTGCACATTTGACTTTTCAGTTTTTTTGAAAAAATTCACAGCCTAGGAAAAGTTAACACATGTAGTACTATATATGAATACTTTTAGCCCAATAAAAAGGGAAAGAACTGGCCCAATCAGTTAGTTGTCTGTCGACATTTGTGAAGTCTGTGTTTCATTAGCAAATCCTTACTCAATGTACCCTCAACAGGAAACCGGCAATTTACAGTTAACTTGTTAAAAGCCAGCATAGGAAAAATATATTTTTTCCATACGACGTAAAATATTTGACAGTCTCACCTTTCTTACGAACTCAATTTTTATAACATTTCTTTTGTGATATATTACAAAAATTACATCAAAATAATGTAGATAAAACGAACTTCCTAACAATTACTCAAACCTATGCTTTCCACAATGGATTTATATCTAAAACATTGAAAAAATATAGACTTCGAATACGACTCCGTTCATATTATCAAGCAGCAGCCATTTTGTCCGCCATCTTTGATGCATGGCGCGTCATTGTGAATTAATTTGAATTATTCGGAGTGGCTAGAACGTATCCAGTATTTCGTTACGTCAAGAACGAGCATGTCCCAAGCTTTTCTGACCCTGTTTTTCATACAATTTCTTTATACATAAGGGACAAAATCGCTTCAAATATCCGGACCCGCCGGGGGGACTGCGGCCTGCGACGGGTTAATGTCACTAGCGTGTGCGTCCAGTACATTTATTTGAGAATGCACGGTGAGGACAATACGACTTATCGCTTTTCATCAGTGGCAGTTTTAAATAGGAAATAGAAGATTCCTGACCTGCCGGTGACCCAGAGGAAGATGAGACCGTGGTCCTGAAGCTGGGGGACTCCGAGCTGTCGCATCTCGTCATCGGACATGGTGCCGTACGGCAGCTCCATGTGTATGTCCCAGGGTGGGTCAGCCATTATCACCGCAAACTTTCCTGAAACAACACAACACAGGTTTATACAATTTTGCACTAAAATAAAGAAAATAATCATTTTTTAAGAATCCCAAAGGGGAAGAGGAAGGTGGGGAAGTTTGGGAAGGAACCATAGAATAAAGAATAAAAAAAGAAGTGCCTTGTGGCAAAATTTGTACAGAAAGCACTTCTAGTTTTGCTCTTTATTCTATGGAAGGAACACTTTTAATAATGTAATGTGGAGATTCGGAGATTATGTGAAGCGAACAAAAGACGGATTGTTTCACAGAATTTGAACAGTTCATACAATTTTAAAGATCCCGAACTTCCTATTCAAGTTCTGTTATTAGATCGACGTTAGAAAAGAAAAAAGCGCAATACGGCTGAGACATTAGAGATGAACATACACAAAAAGCTATATTGTTTGTTGGTGCTTGTGTTCATCAAATCAAGTTTTCTAGAGTTTCCCAGAACATGTGGGATAAATAGAGACATGAGAAATGTGAGACAACACAATAGGCCAATGGCCCGAGTGCTCATGACAACTATCCGTATACCGTCTCCGCTTTAATAAATACTAATAGGTAGATAGAGACTCACCTAATACTGTCATGTCCAGGTATCGCAGATCACACTGCACCCACTGCGGAGGATGCAACACAGTGGGGTCGCCCGCAGAAGCGCCTGATCCTGATATCCTGCCCATCGCGCTGCTGCTGGACAGCCTCTGGCTTCCTGGAAGGTGGCGATGCAGATTTAATAGGATTTTCCATCAAACTAAGGTATAAAGAATAATATGAGCAGTGTAGAACTTGCAGAAAAAGTAGAATGCAAAATCTTTGGACCTATGCTTGAAAATGGATGATATTATTTTGTACTTTTGATATTATTTTGAATTATTTTAGAAAAATATCTAGATAAAATGGTTGGTAAACACTTTGAAAGGTTTTAGAAATAATTACAAGAATCGGTACCCGGTTGGGCCCTTTACACAATACACACCTACACTTAGATACATCTATATATCATGAACCGCTGTGCTTGGTAGTTAGTACAGTAAAACCCTCTTTCAACGAATCATTTGTCATAAGCCCGCCGGCGGGCGGGTGACAGCTGAGAGGTTAAAAAATAAAATATGATTTTAACCCTTATGTATAAAGAAACTGTATAAAGACAAGATAAGAATCGCTTGCGCCAATATCATTCCAGACTTTGCTTTTTATTAGAGCACTCTAGCTCCTCGGAATGCTCTGATATTAATTTTCTATGAAATATGGCCTTAACCTCTAACTGTCATCCGACATTCAAGAGGTTAAGAAGTTTGGTTTTATCGGTCCCTAGAAGACCAAATGGCCCAATTTTTCCCACCTATAAGGTTTTCCCGCCTAAGAAGTTTTTTTTTCCGGTCCCTTGGAAAACTTCTTAAGAGGGTTTCACTGTATTCTTAGATATTCCTAACCTACGCTCCTCCTGTGTAGACCTGTCATTTTTATTACCCACACTATAAGTCATGAGTTCCGCTACAATAAACATCTCCGCCTCGATATTTCGCTATTCGCTCTCTGCCGGTGTAAATTCGCCGCCGCTACAAAGTGCATCAAACCGTGAACCACTATTATACAAATATTCCACTATAAATGCAGTGTAATATATAAACCAGCTCGACAGAAGAAAATGCTACAAGTTCCGCTGTAAGTAATTTCATGCCTTTCCTTGCCTGTGACATATTTTCTCCTATACGACATGTGTGTATTGTGGTTACATTACATACATATCATAAAAAGGTCCTTCGATTACACAAAATTACACCCCAGTACCAATGACATGATGTCTCTTTAATATCAGGTAAGTTATTATGTACATTATTTCATTTATATAATGATAAAGATGATGTGGTTACCTGCCCCATTCGGCACTCCTGAAGATGTAGCCAGGGACTGCGAACAGCCTTGGGATACCCAGTTGGAGGTGCTCTGACTTGTCACCGTGCTGCAGCTGTCTCCGTCCTTCTGCTGGATGGAGCCGTCCACCTCATAGTGGACATACCTGGAGAGAGGAAGAAAGGGATACTTATTATACTAAATATCTACTCAATAAGTAAAGAAACTCAATGATGATGCTGTAGCTAGACCGCTAGCAAAAGAAGGTCTTTTGCCATGCCGAATTCACCTCCCATACCACTATATTAACACCAAATACAGACTGAAACAGAAACCATACAGCTGCACCAGTGGCGCGCACAGAGTTTTTGATCCGGGTAGGCAGTAGGAGAACCGCCAAAATGATTCAAATAAATGAATAATAATTATTAGCCTGAAACACTCATCAATATTGAAAAACTCTCCCGAGAAAACTGTCCGGCAAACAGAGGGGTGCGGGTTCGAGTCCCGTCGGTGACATGTATATTTTCTCGGGACAGTTTTTCAATATTGATGAGTGTTTCAGGCTAATAATTATTGCTTATAATAATTGTTACCCTTTGTGCTATGCATAAAAAATCTTGTCTTAATTTATTTATCAATTAAAAAAAAATCAATAAATAATAAAATTACCACAGATAAAACTCCCATGATATAAGTTTTCACTAAAATTTCCATATTTATCAGATAATTCACAATAATTAAAATATGACAAACTCTCAGAATGTTTAAAACAATTGCGTAAAAAAATATTTACAAAACCTCTAAAAATAGCTTAAAGTTCGATTACATCCTTTAATTCTAAATACAGTAGAATTTAAAAATTATACATTATTACAACATCAATGTTGTCTAAACGTCTGGATAATAAATATATTTAAAAAATCTTATACGCATTGCTTAAATAAATAAAAACCGTTTTTCAATGTGAGGATATTATAATTTGCTTTACGCCATTATATAAACCACGACGCAAGCTTTTTTCCGTCAGTCTGCGAGATGGTTTCGAAGTGAGAGGTTGTCAAATTTTATAAACAAATAATACGTAATAATACGTAAATGTGTTGGCACATTAGAAAAGAGGTCACACTAAACGTTAGTCGTTATGTTACCATGTATTATTTCACAACGAAGGTGACTTTTCTACTCGCAATCAATTTCTATCGCCGGCCGGTTGTACCAGCGGCATACAATATTCTAGGTGGCCCCTTCTAGGCCAGTGCAATTAAGCGATCTGCGATCGGAATTACTCCGGTAGTCCCAATTTTTTTAATATGCTTTATATATTCATCTCTTGATGTAAAATCTGAGTTTTCGACCTTGGGGCACTTGAGCTTTCGCCGCCATTTTGAAAAAACAACCGGTTTCGCCCCAAAATCTAGTTTTTCGCAAATATCTCATTTCCAATACAAATTTCGGCTAAAGTAGCTTAATAAGTTTAGTAGAACATAAAATTATCTACAACTTTTATTTAAGAAAATTATTCTATCTCTAATACAAATTGAGATATGCATTTTTTTATTGTTATTAAGTTTATTTTGTAGAACTCCATTTTAATTTTTATTTCTTTTATATATTCAATAATATTATTATTCAATGTATAAAAACAGTTTATTATAAACAAGTCAACAATTACGAAGCAGAACTTGTTTATAATAAACTGTTTTTATACATTGAATAATAATATTATTGAATATATAAAAGAAATAAAAATTGAGATATGCAGTTGTAAGTTTATAATAACAGGTAAATTGCCCGACTTGGTTTGGTTTTTTGTACATATCTTTTTTCCAGTACAATTTTGTGAAAAAATTAATGATACCAATTTTGTAGAAAATAAAATTTGATAATAGATGCATAATAGGTATACGTTTAATGTTTTTATCTCAATTAGGTATTCAGGTTCTAATACAAAAATTAACCAAAAATTAGGTCAATAATTGAATCAGAAAATAGTGTTTTAATCTTGGCATTCCTTGATTACTGTTTTTTTAAACAATTATTGTTTAAATAACACGTAACATACATCCGCCCTTGCCATACAGCGCCCTTGAGGTGATTTCTCACAAAAACGGCGCTATACAAATTATCCAATTATCCAATTATTATTATTATTATTATAACAGCAACGTTAACCATCAAAGTAATCAAAACAAATTAATAAAAATTATTAATTAAGGTACAAAAACATATTAAAAAAGTATTTTCTTAAAATTTTTGACTAATGACTATAGTTATAGTTCGGTTCCTTACTGCCACTTACGGGCCATAATATATACTTCCTATGTCTCATCAGCCGAACTTGTGGCGACGGGGTCACCCAATTCAAAGTCACGAGTTGCCATTACAGCGAATACAGAGTAGGGAGCATTTTAAACCTGACTTTCTACATGGACACTCTCCAGCGCAACCTTTTTTGCATTGGAATGATATAAAGTCAGTGGCGAATTATGGCGTTTACATAAAAAAAAGTTGAATCTTAGGCTTTTTACATTACATAATTATTTGTTTTATGTAACTTTTTGTAAACTATAATAATTAATATTGAAAATGACCGATATTTTATTTATCTTATATATTCAATATATTCAGATAATTATGATCACATAATGATGTATCATTGAAGAAGAAGATAACAATAATAATCTAAATTTTTAAAATATGAAATTGAAAAGACACAGAAATATAATATAAAAGATAATGGTCGCAACTGGGACAAGAACCCAGAACCTTACGTCTTACCGGGACATACACCTCTACCAATTAGGCCACTGCGGTCTATTATGAGACTGTCGTAATTGTCAACTTCATATTTCAAATTTCAGAATTAACAATATTATCTTCGACTAATGTTTTTTTTTTTCATATTATTGGCAGCTTTATTATTGGAAACAAGTATTCAAAGAATGTATTTGTTACCTAGATAGTGTCTCGGATAAATATATCCGATTTTATTTTTATGGAACACCTATTGACTTTTTATAAAAGTCTAAATGAATATTTTTTTTTTTTTATAAGAAAAACTCTCTTTTTAACTTTTGAAGGTTATTCCCATCAATGTCTTATATCATTGAAGAAGAAGATAACAATAATAATCTAAATTTTTTAAATATGAAATTGAACAAGAAACAGAAAAATAATAAAAGATAATGGTCTTTATAAATAATCAGCAAATTTTTATAAACCCTCTTTTGAACCTTTTCCCACTTAACCGGTCTTTCCCTGCTAATGACTTTGAAATTCCTAATTGTAATAAACTTCCCCCATCCTTAGCCCTTCCCCTTCCTTATGGCCTTTCCTCCCATATGTAATCTATTTTTAAGTTTAGTATGCATTTGTTCCTGACGAGGTGAACATCGTCCACGAAACATGTAGATTGTGTATAAATAAAAAGTGATGTAAACAAAGTTATTTTGTCTTTTAATTAAAATATATGTAGGTAATGTTATTATCTAAATTTATCTAAAACATGCACATTCAACTTAATAAACATAATTTGAAAGATGCCCATTATTAAGCAATTCACGTGCAAACCTTACTCAAGGGTACCATCTAGTGTATTTTTTGGCTGGTCTGACTCGACTCTGACATCGCATAGCGTCTTCCCCGGTCTAATTCACTTCATTCCTCTCCGCCCCGAAATATTTTTCGGTCAACGCTAAATGGGCCTTAAGTGAAATTTGAAAAAATCAGTCGGTACGCGGTTAATATCAGCTGTTTAATGTCTTTTAAAATATGTTGAAGCAAAGAGCCAGCGTTCTTTTAAGGTTAAAATTAGATTGAAATATAATCTAAACTTGCTTGCAAGTGTCCATGTGGAAGCAGGTGTTCAAAAAGGAACAGTCGCCCAGAGTCTCGTCAGTGTGGGTCTGAATGATTTTCTTGAAGTGTAGCTTTTTGCAGACGTGATTATTGTGATGCATCCCCTTGGGCTCGGCTCCGTCCTTCCCCGCCCCCTCCGAGGGTTGAGCCTTCTGGTGGGAGGTATGGTTCCGCAAGCACTCGGCCCTCGTTCCGTGCGGACAGAACTCCATCACTTGGGCACCTGAAAATACAAAATTATAATATATTATAAATGATTGGGAATGCCCTTAATAGTCAAGTGATAGCTACCTAAATTTAGGTGGATGCTTTTTATAAATCAAAATCTTTATACATAAAAATGCATGTTTCTTTATTTGTTTGTTTCTTTGTTTAAATGAAACTTTGGTGATTTGTTGTGCACACGCCCGCGAATGTATCTATATGGTAAGCTCTGGCATTATGAAATTTTGTATTAAAAAAATTACAATAAATGGCATGAGAGTAGTTTGAAAAATGTGTGTATTCCACATAGTTTAGAGGCACTGAGGGAAGGAGGAGGGGAATCCGAGAGGACAGAGGGGGGTGGGGTTAGCAGGAGGGAGGAAAAGGGAAGGAAGAATGTGGGAAAGGTGGGAGGGGAACGTAGGACAGGGGAGGGGAACGCGGGAGTAAGGGGACGGTGGGGATGGGGGAAGTACGATATGTTAGGATGCTGTAAATATGTACGTAACTTACCGCCTTGTGATTTAAATTTCTCCGCCAGCGATCTTTCCTTGGCGGTTGGTTTACTTAGCAGATCTAGAATTTCTTCTCCCATCTTTTTATTTTCCTTCTCTCTACTTGAAGGCATTGACAATAACGACTGAAATATGAAAACAAATAATCAATTAAAAAATAAAACTAACTAACCATCAAGCCATTTCATCGCAGGGATAGGCAGAGAGGACGGACTGCCAAACAACTCGGTCTTGGTAACACTCCTTGTTTCAAACATATTCATACATCATCTCATACATACCCTTCTGTTAATCCAACAGTTGACATGATCCGACTCTTCTACCATCACATTCGCATAATATTTTCTCCTTACACTCCTTTCTTTGTTCATCTGCTCTACATGCCCAAATCATCTAATCTTACTCATTACGCTTACATAAGTCTTGCATTCTCTGCAGATCTCTATATTTTTCACAGGATCCTTCTTACATGGTTTTGTGATTACAGTGATCTCATTTCTACAATATTTGTTATGTAAAATACAAAATAGGTACGTACACTAGGGCGGAACGAAAAATTTTTTTTTCGAATTTTGATTTGGAATAGTTGTATTAAGTTGCCAATTGCCATCAATTATCTCAATAAAAAATATAAAAATTATCAGACAACGGTAAAAGCCCCCGCCAAGACAACGAACATTTACAAAAACGACAGTTTGGGCGTTATTTGCGCGGCTTACAAAATAGTACAGAATTTATTAAAATAGATTTATTTTATTTAATAACATATTCAAATATAGTTAACTAGCTGTTGCAATTAAATATTTCATTATTTTAATATACTTTGGCGCAGTGACAAAGGAGCAAAGTGCGAGACAAAGCAGGGGGTGGCACGTGAAAATCTACGAAATGCAATGTTTTGTTTAAACTAGTGTCGATAATTGTATCAAGGTGAATTGATGTTGCGCGTCAATTATATTCACGACTACTTATTGATAAACGTTTTTTAAGTGATTTAACATGACTTTTACAAGTCAAAGTGTAATAATTTGAAAAAGTCTTTGAAGAAACTTAAGGAAAAAAAGTTAGAAGAGTTCAGAGTACAAAGTAGAAAGCTTTTTGACATAGCTGCATGCAAATGTAAAGAATTTGTAAGCTGTACTTGTTGAGAGAAAAAAAGTGCCAAAAGAGGAAGAAATGTTTTTAGAAGACCAACGTACTAACAGACTAATGGCTTTAGGAAGAATAGATCTTATCCAGATTAAAAAATTGCTGAATAGAATATTACGTACTCCAAAACAAGAAATCAGGCATAACTCAAAGATACGAATTGAAGAAATTCCCTCTACTTCATATCGGCTAAATAGATCTGAAGTTAGTTCTAATGCCGACCTTCCTTCTTGTTCATCGGCCGCAGATGGTCTTGTCAACGCTGACACATCGACTCATAAGCCTATAAAGCTCACGGATGCCAGTCTTCACTTTGACGACTGAATGCGATAGATACAAGTATCTGACCAAGCTGCAGCAGCTATCGTGTCATCTGTTTTATGTTCTGCTTCTGATGCTGACTCTGGGGCGCAGTCGACTAACGTCGTAGACAGGATGAAACTAAGAAGAATAAGACTGAAAGTACGCGACCAAATTTGAACCGAAGAAAGAGTGACAGAAGTTTAAAGTGAAAAGAAAGACAAGACGGCTAAAACTGTTTTAAAAGGATCGAAGAGGTTTAGAGTGATTGTACAAGAGGAACATATTTCGATTATAAAAGAACCAGGTTCTGTTCATGTTGGGTATGTAGTTCCAACATCGGGCAGTGCAAGAAATACTGAAAAAGCTATCCACAGCTTTTCAACGACCGAAAAGATATCACTAGAGGGTTTAATTGCTGTTGGCTGTGATGGAACAAACACAAATACAGGGAAAGTGGGAGGCGTGATTCGTCTTTTGGAAAACAGACTATCTTGACCATTGCAATGGATAATTTGTCTCTTACACGCCAATGAGTTACCATTGAGGTATTTATTTACCTATTTGGATGGCCCTACTGCAGGACCTAAATCATTTGCGGGTCAAATTGGTAAAGCATTAGAGATACGCGAGATGCTGCCATTGGCCAACTTTGAGAAGATAGAAGGTGAACTACCTCCACAAATATCCACAGATCTCAGTACAGACCAGAAATATTTTCATGAAATTACTACTGCTGTCATAAATGGATCCTGCTCTCCTGAATTATCATAGAGAAGGCCAGGTAAACTATCCCATGCTCGCTGGTTGACAAGAGCTAATTGCATACTGCGTTTGTACATTTCTATGGAAAATCCACGACAAAATCTTTTGACTTTAGCAACGTTTGTCGTAAAATCATACGCTCCTGTCTAGTTTGCTATCAAAACACATTCATCCTCCAAATATGGGTTAAATCATTTATGGAAGCTCATTAACAGCACTAGATATTTGTCCAACGAGTTGTTAGCGATGGTGGACCCTGTTATAATTCGAAACAGTTACTTTGCTCATCCAGAAAACTTGTTGTTGAGTATGATAACTGATTCACGTAAGCACATTAGAGAACTCGCTGCAAGACGCATTTTAAAGGCTCGTCGAGTTAATAAAAATTGTGTTTTGCACGTGTTTGATGTGCCAAAAGTGGACGTAAATGCACGTTCTTACATAGACATGATTGACTGGCAACCAAATATATACGAACCCCCAATACTGATGAATATTTCCGATGAGAAATTTCAAGAGCTTATTGAAAATGGAGAAGATACAGTGTTGGAGTTTATGAGACAGCCTTGCCACACCCAGGCTGTGGAAAGATCTGTAAAAGTTGTGACAGAAGCAGCTCTAAGTGAATGCGACAAAAAAAGACGAGAATGATACATAAAATCTAAATTAGCATCTCGAAAGCTCATGCCAAAGTTTGAGACGAAAAAGGATTTTTTTTATAAAAAATGATGCCCTTCATACCAGCATAACTTTCTGAACCTGTGTTTTCATTTGAAATAAATGATTTTATTAATTAAAATCTACTTTTATTTTAACATTTAATGCATAACACATTATATTTATTTATTATTTTGTTTATAGGGTGTATAATACAAAACGTCTATTAAATCTTAAAAAATAAAATTTCAAGTCTATGGCGGGAACTCAAGGTGTTGAGCTAGAACTTTCAAATTGAGGAGTTTTATTAACAATTACATAAAGCAACTTTTCCCTGGTATTCCAATTCGAATTTCGAAAAAAAAAAAATTTTCATACAAAAGTGATCCGCCCTGACGTACACTCGATTCTGTTCTTATACCGTTTTGAAATAACTCGGTTCACAAGGCGTAATAGATGTTTGGTTTTGAAATGAGCATATGCTTAGTTCCTACCGGGATTTCATTTATCCAGTTCCTACCTCTTCAAACCATCACTTTGCTGGAAAAGCATTTGAAATTTTCGAACAAAGTCAAGAAAATAGTGCAAATTAGAGTGCATATTTTTAAAAGCAGAAGATTTGGAACTACCGTGGAAGCAAGATGTTGGTGTTTATCATATTCATAATCTCGTTTTTAACCTTTTGAAAGCCAGCATAGGAAAAATATATTTTTTCATTACGATGTGAGAAATTTGACATTTCTTGTGAATCCAATATTTATAACATTTCTTTTGTGATATATTTTTTTATTTTTTATTTAAAGAAACATTTAAAACAAAGAATAATACATACATATCAAATAAAAACATAATACAAAAACAGAGAAAAAGTCACAATAAACTACTTTTAAGTAGTTTGTCAATTACAAAAATTACATGAAAATAATGTAGATAAAACGATCTTTCTGATAATACCTGAAATCTATTCTCTCCAGAATGAATTTATATAAAAAATAATGAAAGAATATAGAGTTTCTAAACCAACTCCGTCTATATTTGGACGCGGCGGACATTTTGTCGGCTATCTTTCTTGCCCGCCACATCATAGACAATTTATTAAAATTATTCCAAACATCAAGAAATATATTGGGGCAAGCGATTCTGACTTTGTTCTTCATACCGTTTCTTACATATGGGTTAAAATCGCAAATAAAAAAAAATATCAAAATTTTTGTCGCGCCAAAAAGTATTTACAGTCCACAACAAGTGCATCTGAAGCTGTAATTTGGATGCAACAACCGTAGTACATAATATTTATCCATACGACGGGACCTGATGGTGTAAACTCTAAAACTATCATAACATTAAGTAAACAACTACTTAATCCACTAACATACTTAATTAATATTAGTATAAAAGAAAGAATTTTTCCTAGCCTACTAAAAAAAGGCCTCGTTATTCCAATCTTTAAATCAGGACAAAAAAATAATGTGAACAACTATAGACCCATAACGCTACTTAATACAATTTCGAAAATACTGGAAAAAACTATTAAAAAACAGCTTCAAAACTATCTAGAAACAAAACAAATTCTGTCGACGAACCAACATGGTTTCAGGAAAAACAGGAGCACCGAACATGCAATAGCTACTGTAACGGACTTCATTACACATAATCTTGACACAAAAAAAAAAGTTATTTCTATTTACTTAGATCTATGTAAAGCTTTCGACACAATTTCACACAAAAAACTTTTCATGAAATTAAAAAACATTGGCATTAACCGCTTGGACAAATAAGCTTGTTTTCACGATAATTTAACGTAGGTAGACATAGGAATGACGTATGCCGCGTACCTGAGTTATTAATGGAGTAGAATTCGACCTAATTAAAAGTTTCATGTCTGACAGAAAGCAACAAGTTAAAATTGACAACAAGACAAGTGAACCACTATTAATTACGTATGGAGTTCCACAGGGGAGTGTACTTGGCCCTTTATTATTCCTCATCTACATAAACGAACTGTGTGACATTGAAATTGAAGGTAAAATCGTGACATTCGCTGACGATACAGTTATTCTCTGTCAAGCAGCCACATGGAAAGATGTATTTATGATAGCCGAAAAAAGTTTATCACTTGTCAAAAAATGGCTAAACAGTAATACTCTTACCGTTAACACAATCAAAACAAAATACATCACACATAGTATTACACAAAGAGGTCAACCTCCATCAAACTTAGACCTATTTCTGCATGACTGCGAACAAACCTCATCCAATTGTCAATGCGAGTATATAGAAAGGGTAAAACATACAAAATACCTAGGGGTTATTATTGATACACACTTACGATGGACTAACCACATTACATTCATCATTAATAAACTAAAACGAGTCATGTACCTAACAAAGTCCATTAAAAACATTTTCCCACTAAAAATACTCAGATCTATATATTTTGCACTTTTTCAATCCATTGCCACATATGGAATACTAGCTTGGGGAAGTGCTACAAACATAGCAATTGATCCAATTCAAAAAATTCAAAAAGCGATAATTAAACTAATCCTGAAAGTACCATTCTACACAGATTCAAGCGAAGTTTACAAAACATTAGAAGTCATGTCAATAAGACAACTCTATGCCAAATATGCACTATTACACCTCCTCCAACACAAACTCCATATTCCAATTCAATCAAAAACCTCAATAAAAACCAGGTCCTCAACAAATAAAACACTGAACATACCGATAACGCACACCACACATGGACAAAGACACTTTCAATATTACGCAACCAAACTTTTTAATTGTATGCCCATTACTCTGAAGCAACTAATAACTGCAAATACGTCTACAAACATTCACAAAAAACTTATCTCAGCCTGGATCAAAAATTAAGATTTTAACTTCATTCAAAACATAATAACTCCAAACCAAACGTAAACAAACTATAAAAAAATGTAAAATAACTAAACACATTTTTCGAGAAAATACCAACTATACACACACTTAAAATATATATATGTAGGTATACATATTTTTTTATAATTTTTAATCAGTTTAAAATAATCACTAATTTAAAAAATAAATGAAGAAGAAACTTTCTACTACAACACATAAATACTTGTCACACTTAAACATAACCGCGTAAACACCTCAGCACAGGTTCTCCTAGTGAGGTGTTCACGAAACATACAACATTACCCAACCACAGTTTCACATTCACTAACCTACCTTACACACAACACAACAAAAAGTTCATAAATTATGTTATTAGCTATTATGTATAAATATTAATAACTTTATGTGAACACTGTAATATTATATAGAAATAAAAAATAAAAATACTTAGATTTTTGTTTGAATAGAATAGAAATGAGATGGAATGCCAAGCAATAAGAGCGAACATGCGATAACAGATGTGTATACTGTCTGATAGCATCGATATATTATACCATCATAGAACCCATTTTCTCCCAAATCTTCCATTTTTCTATATGCACATTATGTAATGTCATTTTTACGCGAATACTCGTGCACGTATACATCATCTACAATCGTTTTGGCAACCAATGTATGAATGATTTAAGAAGAGAATACAAAATTAATGTATGTAATACCTTCTTACCAAAATGTCAGGTTCATTCTTTTTGACGGATTTTTTGTCGTCTCTCTCGGGACCCGTCTTAGAAACTTTTGTAGATGCTTCTTCCACCTCTTCTTCAGCTAAAATGAAAAAATAAATGATTAGATCATTTTCATGTATCATTTTAATATGAAACTTACACTCATAATAATTAACTATTTTTAGTTTTCGCTTAACGCCTTATTTGTCATAAGCCCGCCGGCAGGCGGGTGACAAATGAGAGGTTAAAAAATAAAATGCGATTTTAACCCATATGTGTAAAGAAACTGTACAATGACAAGGTCAGAATCGCTTGCGCCATTATCATTCCAGACGTTGCTTTTTATTTTATCTAGCCTCTCGGAATGCTCTGATATTAATTTTCTATGGAAATCGGCCGTATGTGGGAAAAAGTCATCCAACATTCAAGAGGTTAAAGGAAATATGAAAAAATTGTATTTTCTATTAATTATTTTAACTCCACAAAGGAGGCTCTGAGGAAAATAATTTCCCTCGGCCTCATCTTTGGGGATGCTGTGAGGGAAGGTCTTTTTTTGGGCAGGAAGGAGTGAACATGGGTCTTGAAGAGAACTATGTTGTAGGAGGGAGTAAACACAGAGGCTGGCAAATCGTTCCACAGCTAGAACTGAAGAACGAATCGTAGAAATGACCTGTTCTCATGTGACAAATGTCAACTGTGTAAAATTTTGAACGCGCGTCTGGTGCATTTCCCGACTGTGCCTGGTACCGAAGGAATCAATGACGCTAGTTCCTCGGAGCACCTTCCATTGAAGATTGCAATCCGTTTGTAAAGATAGGACAATCTATCAAACGGACCACCCGATTCTCCACAAAGTCGAAGGTTTTTCGGGTATTTTGAGGCTTCAGACCAGAAGTGGCTGCCAAATTCAATCATGAGGTGCGCTTGTGATTTGTACAGGTTTAGCAGTTCGTTAACGATAAAGTATTTGCGGGCCTTGTACAGTACGTGTTACGTATATAATCGTAACTAAGCAGGTACTTCTCCTTCCCCACATATATGGAACATTGTGGGATGTGACTGGTAACACCTTTCTGAAAGGTGGAGAGATTTTTCTATGGAGGATGACTGGCCAGATTGGATGAGAAAGAAGTTACAAGGAAGCAAGTCATTCCTTATTTTAGAGTTCCACGGTTTGGAGCACCCGTGAACTGTGAAATGACGAATCAAAGTCTGATCACCAGATTCACTATATTAAAGATGGATTCAATAAGCAGATAAAATATCCCGGCGAGGATAATTCCAACATGGGAAGATCAATGGATTCATGGAAATAATCTACAAGCATTCAAGTAAGGTGTAATCCTTCCTACCCTCAGAAATAAACTATATTTGCTACCAATGGAGTCGATCTACAAGGATGACCGCATTTGAGACCATCGCTCACCCCGAGCTACATAACTTTTGACAGTTGTCAAAACACCCGGAAGGCGCCGCAATTTGTTATATTTTGAAGATTCAAAATGCCATAATCATGATTCTAACCTCTCGCCCAAAGCTAGTTTAGTATATATTGATTAAACCTGTTCTTTGCCCAACTTTTCCAATTACAATCATCTATGTACTAATCAATTTAAACATCTTTTATTGCAAAACCTAACCTATGAATGCCAGCACAAAAGTGTCCACACAATCCCTGAAATTCCAACATAATGGTTTCCGGTTTCCTTATTTTAAACAAAAAACAGGTGGCGTCCAATTAATTTCTACCCCATGTTAACTTTTGAAAGGCTAAATAAAATTTGTAATCTATCATTTCTGGCTTGCCATTGAAGTAAAATCATGTATTGGTTTCATAGTGCTTTCACACAAACGAAGTATTGAATTCCGTAAGTCTAAACTTAAACTTTAGGTCGCACAGTTTATACCCGCGCTGTGCAAGCGGGTTCCCTACAGAGCATCGGACCATCATATCGAATGAAATATAAAATTCATGTATCATTGCAGCATTAAACCTTATACATATATGTATATTGATATTAAGATTTGGCCTCTTCTATGTATGTATATTCCGAAAAGGGGCAAGGGTTTACTTAGATAAAATTTTCGAAAACATTTAAAATGAATAATATCAGAGATTCAAACCTTTCCGTTTCCGATTGGCGTCATCGCCCTTGGCTTCTGCTTTATCGGTGGATTCGATTCCCAACTCTTGCGCCATCGCTGCCAACTTAACATGCTCAATAGATATCACTTCCACCTGAGATATCCCCGTCGCTTCTTTAGCAGTCTCTTTGATCCTGGGGAAAAAATAATATTTATGGAAACGATGCATTGTTACTTTATATCAATACATGATAATGAAGAGATAACCACTGGAGCGACAGAGCAATTAAAATATTTTTTCTCGGATTGCTAAAGGAAATTTTTCCACCCACATTAAAAAAATCATACCTCCGAATTTGAATATGGAGACATACAAACTGATTATAGTTCTATGTAGCCAATGAATTCCCCTATCTTTTGTCTTTTATCACATATTTGTAGGATTTATAAAAAATATATATAATTAAATCTTTAACCTTAAAACATTTTAAAGAATCTAGAGAATATTTATTTTGTTATATTTTGAATGTATATAATCGTTTTAATAAAAAAAAAAATTAAAATTTGCAACATTTTGGCAACAAAGCAATCCGAGGTTTTGGAAATAGTGCCATAATGTGGCAAAAAGTGCTCGAGTGGATAAAACCAAAAATATTACAATTGAGGTTTTACCATCGACCAATATACTTGGTCTTTGGGTTTTAATCATTATGTCATTCCAAAAATAAATAAAATATTCATCCTAGACTTTTATGCAAATAAAATAAAATTTAATATATTTATCGAAGACATTATCTAGATTGCTTTAGTAGGAAGAATCTTGCAATCATACATAAAGATAGCAGCCCATAAAAATATGCGTTAGGGAAATGAAGATAATTTAGGTAGTTCCCAGTCGCAGTATAATACAGTTAAATATGTCCGAAGTGGATAGGGTCAAATTACCTCAGTGGTAGAGCAGAGCCCCGGCAAGGCTAAGGTAGTGGATTCAATTCCCAGATGCGACACTTACAGAAAATGACACTTACACTACGAGGTGTTGAGCCGAGAACTTGTGCAGCAGGTTGGCGATAGTGGAGGATGCCACATCCTTCCCCAGGATGCCTGAGATATCCCGGCAGGTGGCGGGGAGAGGCAGCACTCCAGACAAAAGTCGGAGAAGGGCCTTCTCCGTATCAAGCAGCTCTTCAAACTTGGACTGGGAGTCCGCTGTAATAGGCACCAAATGCATGAATTTTGTTAGCATGAAATGACATCTACCCAAAGGTTCTGCTTAAATCTAAATAGGCACAAATTGTTTAAATGACCCTAACCAAGAACCTAATAACCAATTTTGTGAAGGTTTTTCAATCTTCTCCGAAGTAAATGGTTGTTTCTTGTAATAATAAAGTTGAAAAGAAGGTATACTTTAAGGTGAACCCATGCGAAAAAATGCAAAATCGTACAAAATCTTGTGTTTTAGTTTTGAAAATTTGATCGCTTAGAAATAATATAGATGCTTCAATTAAATACTGTGAGTAGAACACATCTTGGCCTTTGAAGTGATCAAGTATTTTTTTGATATGCTTTTTAATAAGCTTAGAAAAGATTATGCATCTGACCTATAAAAAATGGTTAAAAGTGAAAAATCTCCTACTTACAAATCCCTTTTCTGGTGTTATTTTATTGAATAATGTAGCTAATTAAGTTTCTTATAGAGTGATCGGAAAACATTTTAATATTTGTATCTGAACTTCACAAAATAAAATAAAACGTGCATTTTGGCGACGTTTCTTTTCAGTGAATAAAAATAGGCGGTACCCAACGAATTTGTAACTGCAAATTTCACCCTTCTGTCATGTACAGAAGGATTTTAGCTCGTCGCTCAGTCTACGCCCAGAACCCGGGGCCAACGGACATGCCTTAGTCTACGCGGCGCTTCGATCTTTAAAAATATACTTGCGGAATAACAAAACACTGTTGTTTGCTAGAGATTAGGGTTTTTATTGGTAAACGCCCAGAAATCGTTCGCTCCGCCCGATTCCGAATGAGTCAAGGACTAGTGGATCATCTTAAGGCGCATTTGGCAGTAAGCAGATTAGGAAAACTTTACCGTAAGAAATAGGATGTACTTCTAAGCACCCCTTGAATTTTATATTTTATTTGCGCAATACATATTATTCAAATTTGCATCCAAAAGTCAAGCGATAAAATAACAATAATAATTGGATGACTTGTATAGCGCCGTTTTTGTGAAAAATCACCTCAAGGGCGCTGTACAAATTTCAATATATTTCTACAATCTTACTTCTAACTACACACTAAACATAAAAAATCTATGGCTAAAACATTGCATCCACCGGTTCTTCGAACAGCGACACAAAACTATATGTACAATGCATCTGACCAATTAACGCGAAGCTGCCTAAAAATGTACATCATATATTTATTTATATATTTTTTATTATGAAAATGTACAGGACCATACTTCTTACCTGGTAGGTCACTTGAGATTAAAGTTAAAAGATGTTTATTTAGATACAGTTTGCGCGCAGAGGACATAATAGAGAACACATGTTCTTCGAAAAGCCATTATTTAATCCTGGTATATATTTTAATACTAATATATAATATGTTCTTTAATGAACGTGTTTGGGAAAAGCAAAAGGTAAATGTTTACTACTCCGCTTACCGGATAATACGGATTTCGAATTTCGATACACGGATACGCACGGATAATACGGAGCGGAATATTTCCTTTGCCGCCATTTCTTTGGATTTGATATTTGCGATTTTTTTCAATCTGAATACGCACGAATTACTTAGGTTACCCAGCCTAAGAACCTAATAACCTATTTTGTGCACGTAAATAGTTGCATATTGTAGTAATTGAAGTTGTATAAGTCCCGTTTCGGCCAAACGTGGCTGTCAAATACTTCGCGTAAGTGAAATAATCTTATAAAATTGAAATATAAAATACATGTTTTTTCGTCTCCCACGACATAAATACTCAATTTTCGTAATAATAAATCAAAATCTAACTGTTTGAATAAAAAATATTCCGTATTAACCAGTAGGCGGAGTATGAAACTATTAATAAGCAAAATTAATTGATGGGCGGTACAGTAGTACGAGAATTTGATTAGAATATTTATTTTCTAAAAATGAAGTCCCTCGTTATGCAACGGATTGCTGTGAAGGCTTCGAATGATGTTAATCTAATAAGAAAATGTAATTAAGATAAATTATAGGCAATATACGATACTGATAGATTTATTTAATTTAAGGGTATGAGAGCCTAAATAAGTAGGTTTAGGTAGGTAAGTTAGGTAAAAATATACCCTTACATGGTATAAGGAAACATGACTTACAGTTTTCATTCTTGATGCTGCAAGGACTCGACACACCTTTCTCTTGCTTAATGGACCCAGGTGAACCTTCAGACTTGATAGGGACTCCCAGGGTAGCCCCCAAGATGTCCTGCCGCTCCTTTTTCCGCTTTTCTAATCTTTCCCTGTAACTATTTTGTTTGTTTTTCAAAGCTTGCCATTCCTCCCATGCGTCAGACATGTTGAAGCTTTCGAAAACAAAATTTGCAGGATCAAGCGGCAAACTTTTGGGGTTATGTAGTAAGCGAAGCGTCACTTATATCATTCACCGAGGGTTTTCAATGATATTTTCTCGCATTTCATAAGCCGGATTTTGTGGATGAAGGTAAATAAATTCTTAAAATTGACATTTTCACTATTTTAACAAGCCTCGACGTTAAATTACTTCAAACGCCGTCGGTCTGTCAAAATAATAATTAACAACAAAACGGCGAACGTCCATCTAGCGGCACTCTCAGGAAACAGTTTATAGGCTACAATTTAAGTAGTAAATTTCTTCTTCTTGTTACCGACAGAGATAATAACTAATTAATCTGTCAAGAGATGGCTCTAACTTCGAATATTTCACTGAATCGATTTTAGCGTAGAACCAGCGTTATTGGTTTATTTATGAAACCAGAATCACGGGATATTATGTTATGGGGGTTTCTCACCATCCTCCCAATAGCTTATCTACCCTAATAACGAATATTTTTAAAAATAAAAATAAAATACTCGCAGTGGTTAGAAAACTCGGCCAACTTATCCAATATATAGCCACTATTCATAGCTTCGAGTACCGAATTATAAACTCCAACTTAATAAATAAATAAACCGTAAATCGTAAATCGAAAATATTTGTTATTAGGGTAGATAAGCTATTGGGAAGATGGTGAGAAACCCACCTATAACTTATAACTTATAACGCTTTCTTGAAAATGGAAAAAGCGCAGAACCTTACAAAATCAAGAAATCTAACTTTGCGCACTAACCGCCGCACTTTTTGGCACAGACTTTGGAAATTACACTTCGTTTTAACAATTATAACTGAAAACAACAACCACAAATTTGAAACAACAACCCATACAAAAATGAAATGGCGCCAAAGAAATCGTTTTTGAACTTTGATTGAATTAAAATGGAATGTCAAAACATCTCTTCCCATCTATCGAAACGTAATTAGTTGTTTGTTGTAGTAATTAATTAATTAAGTTGAAATGTATTGTGATTTCCCCAGTAAAAGTGTGGCGGTTAGTGGAATATTTACCCAAACTTTAGGTACAGAAATACACATTTCAAATATATGGATACTGAGGAAAGTTTGTCATTCATCACAGTACCTACCTACTCGCACATAACGCTGTAGGAAAGACTGACGGTTAAAGAACATGATTGAAACATCTCAATTTTTTCGAAACCTATGATACCTACAAGTCTGGACTCATCAAACCCTACCTCATCGGGTATGCAGAAGAAATTACTTTGTAGTGAGAATCAACGTTTAGTAAGCCCTAAAAAAGCTGGTATGCCGGTGCGCCTCTTGTAGGGTTCCGCGCAGTCATGGAAATAGTGAACGAATTTTTTCGACAGTCATAAGTCATAACTCATAACATAACATAAGGTACATGAACGGAAATTGGGGTCGATTGAAATATACAAAACAGGTCGCATCTTTTTATTATTTTTATTTCAATATGGTTTTAAAATCTTAGATTGACAGATTAAAAATAAAAATAAATTTGATAACAACATTTACGATGTTAAACTTATACATTTTTCAAGTGAATACTCTGTAAATGTTCCAAAATAATAAATAAATAATATCCCTTGTAAGATTGCATACTAGTCTATATAGTGGTTGGAAGTTAGAACAACCGTAATGCCTTGTTCTGACTGGGAGAGTATTTTAGTCGAGTAGCTAATATATTAGTAACTAAACGTGTCTGAACACCACAATTTTAGTAGAGTAGGCTAGTCAGCTCTTTAGTAGATTCAATCCTTTCGGCAAGTAGAGTCCCCCTCCACGCGTCCCTGCGCTCTGACATGCGCAGTTCATTCGTAGATGCAGACACGCGTAATATGACGTCCCGTTAGAGCGAAAATACTACTCTAAAATTCTTTATTTTTGCGGCTATTAATCTATTTTCGTGGCCAGAGTTTATTTATTTTCATCTCACTAATTTATTCTTCCACATTTTCTAAAATAAGCATTATAATCAGCTTAATTAGCGTATTTACTTTATTGCATTGCAGCCCGTCATGTCGCGACGCGTCGCTTACTAATAAACACTTTTTGGTGAGTCAAGTAGCGAGTTACTCTCCACTCGACTTACTAATTGTCAGGTCAGAACAAGGCATAAATAAGAGCTGCGTTCGTCCGGTAAACGACGGAAACTGCGAACTCCGTCCGTTCCGTATCCGGATTATTCGAGATAATTTTTTTTAAGATCCGCCCCGTTTTCTCTGATTTGGGGGTAGCAGTTGCTTCCAGGTATTTTTTTTATTGGAAAGAGGTAGTGAAAGAAGTTTTGGAAAAAAAATCAGCTGGATCCGCAGATTTTCTTTTGTCCTTCCCCTCCCCTTTCCTTCCTCTTTCTCAAACTCGTTCACTCTTGTAACTCGAATCGTTTTCCAACTCGCTTGCTGAGGGTTGATTTGTACTATATCCATTTATGTTTTTTTAAACTGTGAATGCAGTACTATTATCTACTACATCCACTCACAAAAAAAGACAATTTTTCAGCGGGATCTTACATTTTGAACATCACTTTTTGTTCTATCTCCATAGTAATTACAAAAAATGGGGGTTGGAGTGTACTATGTCCATTGGCCAATACAATTTTTTTACTATTGTTTATTATTATTATTTTATTTTTTTAAAGAAACATTCAAAAACAAAGAATAATAAAAACATAATACAAAAACAGAGAAAAAGTCCCAATAAACCACTTTTAAGTAGTTTGTCAATGGGTTCTTAAATATTAATAAATATTATTAAAACCTTATGTACGTGTTTGTAAAAATTACTAATGTTTGATTACTCCATACATTTTATTCATTCATACGACAATACTAAATTTTCTATTTTCTAATGAAGAATTTTTAATATTTTTTTATTTTATTATTATTTATTTATTTGTGAATGTTAAATTACTATTGTTTGATGTGCCATATGATGAAATTACTGTTGGTTTGGTCTATCTTCGCCCAGAGTATGGATATAGTATAAAATAACATTAAATATGGTCGTGGAACAAACCCACATTAATTGTTTTGCTATTTTGTTTAAAAAAGGTGTCCTTTTACGTTTTTGATTATGCTTTTATTCAAATAAAAATTCAACTAATTATATTGTTCTTCACTTATAGATAGATTAACCCTTTTATTTTATATTATTATTTATAACAATTAGTTTGAAGTAAAGGAAACAAAAATAGATTTTTTTAAACTTCAAACCTCGTTTTCTCAAACGATTTTTTGTGGACATAGTACAAACCAACCCTCAGCAAGCGAACTCCTTGGCGATCCACTCAGTACGGCGAAACGATACAATGTGTTTGATTCCATTTTGGACCGAAAGGAATGAACGAACTTAAATGAAAGAATCCAAAGAATCGAGTCCATGCGGCTGAACTCGGAAACGGATGTGAGTCCATAAAATGAGTGGAACGGCATATACCTGGTGGACAGGTCCCAAAATGTCTGACGGAGTATTGTGGGTGTGTTGTAACACACTGGTAGGTACCTACGTATCATAGTTTTGAAAATAGAGATGTTTCAATCATGACGCATTTCAACCGTTCGCAATCTACCCCGATAGAAACAAAGAACAAACAAAACACAGTGAGCCTCTCCTTTGTTTTTACTTACACCAAACGTACACCAAACGTACCTACGACTTTCAGATCAGTAATAAATGGAACGTGACGTTAAGATTAAAGATTATTGGGGGTCATTTAAATGTTTCACCCTAATTAGGCAGGTACCTACCCATGCAAAAATAATACCTACATATCTTAACCCCAGAAATAATAATCTATGGGAGTTCGTCCAGTCCATAGATATTTCAGGTGAGTAATATTATTTCTCATGGGAGAGGCTAGACATGCGTGTCAATTTTGGGTCGTTCCAATGGCGAACTCTCAAAGTTAAAAGAGAAGAATTCGTGAATATTTATACCCATATGATTATAGACTTGTGACTTTCTTATGTTCTTAGTTCTTATGGGAAAAGGACGCTGGAATTTTGACTTCGTTCTGTCTCCTGGGATCTATTTTTCGCTGCGCCGAAATCGTGTCGCAAAACGTGTGTGGGGTATCTTTACATTTTACCTCTGAAAGGGTTGGATTCTGTGTAATAATTATTATTTAGATGCGGGTGATAATATAATAATTGGTGTTTCGGATTTAGGACCGCGATTAGAATTTGAATTAGAACGGCATCCGTGGTCGAGGGGTAAGACTCTCGTTCAAATCCCGGCGTGCGCAAGTAAATTTAATTTGATTAAATTGATATGTAGTATATTTGATATGTGTTTAGTGACAAAAATACCTCAGTTTTTTTTATTTGTTTAAGGTTTTACAAACTAAAATATTTCAGATTTTTTTAATACACTTATTTTTTTAGACATTATTGAAAAATCATAAATACTTATGATAAAAAAATATCTACTTACAAGAAGTACACAATATTTATTAAGTTATCATCATGCGTTTTGAGCATTTTTATCGCTCACTTGAATAGATATTATAGCAAGTTTTGAATGAAATAAATCGATATTAAATTTTTAATATAAAAAAAATTTGATATGGGGAATAATCGATCTTTCTCATCGGAACTTCCTGTACAGTTGCAAGCATTATTAAACCTTTATTCTCAGCCGCTGGTCACACGGAGAAAAATGTTATTCTAAAATACGTTCATTTTATTCGTAAAAACGGTTATAAATGGGACTGAAGTTCTTACGAACAAATTAACAGGGTTTAAATGTTTATTGGCGGGAACATGTAAGAATGATTTGTTGGTATACGTAATTTCGTAAGTATACCAACAAACTATTCTTACATTTTCCCGCCAATAAATATTGAAACACTGTTAATTTGTTCGTAAGAACTTCAGTCCCGTTTTTAACCGTTTTTAACCGTTTTTACGAATAAAATGATCTATTTTAGAATAACATTTTTCTCCGTGCAATGGCTCTTAACGATTCAGCATTGACTCGACATTTTCAATATCACTTACAGACAGTTCAGCAACTATCTTTTGACGCATGTCATAAAATAGTAAAACTTCCCCCTTGCCTGTTTAATTTGTAATCTTCTTCGTGATGTATGAAAAAATGTTATAAATGTGTACTTACCTGTGTAGGTAGACACAACGGCGGGAGCATGATGTCATCTGTGTTTAGTTATGATTTGCAGTAGTATCTACGGTTGAACGATGTTGGCGGTAGGTAGGTACTTATTACTTGTGTACGTAATATCAATAGTGGCGCATGGCCCCATCCTTGTTGTTTTTATTATCTATGGACATAATACTATGACTTCGGGCTACCGAAACTTCTTATAAATTTATCATAATAATGATTGCATTCCGTGAACCAAATGTTGTAGGTAATTCATTATAATGGTGACAGGTGATAATATTGTGGGTGGACACGATTTAATTCCCAGTGTATGGGAGCTTTATCAGGTGACTAAAAATAAATTTAATAAATTATTATTACTAGGGACCTAATAATTTCGCGTTTTTTACGGCGAAATTCGCGTTATTGTGATAAAACTTGCGTTATTTGCCGAAAAATTGAGAATTTAGCGTTATTTTAGTGAAAATTTCGAAATTCGCGTAAATTATTGACGAATTTCTCGTAGAATTCCAGGTACCCTTCCTAGATATTATGTAGGTATTACCAGTAAGAATACCATCCTCTTGATAGCTTATCCAAAGGATAACGAAATTTATAGGTAGAAAACTAGGTTAAATTATCCGATATTTTATAGCCATTATTCATAGGTTCGAGTACTGAACAGAAAAACTCAAACTTTGTAAATAAATAAATCGAAAATTAAAAATACACCTCTTTAGCCGCAGTTGTGTCTGACGGCTTAGTCCAGCGGTAGAGCGTTAGACTCCCATTCCGAAGGCGGCCGGTTCGAACCCGGCGTGCGCAAATAAATTTTATTTAATTGATTTGTGTTATTTCACAATTAATTATTTAAAAATAATATATAGTATATTTGCGGCACGTTCCAGAGTGAAAGATACTCTTAGTATCTCCCTGGTGTAAGACCACCAGTCAGAATTGAAACGTTGCTTGAAATGGCTTTAACCGTGTTTAGTGACTAGATCTGAATAGCCAGGTACTTCACTAACTTCCTCTTCCTCGTCTCCTTTCCTTCCCCTCTTTCCTTCAGCCTCATAACATACCCCAATTGGGGATGCCATAGTCTCACTGACTCCAGACGGGAGCAGTTGGGACTCTTGTGAGGTATTCATTATTTAAAAAAAAGTTATGGTCAATGTCCGTTTCGTAAAATTCAGGTTATTATCTGTTAACACTTTTATAACAATAACAGAGCGATACCTCCTCACACATACATCCTCCCTTATATACACTAATAACAATAACTAATAACGAATATTTTCGATTTCCGATTTACGGTTTATTTATTTATTAAGCTGGAGTTTATAATTCGGTACTCGAACCTATGAATAGTGGCTATATATTGGATAAGTTTGCTGAGTTTTCTTACCATTGCGAGTATTATATTTTTAATAATATTCGTTATTAGTGTAGATAAGCTATTGGGAGGATGGTGAGAAACCCCCTGAGTTTAGCTTAGACTCTGGAATGTATATGAATATGAGAAACCCCCTGAGTTTAGCTTAGACTCTGGAATGTAAATGAATGCAACTACGCAAATCATTATGTATGATTGCAAGATTCTTCCCGAACTAAATTGGATAAACATATTCATTTTTATTTCTACATCTACTATTGACTTTTCAAAGCATTAAGAAAATTAAGATAGAGTTGTTAGTTCTTGTTAGTTGCTACGCGGAGAAAAATGTTATTCTAAAATACGATCATTTTATTCTTAAGAACGGTTAAAAACGGGACTGAAGTTCTTACGAACAAATTAACAGTGTTTCAATGTTTATTCTTACATGTTCCCGCCAATAAAATAATAAAAATTATAATATGTTACCTGCCCTATTTGTTGGGAATGCTGTAGTCCCACTGGCTTCAGGCAGCGCGGTGATAAATATATAAATAAACATGTTTATTGCAAGAAGTATATTCCGGATACATATTACAATTGTCGAAAAAAACACCGAGATAAGTCCCAAGTTCCTAACAACGATTTCTTGATGAATGTTGCCAAAAATACTAAGTAGGAATTCACATTTTTTCAGTTCTTATTATTAATTTAACACCTACCTCTGCCCAAAGACATTAAAAATATTGCCAGTAGGAAAAAAATAATAATTTAGAAGCCATAAAGCTGCCGTATCTGTCGCGTTCGAATTCGGAACGGTCTGAAAAAATGGCAGAGAATTTTTCAAATTTGACGGATGACAAATGAGCGCCAAATTATTAATGGCGGCAACGCGAAACATGCTGGCAATGTCCATGAAAGGAATGCGTTGCATTTTCGGCAAATCGATTTAATACTGTTCGGCACGGGTCGAATTAAATTTGTGCACATTTTGAAAATGCTTGGAATCTAATTATCACAGATAAATTAGTAAATAGATTTGCATCAATCATATTTTTGTTCCGGTTTTTAACTGGAATATGGAATAAAAAGCGAATACTGCAGAAGAGCCAGTGGCCAGTAACCAGTTAAATTATGGCATCCCCCATTGGGGTGTTTGTGAGGCTAAACTCCTCAGGCCTCGGGCCTATTTTGTCGGAAGGTCAAAATATTTCCGCTTTGAAATAAAATCCAAATAAATGGCATATTTCTGAACGCATCTGAAAACTAAAAACTGTTTTGGAAAGGTGATGAAATACGATTTCAATTTTTATAAATTGAAATAAAAATATAATTTCTAAATATAAAAATTTAGAAATCAAACACATAAAAGTTTTTAAAATGGCAATCCTTACGTTTTTCTAACTAAAATTAATGATAACGGAAAAAAACACACTATTAATTACATTATTAGGCAAATGTATTATGAACGTTTTCATAAACTCACTTTTTTGTTGTTTCAAGTAGAAATAATTAATAAAAGATTTGGTGTTTTCTCTTTCTAAGACCGTTTAGATCATATTTCAAACCATGATAGTAAGGCAGGCACAGAGATTCCTATGAGACCTATATGAGTTATTCCGTAAGCCGAACCAATTAGCCTGAAGGGTTAAGGGAATGGGGGAAGTACCCACCTCTTCAGGTTTTATTTCCAAACACGACTAAAGTCATTGCAAACCACGTTTCAATCCTTGAAAGCTGATCTTTCACTAGGGCAATTATGATAGTATAGATATCTACCGCTGACAAATCTTGGGTAGGTAAGGGAAGGTTGTTGTAACTAATTATCTATTTACTTTCTCAAATTTAATTCCATCGATTCTCATCGTCTCTTTATTCATTTTCGATCTTTAAATACTATTTCCCACGCACAAAAAAACGCGCGTCAAACTTTTAAATTAGTGTTCCAAACCATAGAAATAGGTATCTTATTTTAACGTAATAATTATATTTTCAATCAGGCATAGACCCGGCATGGAGAAATAAATCAAGGACCATAGACACATTGGTTTGATGAATAGTCTTATTATCTAAGCCTAAAGTTCAACCCCAGCAGAAAAAAAACAACCGACACCCTTTTCATAGGTTCTACGGGCTCGGTGGTGATTAAAAATAATTCGTATTTATTACAAATGTTTTTTTTGCTATTTTTGAGGTTTCGAGTTGTTATGCCGTCAGTTTTAGATCACAAATCAGTATTGAAAGGATAATGATGATTTAGATGGTATACAAATTTAATTTTGATACGTTTGCATAATCATGTGTAATTCAGAATACGTATAGCCTCCAAAATTTTTTTGTTTTTAATTTTATCTTATTTTAAATCAAAATCAAGATTTTATCTGTAGATTTCTATGTAGGTATCTTTAAGTACCTACATACTTTCATAATTTTAAACCATAAACATTTTAAGTAGGTAATATTTTTTTTATTTGGTAAAACTCAGGAATTTTACAATTTTCCCAAAGAGATTGTCTTTTTACACTTTCTTAAGGCAGATAGGTACTATAATATTGATTATTCCGATTTGACAGCTCGTAGCAGGATCCTTACATTTTATATGATATATATTGCATCTTACATTTTACCGTTTACATCACATATTTTAGATCTTAAAATTTTGCATTTTACATTTTACATTTACGCCTTACATTTATATCTTGCATTTTTCATCTTTTACATTTTACATCTTACATTTTACCTTTTACATTTTCTAATATTTTAAATCTTACATTTTACTTTTCCATCTTGTACATTACATTTATTATTTTCGATCTTAAAATTTTGCATTTTACAATTTACAACTTACATTTACGTCTTACATTTTATATCTTGTATTTTTCATCTTTTACATTTTACATTTTACCTTTTACATTTTTCTAATATTTTAAATCTTACATTTTACTTTTAGATCTTGTACATTACATTTATTATTTTAAATCTTAAAATTTTGCATTTTACAATTTACAACTTATATTTACGTCTTACATTTTATATCTTGTATTTTTCATCTTTTACATCTTACATTTTACCTTTTACATTTTTCTAATATTTTAAATCTTACATTTTACTTTTACATCTTGTACATTACATTTATTATTTTAGATCTTAAAATTTTGCATTTTACATTTTACAACTTACATTTACGTCTTACATTTTATATCTTACATTTTTCATCATTTACATCTTACATTTAACCTTTTACATTTTTCTAATATTTAAAATCTTACATTTTACTTTTACTTCTTGTACATTACATTTATTATTTTAGATCTTAAAATTTTGCATTTTACATTTTACAACTTACATTTACGTCTTACATTTTATATCTTACATTTTTCATCATTTACATCTTACATTTAACCTTTTACATTTTTCTAATATTTAAAATCTTACATTTTACTTTTACTTCTTGTACATTACATTTATTATTTTAGATCTTAAAATTTTGCATTTTACAACTTACATTTACGTCTTACATTTTATATCTTACATTTTTCATCTTTTACATCTTACATTTTACCTTTTACATTTTTCTAATATTTTAAATCTTACATTTTACTTTTACATCTTGAACATTAATTAAATTTATTATTTTAGATCTTATATTTTACATCTCACATTTATATCTTACATTTTAAATCAAACATTTTGCATATTAAATTTTACATCTTATATTAATTTAACATTGTACATCCTATTATCTACTGTTGGACAATTAGTTCAATTTGCCAATATTTGCTCTTATTTGACCTCAATGTGTTTTCATATTCAAAAGCTTCTATCTTTAATAATCATGTACTTAAATTGTAAGTTATAATAATTATAAGTTATTACATGTTATTATAAGTTACTGACCCTCTCACGCGTTGCTGTGGCTAACGAAACACGGCGCAAACTACTGGATGGTTACCTAACCTAGACAACTAAGGATGTGTCAATAAATTAACTCACACCGTCATCTGTCGGAAACTCACGGAACTTACAAATATTTATTTATTTAACTTAAGAATGGTACATGTTAATTCATACTGGTCTTCCAGTATGAATTGACATGTAAGCACACACGTTCATAAGCTAATGCTTGTGGATGGAAGAAGAGTTTACATTTCATATATGTAAAATAAAACAATCACATGTTTCTTATACTCGTATGTACAGTTAATACAGTAACTAAAATATATAAACATCTATGTAAATTATATATTATATTCAGTAAGAAGAAAAACCAGTATGATTATTATTAGTGAGACTTTCAAGTGGAAATAGAGGAAGCAGTCTTCCTGTTGGTTTCTTTAAAATATTTTTTGATAGAGTTCAACAGTTGAACTTTGTTATTAATGTTTCTGATTTCTATTGGTAGTTTATTAAATAAATATTTTCCTTGGTGTGTTATAATGGTGTTGGGCAAAATAAGTGTTTACTTTGGTGCATACAAATACATGTTTAAGTCTAGTACGATTTTCAGTTATGAATGCACGGAGAAAAATGTTATTCTAAAATACGATCATTTTATTCGTAAAAACGGTTAAAAACGGGACTGAAGTTCTTACGAACAAATTAACAGTGTTTCAATATTTATTGGCGGGAAAATGTAAGAATAGTTTGTTGGTATACTTACGAAATTACGTACACCAACAAATCATTCTTACATGTTCCCGCCAATAAACATTTAAACCCTGTTAATTTGTTCGTAAGAACTTCAGTCCCATTTATAACCGTTTTTACGAATAAAATGAACGTATTTTAGAATAACATTTTTCTCCGTGTGACCAGCGGCTGAGAATAAAGGTTTAATAATGCTTGCAACTGTACAGGAAGTTCCGATGAGAAAGATCGATTATTCCCCATATCAAATTTTTTTTATATAAAAAATTTAATATCGATTTATTTCATTCAAAACTTGCTATAATATCTATTCAAGTGAGCGATAAAAATGCTCAAAACGCATGATGATAACTTAATAAATATTGTGTACTTCTTGTAAGTAGATATTTGTAGAATAATTTGTTAGTATACGTACGAAATTACGTATACTTACCAAAAAATTATTCTTACATGTTCCCGCCAATTAACATTGAAATCCTGCTAATTTGTTCGTAAGAACTTCAGTCCCGTTTTTAACCGTTTTTACGAATAAAATGATCGTATTTTAGAATAACATTTTTCTCCGTGTGGGTATTTATCTTTTTCTTTTATAATTTGTACGACTGAATTTTTGACCAATAAGTTTTTAAATGTTGGAACTTTGAATTCTTCGAATACGCGTTCAGTGGGAAAGTCTGGTGGTTTGTTCCATAACAAAAATTTAATGAACATTTAATTCAAAATAATAAATATTGAGGTCAATAATCGAGACAAAAACTATCCTACCTTTTAAGTTGGACCAAATTACACACAGTAAGCTAAATTTCATCAAAATCGGTTAAGTAGTTTCGGAGTTTATCTTGGACTAACATCGTGACGCGAGATTGTTTATATATAAAGAAGAATACTACAGAAAAAAAGAGAGAAATCACAACGAGAACAAACTAGCTAGGTAAGTTTTCTATAGATCCACGATAATGCCTTATCGTGTCCATAGACCACGACAAAATCCCATCATTCATGGTATTAATTTGCTCTACCAGGAATTGAGTCATCTCGCTTTGAGGAAAAGTGTGTTAAATTTCTTGCCATCCCATTGGCTTCACTGGTAACATTGCTAAGGCATATTGGATCTTATGGTATCAGGAAACGGTGAACAGAAATTACTTACATACATACACTTAGGTACAAAGACTCAGGGACAGACTGACAACCAAATGAGCCCAATGTATTTAGTTCCATTAAGGGGATATATGGATTTCGATAGTTAGAAAAAAAATTATAACTGTCAACCATATACAAGGAACACTTCAGCTGTCATATTGGCGCTGGTGACTAAAAAACAAAAAAAACTCGAAAACTAACAACAAAACTGGCACATCCATGGCAACCAAGCGTCCTCGGCAACTGACACAGCGAGTTGCGAGACACTGCTTGCGTTGCCATTGACAACGGGTTTTTGAGAAGTTGTGTATGTCCGTGAGCGGAAGCACTTAATCTTTTTTTTTTAAAGTATATTTTACTTAGTTAAAAATTTATAAATCTTATATATAATCAGCCTTACTAAAAAACTTTCTGAAATTTTTTAACAACTGTTAAACGACCGTGTATAAACAAACCTCACTAATTAAAAACTAACTTATACGGCCAAAGAGGGTAGTTTATCTACTGTACATATGTATTTGTTTTATTCGTAATTTTTCAACAAATTTCGAAATTTTACAAGGTATTTTAAATGTCTTAATTTTTGAAAATGTCATAAAACGAAATACCATTTTAGAAACTAGATAAAATTACCTTTAAGATATATGTATTTAAAATATAGTTTAGTGTTAAATTGTACAAATTGCTGATTTTTAAGCTTCAAACATGAAAAAAAGTTGAAAAAAAAGCTTACCCGAAACGTTTTCTATTAAAACATTGAAAAATTTGGAAAAATTCAAAATACAGAAAGCACTATCCTTTTATTTAAAGAATTTCAAACAAAACTGTCACCTCACTTTTTTCTCGTTCATACAATAATTTTTTTTTTTTTAAATCTTGAAGTTTGCTTTTAAATCCCAAAAAATAACAATAAAAAAATTACATTTCGATCGCGTCTGAATGATCTTTAATACGTTTACCAAAACATGTATTAGACATTTAAGTTATCATAAAACATAACTTTCAAGAAATTCTTTAAAAATAAAGATTCTTAAATGCAATTTCGTTCTTGAAACAGAAACAGAAACACTGTGTAACGGTTGTTATGTGGTTTTTTTGTTATTAGTAAGGCTGAATATGTTCTTTTCGAAGACTACTATAATATTATTTAATAGGTACCTACTTACTAAAATTTGGACTTCACTACATTAGACATAATCCAAGAAAAACTGCAAGAAGTTTAGCTTCCTTCAATTATAGGGAGTTCATTGAACATTTTAAAACCTTTATAGGTAGTAAATATTGTTTTGTGTTCCCCATAAATTTATTTTTTGGGGTTGTAGTAAGGAGGAAACACAGAGGCCGGCATCGTTCCACAGCCGAGCTGTTGAACTCAAGAACGAGTCGTAGAAACGATCCGTTCTCATGTGACAATTGTCAACCGTGTACATATGTTGGGCGCGCGTTTGGCGTATTTCCCGACTATGTACCGATACCGAGGGGATTAATGATGCTAGTTCTTCAGAGTATCTTCCATTGAAATACTGGTAGAACAAGGACAGCATTCCCACCCGACGCCTGTGCTCTGACGACGGGAGAATATATAAAACGGATCGCCCGTTTCTGAGTCAAGGGTTTTTTTTCAAGTATTGTGGGGCTCCAGACCAGAGATGGCTGCCAAATTCAACCGTGGGGCGCACGCAGTTCTAAACGGAACTTTCAGTATTATCTTTAGTGCTTCTTTTCGGACCCTCTAACCCTCCTCCCTTACATAGGCCTTTGTATATGCTGCTATCCAAGTCCGTTCCTGTCTAGTTAGTAATAGATCAACAGGTAGAGAATCAGTGGATAGTAGAGGTAATTGCTGTACCTACTAGAGGGGGCGGTGAAGAACTGCAGTGTAGCCAATGGCAAGTGTGCCCCCGGGGCGATGTGCCATCACATACTACCTACCGTGTATCCACCTACCTCCTATATCTTACATATAGGTTACGTACCTACACGGAGAAAAATGTTATTCAAAAATACGATAATTTTATTCGTAAAAACGGGACTGAAGTTCTTACGAACAAATTAACAGTGTTTCAATGTTTATTGGCGGGAAAATGTAAGAATAATTTGTTGGTGTAGGTGCGAAATTACGTATACCAACAAATTATTCTTACCTACATGTTCCCGCCAACAAACATTGAAACCCTGTTAATTTGTTCGTTCGTTAAGTTCGTTAATTATTTTGTAATACATGACATACCTACCTTTATCTATGAAACTATTGATGTGCTTAATGATTATACTAATTTGTTCATAAATTTATTTTTACTTGCTTATTATATCTATGTATAAGGCTTATGGTAGATTCAGACTGGGTCGACGTACGTATGCATCGCTACGCCTAAAAATATCTGGGCTACTTATGTTTGCTACGAAAATTTATGTTTTAGAATCACATTGGCCACACGCATCGCGACGTGCGATGTCTGTGGCCATTTTCATAGAAAATGTATGGGTTGCTAAGCATTGTTTGGCGTAGCGATGCGTACGTACGTCGTCTAGTCTGAATCTACCTTTGCCAGTTATGTATGTAAACTTTTCTGTAATTTGACCAACTTATGTATTTATGAATCATCAGATACCGTTTAATTTGTATCATGTAATTGTATAAAATGTTGTCTCTATGTCCCTGCTGACAAACTACATAAGTAGTTTAGCGGGTTTAAATGTAAATAAATAAAAAAAGAACAGTCCCGTTTTTAACGGTTTTTACTATTAAAATGATCGTTTTTTCGAGTAACATTTTTCTCCGTGTATACATAATAGAGGAACAGTAATCATGGAACGTTTGGCTTAGCGTTGCGTACGTACGTCGTCCAGTCTGAATCTACCTTTGCTATTTATGTATGTAAACTTTTCTGTAATTTGACCAACTTATGTATTTATGAATCATCAGATACCGTTTAATTTGTATCATGTAATTGTATAAAAAGTTGTCTCTATGTCCCTGCTGACAAACTACATAAGTAGTTTAGCGGGTTTAAATGTAAATAAATAAAAAAAGAACAGTCCCGTTTTTAACGGTTTTTACTATTAAAATGATCGTTTTTTCGAGTAACATTTTTCTCCGTGTATACATAATAGAGGAACAGTAATCATGGAACGTTTGGCTTAGCGTTGCGTACGTACGTCGTCCAGTCTGAATCTACCTTTGCTATTTATGTATGTAAACTTTTCTGTAATTTGACCAACTTATGTATTTATGAATCATCAGATACCGTTTAATTTGTATCATGTAATTGTATAAAAAGTTGTCTCTATGTCCCTGCTGACAAACTACATAAGTAGTTTAGCGGGTTTAAATGTAAATAAATAAAAAAAGAACAGTCCCGTTTTTAACGGTTTTTACTATTAAAATGATCGTTTTTTCGAATAAAATTTTTCTCCGTGTACCTACATGCAAACTAACTAACTATCACGTCGTTTCTCCTCAGGGGTAGGCAGACAGGACGGACCGCCAAACTTGGTCTTGGCGCACTCCTTGCATCATTCATATTTTATCGTCTCATAACATACTCTTCTATTATTGTGATTCTTGACATGGCCGGACCCAAGTGTCTGATTCTGGGAACCATTTATTGGAAAACCAACACTCCTGCCATAGATCACGTCAGGTGGTTCTCTATGTTTATTGACTTAGCAGGGGTGCCCGGGTTCATGGGATGAGGTTTGTCTACTTTCATCTGTCTCACTTTACTTCCTAGAACCTTTTACAAAGCATTGAATTTAAATTTCAAACTTTGCAACAAAGGCGGGCACTAGCTGATTTAACATTTATACACAGAATTTTAAATAATAATATCGACTGTACCGAACTACTATCCTTAATTAATTTCAATATACCTTTAAGACGTACACGACATACTGCACTGTTTCACACGCTTAATTGCAAAACAAATGCAGCAACTAATTCGACAATTAACCGTGCTCTTCATACATTCAATAATATTTGCCTAAATTCTAACATTGACATTTTCTCCGATACACAGCCCAAATTTAAAAAGAGGATCATGTCAATGATATAAACTATTCAATGCGCATACACTTCTCACACCTACCAACATACTCACACATACACTCACGCACATATACACTACGCACATCTCCCGGTAATTACAAATAAGACATTCAAAGAAACATATCATAGGTACCCACCATGAAATATCATTTAATATATGTAAACTGTCTCATCACTGTAACCAATGTACTGTTTGTTTCTGTAATATAAAATAAATAAATAAAAAAAAATTCCAAAAATGACCTCGAGGGAAATTGTTTTCCTCAGGGCGTCCTGTGTGCGAGCTAATGATGTTTTCTCGGACGTCCTCGACTTCTTCTACCATTCACATTTGCGTCATATTATATTCTCCTTAAACAGCATTCTTCGTTCATTCGCTCCACATTCCGTCTGAACGTCCTTTACTTAAGAGCGATTGACCAGCGGCTGAGAATAAAAGTTTAAAAATGCTTGCAACTGTACAGGGAGGTTCTAATGAGAAAGATCGATTATTCCCCGTATATTAAATGTATTTTAAAATTAAAAATTTAATATCGATTTATTTCATTCAAAACTTAAGTAAGCAATAAAAATGCTCAAAACGCACGATGATAAATTATTAAATATACTGTACTTCTTGTAAATATTTTTTGATCATAAGTATTTATGGTTTTTCAATAATGTCTAAACAAAATAAGTGTATAAAAATAATTTAAAATATTTTAATTTTTATCCCTTAAATAAATAGAAAAACTGAGGTATTTTTGTCGCAAAACACGTTCTCGGATTTATTTTAATGATTTTAATTTAACTAAAATTAAAATTCTGAAAGCTGTGTTGACTAGATTATGTATTGATTCTTTTTTTTTGTATGATTACATGATTTGAAATTAGCATAGGATCTATTGTTTGAATATTGAAAAAATCAGCTAACGACCAACGGTATAATTTTAGTATATTAAAAATACACTTAGCGCCTCCGCCCACTCAGGCAACTGAAAACTCTCAACTGCCAACTGTCTTTGTATGACAATGTGATGGCCCGCACATACACTATCACACAAAACCCCGTTGTCAATGGTCACGCAAGCGGTGACTTGCGACTTGCTCTACTGGTTGCCCTGGGCGGCCATTGATAGTTGCCAACTGTCAGCTGATTGTTCTTCTTCTATGGTTAACCAAGCTTTTTGACCAATCAAGACAGAGAAACAGACGGTTTTAGTTGGTTTTCAGTTGCCTCAGTGGGCGGAGCGCCTTAGTTATTCAAAATTTTAAAACTGCGTGTACCAGATAAAATAACATTCTTTCAAAATCAATTTTGTTTTTTTGTAAAAAAGAGTCAATACGTCTAGAATTTGATTTAAGAAGAACTAATTTCTGGTATTCTCTGGTAATGCCCTCCTAACACTCTTAGGCGCTCCGCCCACTGAGGCAACTGAAAACCAACTAAAACCGGCTTTTTCTCTGTCTTGATTGGTCAAAAAGCTTGTTTAACCATAGACGAACTACGAGACAGCTGACAGCTCGCAACCAGCAACGGCTGTCCAGGGCAATGAGCAGTGACAGTCGCAAGATGGTCGCAAGTCACCGCTTGCGTTACCATTGACAACGGTGTTTTGTGTGATTGTGTAGTGTGCGGGCCATCACATTGTCATACAAAGACAGTTGGCAGTTGAGAGTTTTCAGTTGCCTCAGTGGGCGGAGGCCTTTATAGTACAGTTTTTTATGAGTAGATGAAAACCAAAGATGTTTTTTCTTCGTAATTCTGCTAGGTACCTGGAAATTTTTATTTTATTTGATTGTGCCGAAAGCGGAAAGGTGTAAAGATCGTACGCACGATTCCGTGTGTATCCTTAGAAGAGATATCTCTGCGTTTAGCTAATTTGTTACCTAATAATTAATAACGACAGGTGGGCGGCCGGTATCAATTATAAATATAGGTTTAGCGGTAAACGTTGCAACTTTTGGCGCTGTCTAAAATTGTCAGAATTTCTACCGCCATAAGATAACGAACGCTCTTTTCTTGAACACAAGTTTTGATCTCTTAAAACATGCGTGTTATTTTGATCTCTATTCAGAATCTGAGTTGAAAAAACGAAATATGTATTGTTTGGGGACATACGAAAATTCCCTTAAAAAATTTGGCGTATTTTTTCAGAGGGAAAAATATTCTCGCTTTGAAATAAAATCCAAAAAAAAATAATATTTGTTAACGTATCCAAAAACTAAAAACTGTTTTCGAAAGGTGATGAAACAGGCTTTCAAATTTTATTATCAGAAATAACCATGTAATTTTTTAAATATAAAATTATCGATGAAAACTATAAAAAGTTTTAAAATAGGCTATCTTTACGTTTTTTCTAATTAAAATTACTGATAATGAAAAAAAACACATACATATTTCATTAGACAAATGAATTATAAACGTTACTGTCTCCTCACTTTTTTTGTCATTTTATGTAAAAAAATTTTTTTTTTTAAATTTATAAAGTTTCATAATTTTTTTTTCAAATTGCGTTTGGAAACTTTGATTTTAGCCATTTTTTCAGCTGGAAAAATGGGACACTTCAAAAGAAGTGAAACAATTTATTTTTATTTTTATATCTCTATAATAATGTATACTCTTTTAAAGTTGACGTGAGATTTTTATTGAACTCCCCCCCCCTCGGTATGATGAGATTTGGTGAGATTTTACTGGACCCCCCATCCTATTTTTTGCTCACGTAATTAATGTATGCCCCCTTTCATAGTGCTTTCGCACAAACGAAGTATTTATTTATAAAATTTGTGATATTACACGGAGAAAAATGTTACTCGAAAAAACGATAATTTTAGTAGTAAAAAACGGTTAAAAACGGGACTGAAGTTCTTACGAACAAATTAACAGTGTTTCAATGTTTATTGGCGGTAAAATACGTACGAAATTACGTATACCAACAAATTATTCTTACATGTTCCCGCCAATAAACATTGAAACCCTGTTAATTTGTTTGTAAGAACTTCAGTCCCGTTTTTAACCGTTTTTACTATTAAAATGATCGTTTTTTCGAATAACATTTTTCTCCGTGTATAGTGGAACAGTAATCATGGGATTAATTATGCTAATTAAGGGATTGTACCATCTTTGGGAACGCTGTGTGGAGGGTATTTTTTTAGGAAATTGAAGATCTGGGAAGGAAAATGGTGTGATCAGACCCGATTTCGAAGATTACACAAATCTTGTAAATAAATCGACACAATCGTTTGTCTCGATTCGGGCCATCACTACGCAGTAACGAGCGACTGGCGACTAGCGAATAGACCCTGGCAGGCCAGGTTGGTTGTGCAGGTAAGCTGAACCCTCTATTAGAGGCCACGGCTGACCCCGGCCTGTAATCGTCATTTAGTTACCGCGTGTCTTAGAGTTAGCTAACCCCGTATTAAGGGGACTTTCGTAGAGTGTTGGAGTTTTATTGTTATTTTTAGATAATTTCTAGTAATTTTTTTCAAAATTTATCAAATTTATTGTAAAATTTAAACTTTTGGAATTTTTGAAAATATGTTTATTTTTAAATTTTATTTAAGTTTCGAATTTTTAACAATTTTTATTTAGTTGAAGGTTTTTTTAATTTTATTTAATTTTTTATTAAAAAAAAATTATGTATTCAATATTATTATTATCTACTATTATAAAAATAGTTCTGCTATGCATTTTACTGCTACTTATAAATACGTTCTGCTATGTATTTCTTATTAAGTGTGACAGCTGTTTCGCCTCCTGAAGGCATTATCAAACTGAATGTTGAACCCTTTTATATTTCTAACTTCTTCATCTTCTTCTTGTAACCCAATCTAACTATACACTCTTTTTAAATTTTATTATTAAAGAAGAATTGGATGCACAGTTTTAAAAGCAGGCAAAACATAATTTATCTTTATTTTCTACCTTGATTGCTGTGATTTATATATAATAATTCCTTAACTATATATAACTCTTTTATTGTAGAAGAATTGTGTGCATAGTATTAATTAATGAAAATTATCAACCAATACTAATGAATGTATATCCCCAAACTGTAAAATTCACCCGCCATAACACAGGGTCATCCCTAGCATGGAGGGTGAAATATCACAAAAAACTATATGTACTTTTGATAAATCATGTATTTAAATAAATAAATATTTTTCATTTGAAAGTAATTTGTACACACCAAAAGTATCGAAAGTTAAGAAACAATTTTTCAAACCAATTTGGAACACCCGTCGGCAGTCCCCTCCTACCCTGATAAATCCCAAATATACGACCTTACCTCACAATATTTTCAGATTAAATTTTTTTTTTTATTTAATTTAATTTCATCTAATTTCATAAAAAAATATTATTTCATATTTTATCTCTCATTATCAAAAATGTAAAGTTATTGTGACAAATAAAATAAATTTGCTCTCTTTAGAATAGCTAGCCTGTACCTATATAGTATTTTTTTAATTTATAATATCTTGTTAGTAGGTGTTTCAATTTTCGTAATTATTCTAAAAAGCACATAAAAAAATCTTTTTTTTTGTGCTTACTATTGCAAACTTCTATAAAATTAACACATTAACTCCCCTACCTACTTCTTCTTCTTCTTCTTCCTTGCACTGTCCCAACTCATTGCCTAGGTAGGCTGTTGGGGTCGGCTCTTCTCGTTCTCAGGTTATAACTTCTTCGGTTCTGGGTATCGCTTTCATCCGGTCTGTTTCTCTGTAGTGTTTTGGAGCATTGAGTCATCCAGGAGTTCTTTGGTCTTCTCTGGGTGACTCTCAATGAAGCTCCATAGATATTGCCTGCTTCACTCTGTGGTCTGGTGATCTCTTTCTTATGTGCCCATACCATCTCAACTGTCGTTCTTCCAGCTTACATTCATGTTCGTGACACCCACGAATGCGTGAACTTTTAATCTTATCTTTTAGTGATACTCCTGCAGACCATCTAAGCATTCGCATTTCTGCTGATTCGAGTTGCTTAGAGTAGGAGTTATACATAGTGCAGCATTCTGAGCCATACATCACGGGTCTAACAGTAGTCTGGTATATCTTTCCTTTAAGTTTTATATGCATTTTCAGGTCACACAAGAATCCTGTTATGGATCTAAATATAATCCATCCCACACCTATTCTATGGTTGATATCCGCTCCACATTCTTCGTGTACCTACTTCTTTTACTTAATTTTCCTTTCGTATTTCTTTCCAAACTTTATATATATCTCTGCATTATCGTAATTCTTCCAAAAACTTTGTAAACATTTATTTAACGTGAAAGGTTAAAAATTTACTGCAAATTGCAGTAATCATGACAGTAATGTCATTTTAAAACATTTTTAAATTTGCTAAAAACGAATCATCATTTTCCTTCTCTTTCTTTAAAATATTCTATTTTGATGAATCTAGCCAATCTAAACCACTCAAAGAAGCCCCTGAAGAAAATAATTTCCCTTAGTGCCTATATCATCTTTACAGATGCTGTATGGATGATATTTAGAATTTTCAGAAGAACATTTATTCTGAAAGGTTTATACCTTGTGAAGGCATTATTTATTTTAATAAAAACACAAATAACTTTGTTTACATCACTTTATTTATTTATACACAATCTACATGTTTCGTGAACAATGTTCACATCATCAGGATTAAATGTACACTAAAGTTAAAAATTAAATACAGATCACCTATGGGGGGAAGGGGGTAGAGGAAAGGGGGGCGGGTAAGAGTGGGGTAAGATTATTAGAATTAGGGATTTCAAAGTAATTAGAAGGGAAATACCGGTTAAGTGGGAAAATGGGATATTTTTAAAGATATTTTATATTTTATTGGGATATTTTAAAGGAATGAAAGATGTGGGTAGAAATCTAGGGGACAGTAGATATTTCCAGGAGCGATGTACGCATGAATCTGGAGAGGTCAAAGGGTCTCCCGATTCGGCCCACCACGCAGCTGGTGGTCAGGCGCATCCGCCGCCAAGACACGTCACCCATGAACCCGGGCGCGCCTGGGCGTGACCTACGGCAGAGGTACCCAAATTGTGTGACCGATAATAATAATAATAATTGGATAATTTGTAGAGCGCCGTTTTTGTGAGAAATCACCTCAAGGGCGTTGTACATCTTATTATGACTTCTTAGGCTCTACCTAGAACTATTATTTACAAATGGACACAGAGAACATACTTACCTGGCAGGTCACTTCCGATAAACACACTTTAATTAAAAAAGTTTATGCTTGGAGGAGATACGACTTTGCACGCGGAGGACGCTATATTAAAACACTGGACATTGCATAACTTTACATTTGCTACACCATCATTTTTCATATTACATTTACAAGAAGATTACTGCCAAAAATGGAGTTAATAAATTGAAGTTATTTAGAAAGACTTGTGAATTTAGGACTCATTAGGATTGGAGGATTTGAATGAAATTAGATGTACAAATAATTCACCATTAAGAATTTGTTAACATTTTTATGCAATTAGTTATTTACTATGTCGCGGGCTGAGAAGGTGAAAGTGAATGTTTTTGTTTTTGGCTTTATGGGTGTTGCTGATGTGTATGGATGTTGCTGATCTCTCTTGATTTTATTATACTCGTACATTTAACCCGGTAATAAAGGACCGCAGCGGTATTTGGGTAAATTCCCACGACACACTTGTCCCGATTCTCAAAATAACCCTTACAAATATACACAAACAAGATCAACCACTTCGCCGACAGGTCCCGCCCTCTTCTTCCAGAGAAAAGATACTAATACCAACCAACTAACTTTAAATTAATAGTATGTAAAATATCTCACCTTTTCTAGTATTGATTCAAGATTTTTAAACCACGAATTATATTATTGTCACCTATAGATGAGATTCGTGGGTAGTCAAGCAATAAGGAAGTTGAGTCATTTTTTTTATCAATGTTCACATTCAAACATAAATACTTGTATTTTTAATTTTTTTATTTCGTTTTCATAATTAAATTAATTCTACAAGTTTGAATATAACGCCCGGTAACATCTGGTCCCCGTTTGTGTGAAAAGGAATGGTAAATATTTACAAAACCGGAATACGCTTAATACGGACTAAAAAAATTAATTTAAAAAGTTGTAGTAGTTAGATATTATCTAGTACTAATCAATTCAGTTACCGGAATTAAAAAAAAAGCATTTTAATGGTTATTATTTAAATTTAAAAACACGAAATGTCGTTTTTCACCGACCGTTATGTTAGGAACTGCTACAACTTTTTAAATTTATTTTTTTAGTCCGTATTAAGCGTGTCCCGGTTTTGTAAATATTTACCATTACTTTTCACACAAACGGGATCAGAGGCCCTAGCACTCTCGCTCTATAACGCTCGATAGGATAACTATCGGTAACTTCTCATCGTTCCCTAGCATGACTACAGATTGCCAACGAATAAATGACAGTTCACAATGAATAAGTGTCCTTAACATATTCGACATCAACTGTTGTTTGTACGTTAGCGATGTGCAGTTGTCCTAGGGAACGTTGAGAAGTTACCGATAGTTATCCTATCGATCGTTATAGAGCAAGCATGCTAGGGCCTCAGATGACGTCACACACTTTCTCGCCTCTTACCGGGCGTTATGGCGGGCTGTAATAAAATTCAAACTTGTAGAATTAATTTAATTGTGAAAACGAACTTTAAAAAAATATATTGGTATATATTAACATATTTTTTACAAGTCAAAATATTTTTCACTCAACTTCCTTATTAGGTTGAACCACAACACTATTTTAAATGATATAAATATATGTTTAAAAAGCAGAGGATTTTCACTGACTTAGTATTTCTATACAGTAATGATCTAGTTGATAATCCAGAATTGCTTGCATTGAAAAGCTTTTGGATCCCACTACGTAATACTAAAAGACAGGATTTATTTCAGTGCAATAATTCTGAAACTAACTACTATATGTATTCCTCTTTGGCCAGAATACTAATGGAGGGAAAAAATGATAGCAGGTCAGTGGACATCTTGAATTTGTCACTAAACAAACATAAAATGTTGTTACTGAGGCAGTTAAGTTATGTAATAAATAAATAAAAATCTAATGAATCAAAGCAAATGTTTATTTATTTTAGAAATTAAGTTAACATTCAACCATTTTTTTAATGTTAACTCTACACAGGTGGCCCTGAGGAAAATAATTTCCCTCGGGGCCTTTGTCTTCTTTGGGGAAGCAATAAGGAGGGTCTTTTGAAATAAAGAAAGGAGAGAAAGTTCCAGGAGAAAAAGGTTTTTTTTTTTGTAATATGAAACTGTTCAAGGGTCCCAACTCTTTCCAACCGTCTTGAGCCAGTGAAATTATGGCATACCCGTCCAAATGGGTATGCCGTAATAACCCCAAGGTGTGTTGTGAGGTTAAGTATTGTGGAGGGAAAGGAGATGGGCAAGAAGAGGGTAGGGATTAACTATTATCATCTGGTCACCAAACACGGCCAAAGAACTTTCATGCAACGTTTCAATTCTGAATGGTGGTCTTTTACCAGGGCGATACTAATAGTATCTATCTATCACTCTGGAACGTGCCGCAAATATAATAAAAATTATTGGATAATTTTATTTTTTAAATCACCTCAAGGGCACTGAAAATACAAATATTATTAATCATGAATAAATTATAAAATAACACAAATTAATCAAATGAAATTTTCTTACGCACATCCGAGTATGTTTTATATTCGCACAGTTTTTGGAGCTGCCTCGTCCAACTGTGTCTGGGGGGGCCCACTGGACGTCTACTCTCTGGAATGGCACCCAGTATTTTCCTCCGAGGAAATTCCGAGGTTACCTAATATAACCTATTTAACCAATTTTTTATATATTTTTTTCATAAATTTTAAAAGACGATAGACTTCGCTTTTCGGCCCGTACATACGGACGCCCGGGAAAAACACTTTCCTACATCGAAAATTGCACGAAATGAATATATTTTTTTATATTGCCTTCTAAAAGATAAAAGCTATGTCTGTATGTTTTTAAATTTTCGATGCATTTCATATTAACGTAAACATTCACTGTCCAACATGTACAAATATTATTTAAGGAAAAGTGATGCTAACTCAATTCTCATAAAGAATTACAACATTATAAAAACATACCGAAATAGCTTCTTTTTTTAAAAACATATTTTTATTTTTAAATTACGATTTTGTGAAAGTTTGGCCATAGAAAAATGTTTTCTCCCGAAACCCCTTTTCGAGCGTTTTCTGTAGGTAAATATGAGAGTTTACGGCAGTTGTCCCATTCGCACGTTTCGCATGTATCGTAAGTGTGTGTTATCTTATTTAGAGCAGGACAGAATGACAGAGCATGAAATGCATTAACGTTCCGCGTGTGGTGCAAAGTCTAGCCTCTTAATGACTTTTCAAATGAGGTGTTGAGTTGGTACACGAAAAACTCCAAAAATATGCTTCCTAGCTAGTCCAAATTCTTCTTCAGTTTTTCAAAAATAAATTAATTTCTAATTTTTCTTGCCTTTGATCCAACTGTTGAATACTTTTCTAGCGAGTTGATGGTTAAGTTAGGTTAGGTTAGGTTAGGTTAGGTTGTAGGTACCTACTTGATAAATGAAATCCGGAACTATGCATATTTTCATTTCAAAACCAAACGTTTGAATTAGGTATCCATTATTTATATAAGACACAAGCTTGCGTTTTAATAACATATTTACTAAAGTTTTTTCCCTTTCGAGTCTATAATGCCTTTCCTGGAACGCGCCAGACCCTGTGAACTTTATTAAACGAAAATAAAGTGACCCGAGCCATTTTCTGTATGGCCCCTAATTCGTATAATTGACGTCGTTCCTCAGAGATTCCCAAAATATATCATTTAGAAGTTAGGGTCCAGACGAGAGGGTGGAACCGGACTGATTATAGGACCCACAGTGGTCCACAGACCCTAAACTGCTTTTAACTAACACGTTATGAGTTCAAACGTAAATACTGGGATTAGTCAAATCTTGCTTGGATTTTGGGCACCATGGGAGACAAGGCAGTGACGTGCGGTAACAGGTGATTCCAGAATTGTGTTTATTTTTTTAATTTATTTTTCATTATAAGACCCGCTAAACTGCCACAGCAGTTTTCAGCAGGTCAATTTTACAATAATTATAGCCAATTTCCAAATTAAAATTCAAGTTCTGTGAAAGCTCAATTTAAGTTCTCTTATTATTTCATCATGGGCCGGTTGCTTATTTGGGTAGTTACAGAACTTGAATAGGGCTTTCGAAGAACTTGAATATTAACTTCGAAATTTGATGAATTTGACACGGAATGAAATTATATTATGATTTATAAGGTTTTTAATTTATTTCTATACATTGCAGTGTTAACCCAATTATTAAAACTGCGGGCGGCTTTTCGTTGTGCTTCGCCCAATTTAAGTGTTGGTGACTATTTATAAGGCATCGTCCTTTTGAAAAACTAACTACTATTAACATTAAACTACAGAATACTTATATTTAATAGGTAGATATATAATAGTAGACATCATTACATTGAGACCGTGAAAAATGAGAGAAACACTCTTCACCCCAACATAAATCTTCTTATTATTGAATGAAAGCGAAAAATGTTTCTTCTTCTCCATACTTTTTTCCTTAAATATAGTATTATAGATAGCGCCACTTCCGTTTGCAAATCGCATGTGAGCGAGTGATAAGTGTGCATATTACGGCATCGGCTCCGTGGAAAAGGGCACGTTCACAAACGGGTCAGAACGGTTTCCATACAGTGTGGCGTTAGAGATTTACTCGGAGTAGGGTTCCTTAATTTGAACCGTACGGGCATTACCGTATTAATATCTATACCTCGATTTGTACATAATATATTTTGAACTTTTATTATGTTGGGTGTAAGGTAGGTTTGAGAAGGTGAATCTGTGGGTGGGTAATATTGTAAATACATATTATGTTTTGCGAACACCTTGAGAACCCCCTGATTAAGTGTGACAAGAATTTATGTGTTGTAGTAGTAATTTTTTTTATTTAAAATTTTTTTATTTTAGTTGTTTTGTAAATTGATTATTTAGAAAAAAAAAATATATATATATTGTAAGTGTGTGTATACTTGGTAAATTCTGGAAAAACGTGTTTATTTATTTTACACTTTTCATAGTATGGTTATGTTTGATTTGGAGTTATTATGTTTTGAATAAAGTGAATATTTTGATTTTTGATTCAGGCTGTGGTGTGTTTTTGTGAATGTTTGTAGATGCCTGACATTTTCCACTTAAATCGTTTAAAGTGAAATTAACCTTACAATGTAATTAAATCAAACAATTATTTTTGTATTCTTTATTATTTTCTTTTGATATTTTTTTACTCACACTACGTACTATCATAACTTTTATTTAACTACTTGCTTCCTAATCTGTAACAATAACAAAATATTATAAATAACTGGTTTATATTACATTCATTATTTTATGTTCCATGATTTTATATACAACTGTATGTTTCCTAATAAACATAAAGAAATGTAATTGCAGTTGTTTCAGAGTAATGGGCATTCAATTAAAAAAGTTTGTTTGCGTAATACTAAAAGTGTCTTTGTCCATGGGTGGTGTGTGTTATGGGTATGTTCAGTGTTTTATTTGTTGAGGACCTGGTTTTTATTGTGGTTTTTGGTTGAATTGGAATATGAAGTTTGTGTTGGAGGATGATTTGGCATAAAGTTGTCTTATTGACATGACTCGCAATGTTTTATAAATTTCGATTGAATCTGTGCAGAATGTACTTTCAAGATGAGTTTAATTATCGCCTTTTGAATTTTTTGAATTGGGTCAATTGCTATGTTTGTTGCACTTCCCCAAGCTAGTATTCCATATGTGACAATGGATTTACTGAGTTAAATGGGTTGAATGTTTAAAATTGAAATACGGATGTTAAAATAATTAATAAAGAGGCGACAAAACTTTAAAAATTTAAATCTTACCTTCATTGAAGACGCACGGCTCGACGCGAATCGCTGCGGTGTAACCCGATAAACATTGCCAGCATTAAAAAATCGTAGTTCCTACAAATTTTTCAAATTATATAAAACAACCCGTCCTACCAGTAAATCGGTTTTTAACTAAATTATTTATTTATTAATTTATATATTTATTTTCCCATGTTCTCCATAAAACAGTTATACACCAATATATCATGGAGAAGATTATAAATTACAAAGTACACAAGGGCAGTTTTACTACTTAGTGACATGTGCTAAAATATAGTTGCTGAACTGTCTGTAAGTGACATTGAAAATGTCGATGGTCAATGCAGAATCGTTAAGCAGTTGAGTCGCTCTGTTTATTAGCGCATTCTTTTATTAACAAATCACTTTAAATGGACTTTTATTTTTCACTTTTACTAAGGGTTGTGATCGCACGTCACTGGGTACTGGCATTATGAAAATATATAAGAACAGTGATTAGAGTTGTCTGTTCGTCTGGTTTCCTTATGCTAATTTTGGTGGATTAGGTACTTTATACCCAGCAAAGATATAAGGTTCTTGGTAGAATATGTGAATACAGAAATGCTCAGTGGTTCCCCAGTTTGGAAAAATTGTTTAAAAATATATATAAACACAAAACTCCAGGGTTACAAATAACCTAAACATGTTTGAAAAATTCCCACTACTTCTAAATCTAAATCTTACTATTCTTACTAATATTATAAACGCGAAAGTTTGTATGGATGTATGTATGTTTGTTTGTTACTCTTTCAGGCAAAATTTACTGAATGGATTTTAATGAAACTTTACAATAATATAGCTCATACATCAGAATAACGTATAGGGTATAATTTATAAAGCTAGCTATTTATTTTCAATATATTGTAAATAATAATAATTGTTTAATAGAAATTGTCAAAATTGTAGAATGACATTTTGCAAAACAATGATTGTTAAATCAAAATTCTATTTTAGAAAATGTTTAAATTAGTGAATTTATTTGAAGTACTCGCCTAATACTTTGAATCGAATCAAGAATTATACATATTTTAAATAAAGAGGTTAAGAATTTTGTGTTGAATTAACGTAGATGGGACCTAGGAAAAGAAAGTAGATTACTCGAAGTACTAATCCTACGCAGACGAAATCGCGGGCAGAAGCTAATCTTCAATAAAACGATCGTGTCTTAGATTAATTATTGAAGTCTATTGATCGCGTACATGATTTATTTCAATTCTACGAGCTTCGTCAGTTCACCTCCATTCGTTAATAAGCCAGTTATTTTACATAACGAAAGACATCATTGTATTATATTGACAACTTATCTGATACTCAAAGCATAGGTGGCCGCGCTAAAATTTATCAGTCGTCGGTCGGAATATCTCTTATCAATTGTTGACCGTCCTCGCAAATATTGATAACTGACGCTGGATTAAGTTATATCGTATTGATATAAGGTTTTATCGAATGTCCGTGCTAGACCCCCCGGTAGAAACAGATGCGATTTGCATTAAGAGGAACAAAAAAAAAAGGCCAACATGCCCAACCAAACTGAAAAATTATTTTTGTAATAAAAAGGTACCTAAGTTAAATTTTGATCTCGGACAGGAGCTACTTTTTTGCCTTCAAATGATGACGTATAGGTAATTAAAGAAATCAGTTTTGGTTCATTTTGGAAGCAACTTTGGATTTTTTTTGTGAGTTATTTATAATTTTAAAAAAATCTGCTTAATCGTTGGTTATAATATAATGACAAATAAAATAAAAAATGTTACAAATGCGTTTCTTTGTGTAGTAATTTTAATACATAAACGACAAGTTTTTGATCCGATGTAAACAGGTAATTTGTAATTTAAATTTACACCCATCAAAATTGTTTCTGAAAAAAAACACTATTTAAAATTTTATATAAATATGGTAAAATAATTTGATCACCTTTTGATTACAAAAATAATTTTTCAGTTTGGTTTGGTATTTTGGCCTAAAATCCAAAGCTAAGTTTTGTATCATACCGGCAACGCAACCTTAATAGGTACCTATGAACCTATGATGTGAGTGATTGTGAATGATGTGAGTGTCATGCGATGTTTCATAACCCTTATCCCTTGTTTCTATTATTTTGGTAGCACAGGTTGACTATCTCTGCCATCAATAGACAATCGGTGTTTTACGACATCACTTATCTCTCTATTTCGAAAATTATTATTGTCTGTGGTCTAATCCTGGACCGAAGGGTTTTACTATTAATAATAACTGCTATTTGAAAAATACAAACGGGGTTTTGATATTTAATTATCGATATTATTAGTCTCGTGAACTCGGGTTAAAACATTTTGCGTTGTGAAGTCATCGTCTGAGAACATATCGGTTAGGCAGACGTGGAATTATTTATATATTATATTATAATTACGTCTAATCTCAATGATGCCGGCGTATATTTGCGTATGTGTATTAAAATAGTGTAAATCTGTAAAGATAAATGATTCATTCTTCAAAATTCTACAATTTTAGCAATAAAATTTATAATAATTTAGAATAATATTTGATCTCCTTCTATTATATTAAATTGTTCATCCAAGGTTGGAATGCCCGGACGCTATAAATTTGCTATCTATACATATACCTCCAAAATATACCAGACGCATAGACATATGAATATTCATAGACCAGAGAATCAGGGAGAGGGGTAAAAACCAACTGTAGCGGGCGCAGAGGGACGAGATGACTGTAACGATATGTGATTCGTTAATACTTCAATATGACAGTATATAGGCATCTCGCATTATAATATCACCATTTAGTTCTTAAAAGTAAAATCTGCTTTTGAATGAATAGACCTTTTTACGTGGGAGCGCGTATTGTTCGCCCGGTTTGAACAAACTTGTGTAATCCATATAAAACGAAGAAAGGTTCGCTTGTTTTGAGAGTCGAATATTTTGTTACCGTGTTTAGTTAAGACACTTTTACAAATGTTTCATAATTTACTTATCCCAGTAAACAGCAACGTGCACACGACGGGACCGCGAATTTCGGTGCCAACGCTTCATTGTATCTCGGTGTGATAAAACTGATCATATTATATGATGTGAATAAGCTTAAAATAAAGACAAATAATGCCTACCTATGGAAGGCAATACGACAATTGGGTTTATACTCTTTTTCACTTCTATTTTTAGACGTTTTAATAGCACAAGTTACCTTTTTTGCCGTGTTATTTCGTAAAATGTACCGATGAGAGCTCGACGCTAGTCCGCACAAGAATGATGACGTCACATTTTCTAGATTCACGCGAACCTATACGCCAGCCCGGCCCGTTCCATGGAACCAGAATTAAGGAATGTTCGTCTTTCTTTTAATTAAAAAATTAAAAAAAAAATTAACATTATAATGAACCCATGCAGGGAAATAGTATTATGTTCTTACGACTTTATGTCCGGGTAAAATCTTCCCCACAGGAAAAACTAAACCCTTCCACACACTTTTCCACAAATGATCACCTAGTCAATCCATGCTATGCAATTGTACTATTTAAATATAATAAATACAAAGCAATACAAGAACAACACGTCAACCTACCAGAGACCAGATGGGAAAATAATTCACCGACTCCAGATATTTTCATATCAGAGGGTTCGGCTCGGTAGAACTCCTAACTGGACCGATAAATCCTACTGATCCCTTAATATAAATATTTAAAAAATCTTTCGTAATCCTACATGTATTTAAAATGACTGATTTTTGCCTTTTTTATTTATAAATTCTTTGACAAATCTAATAAGCCTAAATTTTGAATAAGAGAGAGCTGGGTATAATGCCAGTTTATATATAGTATACTAGCTTCTGCCCGCGACTTCTTCTGCGTAGGATTAGTACTTTGAGTAATCTATTTTCTTTTCCTAGGTCCAAACTACGTTTATACCAAAATTCTTAACCTATTCATTTAAAATATCTATAATTCTTGATTCGATTCAAAGTATTAGGCGAGTACTTCAAATAAATTCACTAATTTAAATATTTACTAAAATAGAATTTTGATTTAACAATCATTGTTTTGCAAAATGTCATTCTCAAATTTTGACATTGTCTATTAAACAATAATTATCAATTTCAATATATTGAAAATAAATAGCTAGCTTTGTAAATTACAGCCTACATGTTATTCTGATGTATGAGCTATATTATAGTAAAGTTTCATTAAAATCCGTTCAGTAAATTTTGCGTGAAAGAGTAACAAACACACATACATCCATTGCCTTCTTATAACAATATTCCGTGCAGTTGGACACATCTACTACTTTGCCAACTGCATGTAATCTGGTACAAGCGAGTAATATAAATGTCTACCTGATTATGTAGTAAGTAGTCTTCTATCAGAGAGTTTTAATCATTTTAATGCTTTCATCAATGGTTTCTACAGGTAGACCGAGTTTAGCGTTAATATACCTTAAAAATTTATACTGAATTTTTTCAACGGAAACGAGGTGGATTTTAAAATGAAGGGACCAAATAAGAGAATTATATTAGACTTGACTTCAAACTAGAGAAGAAAATAAGTCTCTGACATTACGAAGAATGAAGCCAAGCATTTTTAATACTTTATTCGTAGCTGTATAAATGTGTGAAAAGAAATTAAATTTGGAATCGAAAATAATACATACACGGAGAAAAATATTCTTCGTAAAAACGGGACGGAAGTTCATACGAACAAATTAACAGGGTTTCAATGTTTATTGGCGGGAATATGTAAGAATAATTTGATGGTTTACGTAATTTCGTACGTAAAGAATTAGAATAACATTTTCTCCGTGTAGATCATTAATTTCATTGATAGAGGTGAGGGAAATATTGTAAATTTTGTATTTATTTTGAAAATTCTTTATATGTGGCATTTACTAATGTTAAAGTTTTTTTTACGTTAGCTTCACACAATAGGCCCCGAAGAAACAATTTCCCTTGGGGTCTATGTATATCATCTTTGAGGATGCTATATGGGGGGATTTTAGGGAAAGGAAAGAGAATAAGTTCTGGAAAGGAAAAAAGGTATTTTGGGTGAGTTAAAATCTGATAGTCCAGAGTGATGTTTTTTTTTTAAAATTATTGTACAACAGAATATTTATTTCAATTACAGTACAATTTCACCATATCGTCGTATCAGCATTTAGGTAGGTGACTCTCAATTTAAGTCATTTAGAGAACAGTCAATTATATCCAAATTGTTTGCAAGTTCATTTAACAGAACCACTCCCCTCGTCATGTATGAATACATTTTTCCCACTGTGGTACAAGGCGAATTGAGAGATTCCGGTTAGAGATGTCAAAAGGTCCAATCCTGCCCGCCACCCAGTAAGTGCGCAGACGCATCCGCCGCCAATTTCTAGACAAACCTCAACCCATGATCCTGGGCACTCCTGCTAAGTAATTAAACGTAGCGAAACACTTGCACCAATAAAGTTTATTTGAAAGTAATAGCGGTCATTTATAGTTTTTTGTAAGCTTAAATAGTTTTAGATTGTTGGTGAAAAACAACACTTCAATATTATTATCAAAAACAGTGACAATATAACTTATAAAAAAATTGAAAAGCATCGGGCCTAAATACGATTCCTGAGGTACACCGCTAGAAGCCATGCAATTGTTTGACAGGTTAGAATTATTTTTTACTTGAATAATTCTATTTGTTAAGAAGCTCTTTATCTATTCAAAGCGTTTACTTACGTATTGATAATATTTAACGATTAAGTGTGACTAAAATTTGTTAAGCATTTTAGGTATTTATTTACTTACGTATTGATAATATTTATCAGCGATTAAGTGTGACTAAAATTTGTTAAGCATTTTAGGTATTTATTTACTTACGTATTGATAATATTTATCAGCGATTAAGTGTGACTAAAATTTGTTAAGCATTTTAGGTATTTATTTACTTACGTATTGATAATATTTATCAGCGATTAAGTGTGACTAAAATTTGTTAAGCATTTTAGGTATTTATTTACTTACGTATTGATAATATTTATCAGCGATTAAGTGTGACTAAAATGTGTTAAGCATTTTAGGTATTGGGCACCACGCCCCATGACTGCAGCACTGATAATTTAATTTGGGCAAAGCAAAATCGACTTGCTATTAATAATTTGGGTTTTCTGCCCCTCCCCTAATCTTGCTACCAGTGTTGGGAAAGTAATACATTGTGAGAAGCGCCGATTGCCGAATAAAATAAGCTGAGTTTTGTCCATTTTGATCTCCATTTTAACAAACAATTGGAAAATATCTTAAATAACCTTTGGAGTATAAAATTTAAAAAAAACTTAAAAGTAAAATGGAGGTGCTCCATTTCTTCTGTCAAATAATGTCAAAATCGATCCCTTTCATCGCACTGTACCGCGGTGGAAGTGATGGACTCATACGTCCGTCACTCTTGGACACATTGACCTTCAGATTCCTACCCACCCCTTATACCATTTTCTTTCCCAGAAGTTTCTCTCCTTACTTACCTTAAAAATACTGTCCACAGAGCATCCCTAAATATGACATAGGCCCTTAGGGGAAATATTTTACTGCTTTACCATGATAACTCAGAATCCACTCAACTCAACACCTAATTGAAAAGTCATCAAAAGCTATGAAAAAAAAGCTAAATAGCCCATAACCTAACCTATCGTAACGTATTTAATATATTATTTATATTATATTTTTCATCACTTTTAATGAATTTTCAAAGGTGTTCAGTTTAATTCATTCTATTCTCCAGTCACCAAAAAAGTATATTAAAGAGATTATCTGAAGCTGTTCTATTCAGCAACGATACAATAATATCAAAAAAATGCCTGCCATATCATCCTTGTTAAGGCGCTATTGGTGGCTCACGTATTTGCTACCTTGCACTATTTAATTAAATAACATCTTACCCCGGGTAAAAATCTAATTACGGTAGCTGAGTTAGTGGCCCCATCACTACGGCCGAACTCTTTAGTGGGGAGGTAGGTAGGTACCGGCTCCTAATTGGGCAGAGGAATTTCAACTATTCGCTCCTTGGCGCGTGCTTTTATGAACATTCGATTATTTATTATTTCACGGGGGTGCTTTCGTGAACACACTTTGTACTTTGGTACCCTACGTAGTTAATTTCCTTTTTTTTAGTTATCTGTGATTTAGGGCGATTTTTGTATTAAATTTGAACTTTATGCAGTTCTTTTATGAATACAAGTCTAACTATCCGGAGGCTAGGGGACTGTGGCATCCTCAATTGGGATACATTATGAGGATGTAGGGAGTGGAAGGAGAAGTCGATGAGAAAGAATAAGATTGGTAAATACATGGCTATTCAAATCCGAATGCCGAGTGGATCAGTGTTGCTAGTTCCTCGGATCATCTTCCATTGGAATACCGGTAGAATAAGGACGGCATTCCCACCTGACGCCTGTTCTATAAAGACTGCAAACCGTTTGTTAAGATATGAAATACTTAAGATGAAGCTATACGCCTAATTACTATTTAGATTTATCTTTACTACGAATCGGTTTACATTATGAATATGAAAAAAATATGCTATGGATACATTGAAACCTTTCCTACCTTCTCTATTTATTGGAATTAAAATAAAATAATTAATTATGTTACAAAAAATATAAGCGTAAACTATTAAATAATTTGTTTTTTCATTACATAAATATGAAGTTACATAAGAAAAAACTTTTAAAAATACCCCTTTATGGCCAAGATTATTTTTGTCTCGATCCATTGACTAACTTTTTTTCGTTTTTGTAAAATTTTTCATAAAAAAGTAAAAACAACATTGGCGCTACTTTCCTCGTGTAGATAATACCAAAAACACGCGGAGTATTAATGGGGTAAGAAGTCAAATTGTCTGGCGTTTATACTTACAAATCTTGTGATTTGACGGAAAATTTTGGTTTTGATTTATTAAATAAAAGAAAATTAGAAAAATACTTTTTTGAACGCGAGGTCGGTTTACTATTCGTAGTTAGAATTACCAAAAATGTGCCCCAATCTACAATCGATGATATTTATTGTAGGTATTTAGTATTTTGATAATCAATTAAATAAAAATAATTGTAGGCAATCAACTATAATTTGGGAGTGAGAAAGGGCCTTTTAGATCATTTTAATTCGACTTTGAAAGGGGTAGATAATTTGATTTCATTTATATTATTTATGTTACCGGAAATGTATGAAATCTAGGAATTGTATACAACTCCTAGGAAATGTATACAATTCCAAAGCTATTTAGGAAATGTATAAAATATTTAAAAAAAAAATATTTAATACATACATATCCTGGGAAATGTATACATTTCCTAGGAATTGTATATAATTCCAATATCATATTAGGAAATGTATAAAAAGAATGCTTTCTGTAATAAAACACGTTGTTTAAGTTGTTATATTCTTTTAAAATTAAACATTCATTTGGTAAGTAATCAGTCTGTTATTTAAGTAATTAACATGGTTTGTGATACAAAAAAGTGCCCCCTTTATAGCGCCTGCTCGCGTCAAGGCAAGAAAAACATCCCAGTTTGCAAGTAGTTTAGCGACTACGCTTGGTTTGTGCAACATGATTTGTGATACAAAAGAAAGTGCCCCTTTATAGTTATATTTATTTATTTATGAAATAAATTTTGTACATTGTATAGATATTGTGTTATTTCATCCGCCATGCTAGGGATGTCCCTGTGTTATGGCGGGTGAAGTTTACAGATAATATAATTTATGGTGATGAAGTATAGGTAGGTACTGATAATAATTTATGATATTGAAATTTACAGTTAACGCAGTATATTGTTGTCTAATTATTCATTAATAATCCGTCCGTGGTGTTAATATGTTAATAATTGTTTTCTATTACGGTTTCAATAAATATATTTAATGTTTTGAGTGTAGAAAATTATTTTTTTAATGGAATTTTGTGTATTCAAATTTTGACTTATTATATTATTATATTGACCACCAGACCACACAGTGAAGCAGGCAATGTCTATGGAGCTTCATCGACAGTCATCCAGAGGAAGACCAAAGAACTCCTGGATGACTCAATGCTCCAAAATCCTAAGTAGAAACGGCCTGGAAGAGAGCGATACCCAGAACCGAAGAAGCTACAACCTGAGAACGAGAAGAGCCGACCCCATCAGCCTACCTAGGCAATGAGTTGGGACAGTGCAAGGAAGAAGAAGATTAAATGTTTTACATTTCCGATTGTTATTTAGGAAATGTATAGATTTCCTAAGAAATGTGTATAATTTATTTCACAAATTTCCGGGCGATTTTCGGAACTACATAAATTTCCTAGGAATTGAATACAATGACGGATTACATACATTTCCGTTGGGACAGTGCAAGGAAGAAGAAGATTAAATGTTTTACATTTCCGATTGTTATTTAGGAAATGTATAGATTTCCTAAGAAATGTGTATAATTTATTTCACAAATTTCCGGGCGATTTTAGGAACTACATACATTTCCTAGGAATTGAATACAATGACGGATTACATACATTTCCGTTAACATTTATATTGGTAATTTGATGAAAAAATCTCGACTATTTGAAGGTGTTGTTTGATTAGACAAATGCTACCTGATAATTATCATGTTGGTAGCTTGAACCCAAAGGATAGTCGGTGTTTTTTTTTAAATATTCTTGCATCTTGCCCCCCGTGGTATGTGAACCCATTCCTGCGTTCGCCCAGCGGGTGTCTGACTCACGGGTCTATTGGAAGTTATATTTCCGAGTGTTACAGGAGTCATTTGCATGTGGCGAACAAATTGATTGTAATTATTATTATCAATTAGAGAATATACCTTCAATTCAATTTTGAGGAGGTTAGAGGTACTGCCGCCTATGGAACCGTTTGATAGATAACCAACATCTCTGCTATAAGACACCACAAGGGTTTGCTACGTCATTTTGGTGTCCAGGTCCATGGGGAGAGGTTTGTCCGGGTCATAGCGGCATTTGCGTGGCGTACTAAAAAAAAAAAAAAAATACGAAAAAGAAAACACACACACACATTTTTAAAATATTTTTTGTAGTGAATACCTCACAAGAGATCCAACTGCTCCCGTCTGGAGCCAGTGAGAGTATGGCCTCCCCTATTGAGGTATGTGATGAGGCTGAAGATAAGTGGGAAATGAAAGGAGATGAGGAAGAGGAAGGTGGGGAAGTACCTGGCTATTCAGATCTAGTCACTAAACACGGCTAAAGCCATTTCAAGCAACGTTTCAATTCAATTCAATTCTGAATGGTGGTCTTACACCAGGGCGATACTAAGAGTATCTTCAACTCTGATATATATTTTACATATTTTATTAGACAAATAATGTATTATCAATTTCGTTTGATGTAAATGTTTAATATTTTTTTTATTTAAATTGAGAGGTATAAAAGCAAAAACGACACTCTCCAAAATTACTGTTTTCGGTAAATCACAAAAAACCGATCAAAGAATACTACGCACTTTTCGTGTGATTTTTTAGTAATAACATAAAAATTATAATCCAAAGTGAATTATTATAATAAAAAAATGTTAATAATAATGTGTTCATTGGTCATGTTGAATTTGTTTTGAATTCAGGCTTGTGATTGGCTTTTGTGAAGAGTGGTGATTTTGCTTGTTAATTGCTGTGGAGAGTGGTGATTTTGCTTGTTAATTGCTGTGGAGAGTGTGATTTTCATCTAAACCCTATTTTCATATAGATTATTCCATGATTTGTGGTTGATTTTTCCAGGAATCTCAAAAACCACCCGGTAGCTACAATTGCGATCGTAAACTTTGGTTTCACGAAGGAGCACGTTTTAATTATTTTGTGGTTAAATTTTAGATTTGAATATAAAGCGCGGTGTTTTGTTGTTCCAACACCGTTTAAATCATATTTCTAACCATGATGGTAAGGGAGACGCAATGATTTCTACGAGACATATCTATACGAGTTGTTCCCAAAAGCCAACAAATTAGCCTGAAGGGTTGTGCTCGACCATTTCAGTTATGACATCGAATAATATTCAATTCAATTTCAATTTCATTGCCGGCAACCCGGGCGTTTATTGAGGTAAAATAGTATTTTATAACAAGTAAGTTCTGAGACGGGTAATAATTAGAACATTAAAAAAGATAAAACCAGGAAAATAGTCAGAAAATAAACATGAAAATACAAGTTGCAAGAATAATAAATCAATAAGAAGAAAAAATAAATATCTATAATTGGAAATAAAACATGTGTAAAAAAAGGTATCGATTAGGAAGAGATTAGCAATAACTTTTTGTTTTGAAGAGTTTTAATTTTCAATGTACTATCGTTACTTAAATTTAAGTAACGATAGTACATTGACAATTTAAGTAACGATAGTACATTGAAAATTAAAACTCTTCAAAACAAAATGTCTAGAAATTGTTACATAGTTAATGCCCAAGAAATACAAAAAATAGCAATAACTTGGTGATGCTCTTTTTTTGTGTAGTAGCCAAATGTTGCATTGTCTATATAGCCATTTTAGATTTTTATCAGTGATGGAGTAAGTGGTTTCTTTTAAGAAGTTTAATATCATTATCATCATCCAGTTGAATAGTTAGACATCTCCGAACACAAAATTTTGGGATAATGAGTAAAGAAATTTGGAATGCTCACCGTAAATCAAATATTATTTACACTTGTCTTTGTTTTATATATAATAATACCGGGAAGCATAATGGTCCAGTAAATTTTAAAATATAGTAAAACATCAGTACTTTGTTGAATTCATTACAAGTTTTTCTGCATTATAATTGATTTCGCGGTGTTGATGAGTAACCTGAGTATTGTACCAGATAGATGGTACACTTTAGTATGCATAACTACAAACTTAACTCAAATTTCGATTTTTCACAGATGTCCGACAGACTGAACGATCGGTATGCTTTCAAAAAATTTGGTATTTATGTAACTTAGACCAGTTAAATAATGTTAATAAAAATCGTTGACTAGAGTTTTCCTCGTGAGGTTGTCAGCAATCTCCGCAAACCTTGATCAAAAGCACATTACGATAATTTGAAACGATCTCATCAACTAACAATCTTCTGCAACACGAATTACATAAACCCAGCTTGATCCTGCCAGTAAACATTCCTTAATAACATCTGCATGCGCAGAACGCAAAAACGAAAATGAACCAATAATGCGGCACAGAGTGGAGAATAAAACTGCACGTGCATAATAATCGTCCATCGCTTATTAATTTAGTAGCGATTCGTTTTCGCCCGCAGCCCCTGGGCTATACAGTCTTGCAACAATAATAATGATGAGGAACGGGGTCCGCGGGCAGCCATCTTGTCCCAGCGCGGGAAATCGTGATGGCCGCGAGGGCGAGACTGGCGGTGGAAAATGGAAGCTATTCTGACAGATGAGGCCAACCAACTTGGCGGACTTACAAATAATACAAACAGATGAGTTCAAACTGCATTTTTAGGTTACGACTTACAAACAATTCAAACAGACGAATTCAAACGACATTTTTAGGTTATTTGTTTATTTATTGGTAAGAGACAAACAGCTTATACATAAAATATAACGATAAATATATACATTGTTAAATGAAGTCAAGTCAAAAAAGTCTCCTATGTTAAAGTGGAATGGAGATGGAGTTTTATTACATACAATTAGTTTTGGGTGAGAAGGAGAGGAAGAGGAATATAGGATGAGGATAGGAGATGCTCCGAATACATTCCACACTCTTGTATTATTATGACGGGGGTAAAGGTTTACAACAAAGTTCGATCTGGGCCCAGACTTGCTATGGCGCCAAGGACCAAGAAACGAAGGCGCTGATAATACCAAACGCCTAATACAGCGCCCTTGAAGTTTTTACTAGCGCCAGGCGCCGTTTGGGTCAGGACCGGCACGACAAAGTTACAATAACCACCGCCCAACTGAAATGCCGCTTTCTATTATACACGAAACCTGACCGGTATCCCCTATTGGGGTTCGTTGTTGGATGTCGTTCAAGTCAGTGAAGAGAAATTGAAAGTTGATGGGGAAGAAGAAGGTTGGGAAGCATCTGGGTGATCAGATCTAGTCACTAAACAAAGCTAAAGTCATTTGAAGCAACATTTCGATTCTGAATGGATGCTTTTCATTAGGGTAACGCATACATGCAGACGCAGAAATGCGTGAAGAAGTGCTTTGAAAAAATTTAGAGTCGGACGGGAAAGACGGAGGTTTAGAGGCAAATGGCAAGTTGAAAGCATTCGGGGAGGCCAAATCCTACCCTAGGGTTTAGGTACACAATGGTGGTGATGATGATGATGTCAAGCCACAGCGTATTTGATTTTCAGGAGAATGGCAAAAAGACAATATGTTTACAACTCCTGGCTAAACGCAATCTCCTACATTTGTTCCAGGTACCTACATCGGGATTAATGCTGGCCACTTAGGTACTGAACGACACGTTGGTACCTGTAAGTATTGAAAACACAGCAATACCAAGGGCGCTAGCAATGTCGACAAATGAGTTGAATGCAGAATTGATACGATAAAGTAAGCTGTTGACATTAGTTTAGAGTTTAAACACAATATCACTAAAGTCCGACTTTTCCTTTGCTTAATAATATATCGACAACTTTATCAAGGTCGGGAAAATTCCTACTTAGAAGGCAACACTGTAACATATATCATCTACTACGTAATGCGTACATAGTTATTTGTCGTTTAGAAACGTCAAATTTAAACGAGATCGTTTTTCAAATTTGATTAAATTAATAATTTTAGAAATTTGCTGACTGTGGTGTTGTCAGCCATTATTCGTGATATCCCGAATGACCGGAAACTCAGCCTTTCGGAGCTCAAACTTGTCTACGTTCATTAAAAATTACGATTTTTCGTGGTGATTATTGATTTGTAGACAAGTTTCTTTAGGAAGCGAACATGCTCGATAAACTAACAATACTTATCGTCAGATGTCATGGGCGATTATTCGCTGTTGCTGGAAAGTGTCGACTAATTACCCATTAGTTTATTAGTTGATTAACCTCCGAACTTAGTGCATGGCCACCAAGTCTTGAGGACACCGAACTTTTACTGTGTTAGCAAGTGTCGATTAATTATCGACACTTTTGATAAACCATTAAATGTTCTTTTACACAACTGTATGTTTCCTTAATAAAATTAAATAAAATAAAAAAAACCTTTATCGTGTCAATGTTGATAATTTAAGGACTTCGAGCTAGGGACACTATACTTTCACTGCCTACTTAGGGGAAACTTTTCTCGGGTTAGCCAGTGTCGACTAATTAACGATCTTGCTGATAAAACCTTTATCGTGTTAATGTCGATCATTTGGGCGTCCATGCTAGGTACACTATATTTTACTGCCTACTGCGGGTAATCCCTTTTCGTGTTAGCAAGTGTCGACTAATTACCGATATTGTGGATAAAACTTTTATCGTGTCAATGTTGATAATTCAAGGAGTTCGTGCTGGGGACTCTATGTTTTCGCCGCGTACTGCGGGTAATCACTTCTCGTGTTAGCAAGTGTCGACTAATTACCGATATTGTGGATAAAACTTTTATCATGTCAATGTTGATAATTCAAGGAGTTCGTGCTAGGGACACTATGTTTTCACTGCGTACTGCGGGTAATCCCTTCTCGTGTTAGCAAGTATCGACTAATTACCGATATTGTGGATAAAACTTTTATCGTGTCAATGTTGATAATTCAAGGAGTTCATTCTAGGGACACTATGTTTTCGCTGTTTACTGCGGGTAATTCTTTCTCGTTTAAGTGTCGACTAATTACCGATATTGTTAATAAAACCTTTATCGTGTCAACATTGATGTTTTAAGGAGTTTGTGCTGGAGACACTTTGTTTTTACTGTCTTCTGCGGGTTAATTAGATTCGACTAATTACCGACATTGTTGATAAAAACTTTATCCTGTCAATGTTGACGATTTAAGGAGTTCATCCAGGGACACAATTTTTTCTCTGCCTTCCATGGGTTTTCCTCCTCGTTTTAGCAAGTGTCGACTAATTACCGACATTGTTGAAAAAACCTTTATCGTGTTACTTGTGTCTTTATATTTAAAGTTGATTACTTGACGTTCGTGCTGGAAACTCTGTGCGGGAAAATTTTTCTCGTGGGTTAAATATTATTAGTCGTGCTGAAAGAAACATAATTTATCTCATGTTTAAGACACAGAACTTGCTTCCTTAGGAATTCTCGTATGTGAATTGTTCGGTTGGTAATTTCCTGAAATTGCTACGTGAAAATTATTGTAACAACGTGAAAATAATACGATGCATGCATGTTCCGCCTAGGGCAAAGACACGAGGTAAAAATTGGCGGAGTTTGGAACGGTATACGAACGAATTGGTTGGTTAAAAAAACACCTGTTAATAAGATGGTTTAACTTCTTAATGAGGCAGCGATATGTTTGGATATAAACACTTTAAAGGTTCTGTATTTTCAGTTATGTTTTTATATTAACTTCCCACGAGCGACGCCCCGAGGCTTTTTCACAATTAAAAGCCGGAAACTGAAGAATCTACATCACATAGAGAAACCAAAAAAAAATCATGCACGGTGTCTGGTTACTCGTAGTACAAGCGAAAACTGGTGAATCTTCATCAGATTAAGAGTCGATTTTTAAGTATAAAGTTTTTTGATTTAAGCTTTCGTTTCCGAGTAAGTCAATCCCAAAGTAGAATTTTGTTAGGTTAAAAGGGAAGAAAAAGAAGGTCGCCAGGGGGTTAATATCAGCTATTTAATATTTTTCAAAACGTTTCATAGCAAAGAACCGGCTCTGAAAAAAAAAGAAAACTAATGCTTAGATAGAAAAATATAAGATTTTTTGGTTCTCCGTGTGATGTATATTCGCAAGTTCCCGTGATATTTAATACTTTAGTTTATTTAGTATGCCGTTAGTTTTTAATTTTTGTATTTTTTTTCCTTATTTTTGGCAATTAAAGGGTTAAAAGCTCTTGGAGCTCAAAAATGCTCGTTGATAAATTGTTAAGTATAGTGTACTTCTTGTAAGTATTTTTTGATCATAAGTATTTATCAATTTTTAATAATATCTAAACGAAATAAGTGTGTAAATTTTTTTAATAAATATTTTAGTTTGTAAGTAAGACCTTAAATAAATAGAAAAACTGAGGTATTTTTGTCAAAAAACACGTTCTCGGATTTATTTTTTAATGATTTTTATTTAAATAAAATTTTAATTTTTAAAACTGTGTTGACTAGATTATGTATTGATTTATTTTGCTGTATGATTATATGATTTGAAATTTGTGTTGTTTAATAGAATCTATCGTTTGAAAATTGAACAAATCTGCCAACGACCAACGGTATAACCTTAGTATAATAAAAATTCACTTGGTTTTTCAAAATTTTAAAACTGCGTGTACCAGATAAAATAACAATCTTTCAAAATCAATTTATGTTTTTTTTTGTAAAAAAGAGTCAATACATCTAGATTTTGATTTAAAAAGGAATAATTTCCGGTATTCTCCGGTAATGCCCTCTTAATGAAGATAATATTAGCGAAAGTCAATCAAAAATCTGAAACAGAAAAATCAGAAAAAGATACGGATACATCTGGGACTCGATCCCAGAACTCCTGGGTTCGTACGTATGTATAGATACTGTTTACGTATATTTTTATGATTTTTCTGTTTCAGATTTTGAGATTGAGTTTCGCTAAGAATATCTTTAATTATCAAAATAGTTAATAGCTGTCTATTTATACATCAACCAAGTTAATAAATACATCGATGTGTCTCATAGCATTTAATTTTTTCACTCCACGCAGGAGGCCCTTACAGGACGCCCTAAGGCCCCTGAGTGAAACCTCTCTCACCTTTGAGAATTCACCTGCTTAGTGCTTATGTGAACCTACATTTTCACTATCATTATGATTATTGATTATCAGTTCAATCGTCGCTTTACGACCCGTTCGCAAATGTTAGCCATGTCCAAATATGCGTTTGGCGTGTACTTAGTTATACATCACACAGCCATTAATAATTGTGAGAAATATTAAGGATGCAGTCGAATTCTCCAGATAACTAAATAACTAATTAACCATTACACAATTTCTAAATAAAAAATACGAGTGTGCTTTAGACCACACGACTGAAGTAAAACTTCTAGAGAGAAAGAAATGTGCGCGCGCACTGCTCTCTCTTGCTCCTACAGTGTTTATAAAATTGTTCAAGAACGATATGAAATTACGAATAATCTTCATGCACTGGCTATGAGAGGAAGAGAGAAAGAAAATGTGCGCGCGCACTGCTCTCTTTTGCTTCTACAGTGTGATACAGCCCCCTCGCCTAGCCCGTAACGCATTACACTTTTCGTAACGCCTTCACCAGCTTATCCCCCAAGTCAAGTAATAAAGTTTTATTTCAAAAACACCAGTGTGCTATAGACCACAAGACTGAAGTAAAACTTCTAAAGAGAAAGAAAATGTGCGCGCGCACTGCTCTCTCTTGCTTCTACGGTGCGATACAGCCCGTTCGTCTCGCCCGTACCGCATTACACTTTTCGTAACGCATTTGCCAGCATAAAGTCAAGCGTGCGTAAAGAAGTTTTACTTCAAAACATACATGTAGGTAACTGGTGTTTGCATTGCGTATTATAGAGAAGAAAGGCGAAATAGTAAAGTAACTGCAGTTTGTTTAGCATACTTATTTAAATAATTGATAGGCACATATTATTCTTCAAAATAATGGATTAAATTAAGGGTTGGCATTTGGTGTTTGCTTTGCACATTAATTAATTAATTAGTCCTACGTACATATTTTGTTAAAAGAATAAAACATTAAAAGAGAAAAATTAGATTAAATAAAATAATTGACTAAAATTATTTACAAAGCCATAAAAAACTACAATAAACTCCCATCTAAATTCTGCTGTATTATCAACCAATCAGAACGAATAAATAAAATTAAACAATTTTTCTGAAAAAAATTAAATAATTTTTTTTTTAATGAAAAACATATTATCACATACAACCTAACTAAGAATCGTGGCTCCCTTATTAGGCACAAGAGCTCATCTTTTCTGATAAGGTATACCTACATGACCAATGATGACCTTAAATATAATATTTTGTAAAATTTGTGTGTATAAATATAACCTGACACCCGGCATGCGTGCAATGCCAATTAAATAAATAAATTGTTTCTCCCTTGTTTTATCCAGCAACTCGCGTGACCTATTTAATTTTTTATGCAAATTTCATAATGCCAGAGCTCACCAGTATAGATATAGAAGTATTCACGGGCATGTTCACAACAATTCAAAAAATTTAATAGCAATCGGATGAAATTTTAAACGCAATCGTATGAATAGTATAGGAAATAATTTCATAACGCAAGAGCTCACTATCCTATAACCATACCGGGTATGCGCAAATCATATTCCCAAAGTTTCATCGCAATCGGATCGGATCGCAAACATTAATTTTTATATTATAGATATTCTTTTAATATATTATAGATATTCTTTAAAAAAAAAAAAAAATGGTTTTTAAACAACTGAAGTTTGTTTTGATTTATTATTATTTTGTTTTTGGTTTTTATTATGTTTCTGTTTGTTTTTTGTTTTTATTTTTGCTATGTGACTTGAAATCTTAGGAATTCAGATAATAAAAAATGTAACAACACATATGAGATCACTAAATTATTTCTCAAATTCTTTCATACAAACTAAACTCTCAGAGTGGAAGATACTCTCAGTATCGCCCTGGTGTAAGACCACTATTCAGAATTGAAAAGTAGCTTAATAATGCCTTTAGCCATGTTTAGTGACTAGATCTGAATAGCCAGGTACTTCCCTACCTTCCTCTACCAAATCTCCTTGCCCTCCCCACTTACCATGCCATAGTCTCACTGGCTCCAGACGGAAGCAGTTGGAACTCTTGTGACATATTCACATAAAAAAACACTACAATCTGAATTCCTCTGTTATTCAAGTTCATAAAAATAATACGAGTATTATTATGATATATTTTTTTATTTATTTTTTATTTTTATTTTATTTATTAACTTAAAAGAAAAATACATATTTCGCTTTGTTAACTTAATACATTGATACAAATAATATTAATAATGATGGGTTACTACCTAACACCAAGTAACACATTTTTTTAAGTAAGAACATTTTAGTTTTGCTCATTAATCTTGAGAGCAAACAGTTTTTTTTTTAAATATATTTATTTGATTTTCGGTTGTCAGGCTATCAGGAAGGAGATTCTATATGTTTATACCCTCATAGCCTATGTTTCTTTTGCCACACTCTGTCTTTGTTGAATTTGTGTATAATTTATTACGTTGTCTTGTGTGGTGTTCATGTACTTGTGTTGTTTTCATAAATGTAGTATTTGTGGGTATAAAGCCATTTTGAATTTTGTAGATTAATAAGCATAACATGTTGTATTCGTACAGTTTTCTGATTTTCATATTATTATTATTTTCACATTTTTATTAGCTTGTTTTATGTTTATCGGGTGTCCGATCTGCTGTAAAACCGTATCTTTTATTCTCACCTAGATGAAAAAATAATGGCCTATTAATAATATAAAGATAAACGTTGGTTTCGTATCTTTTCTTGCTATAATCTGAGTATAACTGGGACTTTGTCACGTTTTCGTGAGACGTTGTTTGACGTTTAGATGGTCCCCGCCCAGTCGCGTCCCAAACCTTTTTGAGAACCTTTTCCGAATTCGAAATTCGACAGGGTATTTACAATGTTTTGTAACTTCCGGAATAGAGAAAAGAGATTTTTTTTAAATTGAAATATTGATTATTTCGGAATATATTCGTTCGTCTGTATTCTCTTTTTGGCGGTTGGTGTTGGTGTTTCTCAGTCGAAGCATGATAAATATGACCGAATCGGAAAGGGATACATTGGCGCTGTGGTTAGCGTAGTGGCCCGGAAAGCCGAAGGTCCTGGATTCGAATCCCAGATGCATCCGAATCTACCTAAAAGTCACACTTTTCCCTAAAAATGATCATCTAGTAAATCCACGCTATGCAAGTGTATTATATAAGTATAATTAATACAAAACAATACAAGAATAACATTTTAATCTACCAGACTATTAAATGGGAAAATAATTCACCAACTCCGAATATTTTCATATCAGAGGGTTCGGCTCGGTGGAAATCCTAATTTGACCGATAAATCCTACTGATCCCTCAATATAAATATTTAAAAAATCATTGAAGAAGAAGATAACAATAATAATCTAATTTTTAAAAATATGAAAATGAACAAGACACAGAAAAATAATAAAAGATAACGGTCGCAACTGGGACTCGAACCCAGAACCTTACGTCTCACCGGGACATACACCTCTACCAATTGGGCTACTGCGATATAATCTAATTTTCTCTATATTTTTGGCAGCTATCTTTTTGAATGATTACAGAGTTCTTTAACGAATGTATGTAAGTGTAGTATCGCGGATAAACATATTTGATTTTATTTACATAACACAAATAAACAAATATGTTTATAAAATTAATCCATTGTAAAATAATCAAAAATATTTCGATTGCTTATGCCGGAGTTTAAACCGCAACCTCCGGATCCGCAGGATCGTAACTAGCCTTCACGATGGTTTGACCAACAAATAAAAATAACAAAATTAAATAAAAGCGTCGGTTTCCTAATCACCGTGTGTCCAATCCTAAACAACGGACACAGGTCAGGTATTTTGGAGCAATGTTGTGCAGTGTTGTGGCTGTCTATGGTTGTTCGAGAAAAGCAAAAGCTTTGGTACTGGGTGAAGCTAAAATCATAATTACACAGCGGTGTGGGTAAGGCTAAATCTTTCGGACTTCGGAGTATGCCCTTTGCTTTGTGTTTTTTTTTTGCCACGAGTTCTAATGGTCGGCCCAGTTTCTCCTGCTAGGGCTGTGCCGAACATAATAATTCGCAACATTTGATATAAAATAAAACCGGCTTGCATAACGGTCCGGTACATTAGTATGACATTTTGATATTTCACCTAGTGATCAATACATTTTTTTTACTTCACTACAAGTTTTTGTGCATTATAATGGATTTGGTAGTGTTTATGAGTAATCTGTGTACTGTACCAGATACAAGGTAGACTTTTACATACATATACGTATTTATATTTATATCCGTAGTTATGTGAACAGTAGACCTAGTATGATTTAAGATTTTTACGGACAAAAGTATTTTTGTTTTTGGGGTGTTATAAATAACAAAAAAGTATACAGACCTAGTATTAAAAAATGAATATTTCTAATTTTCATTTATTTAATAAATCAAAACCATAATTTCTAATGAAATCATACGATTTGTAAGAAGGTACTTTAGTACTTACCAACTTAATCATAAAACATAAATATTTTACGTATAATTTTTTTTTTTTCGATTAAAATTGAATCCTTGAGTTCCACTATCTACCGTAATGATTTTTTGTTGAAAATGAGGTGTGAATACCATATTTTGTGTTTATATTCTGGGGCCTTAGCACACTCGATCGATAACGATTGATAGGATAACTTTCGGTAACTTCTCATCGTTCCCTAGCATGACTGCAGACCGCTAACGAATAATTGATAGTTCACAATGACTAAGTGTCTTTAATATATTCGACATCAATTGTTGTTTGTATATTAGCGATCTGCAGTTGTCCTAGAGAACGATGAGAAGTTACTGAAAGTTATCGATACAATTTTTATCGATCGAGTGTGCTAGGGAGCCAGGAATGTGATCGTTACTATTTCCAAATTCCTACTAGTTTCTTTATAAATCGTGTTTTAATATCGACTAGTTCCAAAATACAAATTTTGGTCGTACGGTTGATTTTTGACATGTTTATTCTATTAATTTCTAAATAAAACAAAAAAGACTCAAATCATGAAAACTCACGTTTTTCTTGATTTACTCAAAAGTATGAAATTCCAATTTTAAAAAACTGATTGCAATATTTGGAGCACATGTATCGGGTGGGAATGCTGTCCTTGTTATACCGGGATTTCGAAGGAAGCTGCTCCGAGGAACTCGCGTCATTGATGACAGTCGGAAAACGGGTCGTTTCTACAACTCGTTCTTTGGTTCAACAGCTTGGCTGTGGAACGATTTGGCAGCCTCTGTGTTCCTTCCTCCGCCAAAATCTCTTTAATGGTAGGTTCAGACTGGACGACTTACGTACGCATCGCTACTCAAACAATGCTTAGCAACCCATACATTTTCTATGAAAATGGCCACAGACATCGCACGTCGCGATGCGTGTGGCCAATGTGATTCTAAAACATAAATTTTCATTGAAAATCTATGGTTGCTAAGCAGTCCAGATATTGTTAGGCGTAGCGATGGGCACGTACGTCGACCCAGTCTGAATCTACCATAAGAGCCTGGTTCACTCCTTCCTTTCCTCAAAAAGACCCTCCACATAGCATCCCAAAAAATGACAGAATTCTCGGGCTTCCTGTATCGATTCAATGTAAACAAATATAATTTGTACATTATATAATTTCTTTTAAAATATTGGCCCTTTTTTTTTAAAAACATTGGGAAAGAAATAAGGAATTATAAAATTTGTAAAAAGAAATATCACCATTTCAATGACAAATCGTTTTTCAAACTTTCTTCCGACCAGGGGGCCTAGTCTCTATCTTTCGGTTTCACAAACAAGCACGTTTGCCGTTTAACCTTTCTTGACGGTGCTGTCAACTAAGCGGTCACAGTTTGTATTTACTGAAATATCTTTGTAAATATACTAAACATAGTGTTAATATTTTGGGTATTCATCCACAATACATTTATGTATTGGATTAAATAAATACAACATATAAATATTTACTGAGTGTACAGCACCGGAGGGCGAGGATTTTTTTAGCACGGTAAGGGGAAGGTTAATAAGGATTCGTAACGTAGGTACGGACGTTGTGAGAGATAGAGACTAGGCCAGTTTCCAGTTTTTTTTTACCATAAAAAGTTTATCCGAGTTAAAACAGAATTCAGTCAATAACAAAAGAATAATTCAGGATTCTGTCAATACGGCCGGCGTAGTCCAGCGGTAGGGCGTTAGACTCCCATTCCGAAGGCCGCGGGTTCGAACCCGGCGTGCGCAAATAATTTTTGTTTGATTAATTTGTGTTATTTCACAATTAATTATTTTAAAATAATATATAGTATATTTGCGGCGCGTTCCAGAGTGGAAGATACTCTTAGTATCGCCCTGGTGTAAGACTGCCATTCAGAATTGTAACGTTGCTTGAAAAACGTTGCGTACTTAGTGACTAAATTTGAATAGCCAAGTACTTCCCCACCTTCCTCTTCCTCGTCTCCTTCCCTTCCCCACTTACCTTCAGCCTCACAACATACCTCAATTGGGGATGCCATAATCTCACTGGCTTCAGACGGGAGCAGTCGGGACTCTTGTGAGGTATTCTCTATAAAAATTAAAAAAAAAAACAGTAGCTATTTCAATGGATAGATGTATCTACTAATATGTATACATTTTTTTTCATGTCTATGTTTTAGTTTAGGAGATATAATGGCTTTAGTAGAAGTTAACTAAATATTTAATGTTTGAGCAGGCACATTTGAGGGGAGCAAGCGGGAAAGGAGTGGTGACTTTTGCGAAAATACTAACTATGATAGGTACTAGTCACCTGCGAAAATTCAGTTTTCCCGTGATTTGTTCCCGTTCAATGCGTTCATTGACTGGGCTTAGAGGTACGTACTTCCATCAATTACACGTAAATGAATTTCGTCAAGATTGGCATCCCTACACACAATTCTTTAATTATTGTTTTTATAGCATTAAAAAAAATAACTTTTTGTACACGTTTCGAGGTGGGTAGGTACCCATTTAAGGGTCTTATTTACGAAGAAAGCGTGCTGGGTCGATATGGGGGGCGGGTCGACCCTTCGGTCATCGAGACATCGTAAAAACTAAAGGGTTTGTTTTTGAAACTCTGAAATAATTACAATATTATGGTTTGAGCCGGTGGTGTATGGACCTTAAATTTGATTACAGGCCGTAAAAGGTTGGATTGGATGATTGGTCATATGATCACATTCATTTTAGTGTTATTTGATGATTTGCAACATTTTGATAAACATTGGGGTTCTTGCATGCGTTTTTAATTGACAAAATCAAATAGAATTTATTTAAATTAATCAAATAACTTTGTATCAACCACTTTTATATAATCACAATTACCTACATGTTTCAAAACCGATGGTTTCTTCGTCAGGGTAGTAATGACATTAAGGTGAAGACATGCGGAAAAACGCAAAATCGTATAAAATCTTGTGTATTAGTTTTGAAAATTTGATCGCTTAGAAATAATATAGATGCTTCAATTAAATACTGTGAGTAGAACATATCTTGGCCTTTGAAGTGATCGAGTATTTTTTTGATAAGCTTTTTAATACGCTTAGAAAAAAATTATGCGTCTGACCTATAAAAAATGGTTAAAAGTGAAAAATCTCCTACTTACAAATCCTTTTTCTGGTGTTGTTTTATTGAATAATGTAGTTAATTAAGTTTCTTATAGAGTGATCGGAAAACATTTTAATATTTGTATCTGAACTTCACAAAATAAAATAAAACGTGCATTTTGGCGACGTTTCTTTTCAGTGAATAAAAATAGGCGGTACCCAACGAATTTGTAAGTGCGAATTTCATCCTTATGCCATGTACGGAAGGATTTTAGCCCGTCGCTCATTCTACGCCCAGGGCCCGGGGCACACGGACATGCCTTAGTCTACGCGGCGCTTCGATCTTTAAAAATATACTTGCGGAATAACAAAACATTGTTGTTTGCTAGAGATTAGGGTTTTTATTGGTAAACGCCCAGAAATCGTTCGCTCCGCCCAATTCCGAATGAGTCAAGGACTTGTGGATCATCTTAAATAACAAAAGAAACAAATAAGTATAGGCTGAAAAGAACAGACTAAAAATAACTATGGACAAACATATTATAGAGAGAGGTGATTAATTAATTAAAAATATCGTAAAAAACAATTATTTAAAATTAAATATAAAACTCATTTTAGAATATGAAAAATTACATTATATAAATAATCAAAACATAATAAAGATGTTTAAACAACAAAAAAAAATTTTTTATATATAAATATTAATAAGAAAATAAATTTAAGAGATGGCTATTTTAAAAAAATATTTGGTTATTAATAATATTTAATTTACTATTAACACTTTTTTTAATTTCAAAAATTTCTAAGTTTGCTAATTGTAAATCTGTTGTGTTTGTGTGTAAATTTTTAACCCTTCATTTATATCAAAAGAATAATTTGTTTCTAAAATGTGGTAGGCAAATTCAGAATAATTATTATTATTATTCACTTAACTCTAATATTAAAATTTCTAGAAGTCTTTCCAATATAAAAAAAGTTAAAATCGTTACAAGAATTTAAGTTTTAAGAATTTATTTATACTGTGTTCTTACAGATGCTCTCTTTTTCGTGAGAATAATCACATAATACTGATTTCTTTCATTAAATATAAACGAAAAAGGAAACACTAACAAGGTATATATCTGTATTTAATTGTATGTATCTGTATTTAATTGTATGTAATTGAAGATTGTTTGTAATTGTATGTCTCTATTTGTACAATAACTGAGTTTTTATAATTGGATGTTCTCGCGTAAGTGCGAACATCTGTAAAAACCCAGTATAAATAAATAAATAAATAAAGACACAGAAAAATAAAAACCAAACGTTCGCAACTGGGATTCGAACTCAGGGTCTCTTGTCTTGCCGGGACACAAATCAGTCATTGGGGCCATTTTTTACATTCTCATCTTTGGGGATGTTGTGTGGAGGATCTTTTTAGCGAAAGGAAGGAGAAAAAGTTCTGGGAAAGAAAGGTATGAGGCGTGGGTAGGAATCTGGGGGGTCAATGTGTCCAGGAGTGACAGACATATGAATGCATCCCTCCCACTGCGGTGCAAGGCGATTGGTCAAGAGAATCCAGCTGGAAAAGTCTAGGTTAAGTCTTCCTCAACCAATATCTACCGATCCGGCCCATCACGCAGTAGGTGAGCAATCGCAACCGCCGTCAAAACCTAGACAAACTTTACCGCATGAACCCGGGCATCTTTCTTAGTCACCAGACGTAGAGAACCACTTGAGGTGATCTAAGGCAGAGGTGTTGGTTATCCAAATTTTGGTTCCCGGTGCGGCGGTACCCATGCCCACCTACCAAATTTTACCAGCATAGAAATAACTAAGTATATAAGTAAAAAAAAAATTATATCTCCATAAAAAATATTATCTTTAATTTTTTTATGCCAGTTGAAGAGGCACGTAAGAAGCCCATTGGTGTTAGCCGATGGTTTTTGATGGAATTTAGCACACAGGTTATTTTCGTGATTGAACTCACATGGACCTAACAAATAAAGTAAAAGAGTTTACCTAGGTATATTGAACAAGAGAAAAAAAATCTAGACCCTCGCCTCGAACCGAGGGATCTATCTCCAGGTAATAAGCATTAAGGATAAAGGTGAGTAAGACAAGGAGGAGTAAGGAATTCAGTAGCTTGTTTATTGATTGATATGTTTGCTTTATAGCGGGTCTGCTAGACCCGGTGGACGGCTTTCGCTCTTCGCTAATAATAATTGCTTAGGTTAGTTTTGACTAAATCGCACTCTTTAAACATATTAGATACTGACCCCTACCTGAACCCCTAGGACGGTCGATCGGTAAGGTTTGTATCGATAACTGTCGAAAACTGTTCCCTAGGGCAACTGCAGATCGCTAACGCACAAACAACAGTTGATGTCGAATATATTAAGAACACTTAGTCACTGTGAACTGTCACGCATTTGTTTACGAACTGCAGTCATGCTAGGAAACGATGAGAAGTTACCAAAAGTTATCGATAACTTTGGGTAACTGCAAATGCTGATTGCCTTTATTTTAAACGTAATATTGTGTTGCTATTTGTGAATAGGGTATTGCCACGTTTTTTTATTGCTTAATAAAATTATGGCATTTTTATTTTATTTTTTTGTTGACGAATAAACTTTCTACAGTGAGTCTAAGTTTCCCATTTTTGTAATACCGCCAAAACGATATTTTCTACCTGTGACGTCATAAGTCATGACGTCATATCGTCTTTGAAAAAATTCTGACAGTATCTAGTACTTTGTTGTTTGTTGATGTGCGTATTTGGAGTCGTTGCCAACCACGGGCCGTTTTGGTTTTTGTCGGTTTTTGGTCGTTTTTAAAATGAATCAATTTGAATGAAAACATAAAAAATAAACATGTATCGTAGGATGATTAGCTCATTTTGATGCTATATCTCACATCGATAGCGAAAATTTGAAGTGCTAATAAATAAATTGTAAAGGTTAATAAATCCAAAAGTTAGTTAAATGTGCCATTTTTCTCCGTTTTTTCTCTTTCGATGTGCGTCGTCGAAATATTTTTAGAAAAATAAGTGTGTACTTTACGACGTGCATTTTAATAGGATTTTTTAAATGAAAAACTAAAAATAAATTAAATTCTGTTATTAAAGATTTTTACACATTTTTAAAGTATTCTGAAAGATATATTCATTGTTATTTTAAAAATATAGGTCTACAAAAATAGGAAGTATGATTTTATTGAAAAAAAAAACAACATTTTTTTGCTCTCCTTTATAGCATTTAAAATTTCCGTGATCGATATGTGTATTATAACAATGTTGTGAAATTATTATTATGCACATTTTAACTTATTGTATGTACGTGATGTAACTTTGTTTAAAAAAAATTATTAATTAATATTAACAAAAAAAAACACACACACACAATCCAGATGAAGAAAAAAAGGTCCATCCCTTACCGTTCATACCCTTATGGTCTTTATTTAACATGCAGCTTAATATTGTATTTGTTCGCATTCGAGTGGGGATGATCCATTCTATTGAAAAGGGCTTTAGTTAGCCTTTTAAACATGCCCTGCTTAATGTCAAGGGCCCTGACAGTGTTTACACGGGCCTAAGGGCTGTTTCAATTTGCTGAGTGATATAAGTATATAAAGTGAATAGGTGTATTTTGCAATGAAATGGTTATAAATTAAATCGCATAAAAGCATCAAAAAATCTTTGATTTGATTAAAAATTTAAGTTATAAATCATAAATAATATATTTTTCTATCGATTTCTATATTTTAATTTGAATTTTATTTTCGCTAAATAAAGTGAGGTCCCCAGCGATCGAATGTTTTGAAAACACCGAAAAATAACAAAACCATTCGATTAATCTCCAATATCTTTCCCATCCTCAGAGTACGTGTTCCATGTCCTAACAAATCTGTCCCTTCTGGTGTACCTGTCTTACCGGGACAGAAGTGCTCCCGGCTGGGGTGGTACAATCGTATCATATCGTATATTTTCACTAAATATAATATAATGAATATTTGAAGTCAGATTTCCAGCTACCAAATGTTGTCGTAATTTGAATTGACTTTATTTTGAATTTGAATTGATTTTGTTTTGAATTTGAATTGATTTTATTATTAAGATAAGTTTATATATATTAAGATTATTGGCTTTAATTTGATTTCAAATTTACATTATTAATATATTTCTATTTATTTTTCTATTATTTATATTGTGTGTATTAAATTAGAGATTTGGTTTGATTATTTTTTTAGGTAATTTAATTTAATTGTATGTATTTTATATTAATTTAATTTTTAATTTTATTTTATTTTATATTGAAGGCACTGATGGAAACCAGCTGTATTCCAGGAGAAATCCTGAATTGCAGCTGAGCAGTGACTTTTTGTCAATAAAACCAATGAATGATCCAAAATGTGTAATATTGTAACAAAAAAATTATTGATAAATAAAAGATTTTATTATTATTATTATATAATACTAGCTTCTGCCCGCGACTTCATATGCACAGGATTAGTACTTCGATTAGCCTATTTTCTTTTCGTAGGTCCTATCTATGTTTATACCAAAATTCTTAACCTATTTTATTTAAAATATCTATAATTCTTGATTCGATTCACGTGAGAATACTTAAAATAAATTCACTAATTCAAATATTTTCTAAAATAGAATTTTGGTTTTACAATCATTGTTTTTCAAAATGTCATTCTCAAATTTTGACATTTTCTATTAAACGATAATTATTATTTGTAATACATGGAAAATAGCACGCCTTGGGTATAAATTATAGTCTATCTGATATTATGATGTATGAGCTATATTATTGTAAAGTTTCATTAAAGTCCATTCAGTGGTTTTTACGTGAAAGAGTAACAAACACACATACATCCATACAAACTTTCGCGTTTATAATATTAGTAAGATTAACATTTTTTACATCGGGGTAAGTAATAAACAATAAGTTGCAAAAAAGAATATCTTAAATTACAGTGGTTTGCAATTAGTTCAAATTTAAAAGAAAAATAGTTATAATAAACTGAAATTATCAAGAATAATTAATCGACATAAAATAAATTACGAAGTATGTTTTAAACACCGAAAATGTTACATAAAAAATGTCGATATCATTTGTGTATTCGTTCGTGAGGAATTGACGAATTTGCTATAAATATAATTTATTTGTAAATGGTGACATTGAAATAAGTCCTAATGTTTAGTGAATCGAGTTTTAATTTTAATAGTAAAAACGGTTAAAAGCGTGACTGAAGTTCTTACGAACAAATTAACAGGGTTTCAATGTTTATTGACGGGAACATGTAAGAATAATTTGTTGGTATACGTAATTTCGTACGTATACCAACAAATTATTCTTACATTTTCTCGCCAATAAACATTGAAACACTGTTAATTTGTTCGTAAGAACTTCAGTCCCGTTTTTAACCGTTTTTACTATTAAAATGATCGTTTTTTCGAATAAAGTTTTCTCCTTGTACTCTTAATTTGACTACATAATTAATAAATATTTATGAATATTTGATCAATTTCACTAGAATTAAGGTACTTGTAACAAATATCACACTCATAACTGTTTACCTCTTTAGTGAACCGTTCTTTTCAAATGTGCGGTGTAACTTGCAGTGTCCCTTCTCTACACTATGGTTTAATTGACCCCGGGAATAAGTTTAAGCGAGTGTGCCTGTTGCTAATCCCGGTTGAGTGACAGTCACTGACAAATCACTTTGGTAAACAACGTCAAACAAGAGACGGTATTGCAACGCCATCTCTCGGGGGAGGATGGAACTAAAGCAGATGAATCCTTGGGGGACGTTTCACAGTGTTGGCACTGTTTATGGATGAATTGATGAAAAGGATTATGCCATTCCCTTAAGGTTTATTATTGAGTTAATAATGTTAATATTATTATTAAATATCTCTGTTTGTGGCCCAGTGGTGAAGATCTTCAGCTTTGAATCCAGAAGTCGAGAGTTTAAATCCATTCTGTGCAAGTAAATATTTAAAAAATGTATGTCTTGGGTATTTATTTTTATTTTTAATTGATTATTATTTTTACTCACAATAGGGCCAACTGCTCCCGTCTGGAGCCTATGTGACTATGGCATCCCTATTGGGGTATGTTGTGAGGCTGAAGGTAAGTGGGAGAGGAAGGAGATGAGGGAGAGGAAGGTGGGGAAGTACCTGGATGTTCAGATTTGGTGACCAAACACGGCTAAAACCATTTCAAGCATCGTTTCAATTCTGGATGGTGGTCTTACACCAGGGCGATACTAAGAGTATCTTCCTCCCTGGAATGTTCCGCAAATATACTATATACTAATACAGATATACTATAAATATACTAGGTATATTTACCAAATACATTGCAACGTTTCAATTCTGAATGGTGGTCTTACACCAGGGCGATACTGAGAGTATCTTCCACTCTATATAGCATATTATCGGCCAGATTTTCAGAGTGTTAGTTAGATACCCTCAGTATCGTCCTGGTGTAAAGACCACCATTCAGAATCGAAATGTAACTTGAAATGGCTTTAGCCGTGTTTGGTGATCAGAACTGTATAGTAAACTATTTCCCAACCTTCCCCTTTCCTTTTCGTTGTTTGTTTTTGGGGTGTTATGCCGTGTTGTGCTACCTCCTTCTTTAGCCGACGTTTCGGACAGCGTTGCAGTGTCCATCATCAGGGCAGATCCGGCAGATCCGTCGATCTGCCCTGATGATGGACACTGCAACGCTGTCCGAAACGTCGGCTAAAGAAGGAGGTAGCACAACACGGCATAACACTCCAAAAACAAACAACGAAAATGCTTTTGGCCGTGAAAATCTAAAAACGTATCTTCCCCTTTCCTGTCTCTTACTGCAGCTTACCCTACTTCTTTCAGCATTTTTTCAATGTTCACAAACTAGGGATAGCGTTAAAAAAGTTCGGAAAATTAAAAAAAAATCTGGTTCTGATCATTATCATTTACGAGTAAATTTAGTTAATTTTCTTAAAAATTTGAATGATTTTAAAACTGATCCAAAATCTTCAAATAATGCTGTTACTAAATCTGAAGGTCACGGGTTCGAACCCGGCGTGCAACAATAAATTTTATTTTATTAATTTGTGTTATTTCACAATTAAATAATAAAAAATAATATATAGTATATTTGCGGCATGTTCCAGATTGGAATATACTCTCAGTATCACCCTTGTGTGAAACATGGATTTAGCTATCTAAATAGCCAGGTTTTGACCATGACTTACCCACCTTACTCTCCCCATCTCCTTCCCTCCCTACACAGAGAAAAACGTTATTCTAAAATACGATAATTTTATTCGTAAAACGGTTAATACGGGACTGAAGTTCTTACAAACAAATTAACAGGATTTCAATGTTTATTGGCGGGAAAATGTAAGAATAAATTATTATTATTAATTAATAGAACAAATTTCGTACGTATACCAACAAATTATTCTTACATTTTTCCGCTAATAAACATTGAAACCCTGTTAATTTGTTCGTAAGAATTTCAGTCCCGTTTTTAACCGTTTAACGAATAAAATGAAATGATTGTATTTTAGAATAACATTTTTCTCCGTGTACTTACCTTCAGCCTCACAACATCCCTCAATTGGGGATGCCATAATCTCACTGACTCTAGGAGGTTTTTTTTTGTGCGGACAAAATTCACATTATTCACAAAATAATAAACCTATTTGTATAGTCGGTATTCACATTTACAACAAATTGATTATTAATTAGAAATGAGAAATTAGAAATGAGATCCCTGAGGCGTATGTGTTGTAAAACCATGTATGATCGTGTGAGGAATGTGGAGATCCGAAAAGAATGCAAGGCCGATGTGAGCGTCATAAGTAAGATTAAAAAAGGGACGCTTAGATGGTTTGGACATATAGAGCGAATGAACGAAGAAAGGAGTGTCAAGAGAATATATGATACTAATGTGAATGGTAGAAGAAGTCGAGGACGCCCGAGGAAGACATGGCACGATCAAGTGAATCAGATACTTGAGTCGGGCCATGTCAAGAGTCAGAATAATAGAAGAGCATGTATGATAAGATGTATGAATGTGAGTGAGGCGAGGAGTGTATGCCAAGACCGAGTTGTTTGGCAGTCCGTCCTCTCTGCCTACCCCTGCGGGGAAACGGCGTGATGGTTAGTTAGTTAGTTAGTTAGTTAGTTGATTATTAATTTAATTTGTACCTTCACCACATGCAAATGACTCCTGAAACACTCTGATTATGATTTGGTTTGCGTAGCCCAGCGGATCAGACGCCCGCTGGGCTAACACAGCCACGGGTTCGTATACCACGGGGGGCGACATCTAATACATAACTGGTAACACCGAATATTTATAATCAGTTGGCTTGAGGAAGCTTGGTTTCTTGGTGAGAATTTTATTAATAAAGTCATCAATAAAAATTATTATAATCGTTTAGTTTGGACTACCTCCGTGGTCGAGAGGGCGCAAGTTCCACGGCTTTGGATACAAAGGTTACGGTTTAAAAATAAGGGGTTAAAATATATATGTAAATACCGCACAAGAGTCCCTACTGCTCCCAACTAGCTTGAGCCAGTGAGACTATGGCACCCCCAATTGGGTTACGTTGTGAGACTAAAGCTAAGTGCGGACGGAAAGGAGATGGGGAAGAGGACGGTGGCGAAGTATCTGGCTATTCAAATCTAATCGGCCGGCGTAGTCCAGCGGTAAGGCTTTGGACTCCCATTCCGAAGGTCGAAGGTTCAAGCCCGACGCCGCGCCGGCGCGCGCAAATATTTTTTGTTGATTAATTTGTGTTATTTCAAATTTAATTAAAAATAATATATAGTATATTTGCGGCACGTTCCAGAGTGGAAGATACTCTCAGTATCGCCCTGGTGTAAGACCACCACTGTTGCTTGAAATGGCTTTAGCCGTGTTTGGTGACTAGAATTGAATAGCCAGTTAATTCCCCACCTCCCTCTTTCCCATTTCCTTTCCCTACCCACTACCTTCAGCCTCACAACATACCCCAATTGAGGATGCCATAGTCTCACTGGCTCCAGACGGGAGCAGTTGGGACTCTTGTACGGTATTCATATAAAAAAATAGTCACCAAACACGGTTAAAGCTATTTCAAGCAATGTTTCAAATCTCAAGCAAGGGTGATACTGAGAATATCTTCCACCCTGGAACGTGCCGCAAATATACATTTTATTAATAAATTAATTAATTGTGAAAACACAAAACATTTAAATAAAAGTTACTTAGGCGTGCTGGGATTTGACCTCGCCACCTCCGGATCGCTAGTCGAGAGCCTTACCCCTAGACTACGGAGATCGTCAATTTATACATTCATATAAGACAGTGTTAGAACTTTTTATATCATTGTCCAATAAAAATTCAAGACAAAAAATATTAGGTCCTTACATATGAAATTGGCGTTTTGTATGGGAGGAACATAAAGTCGATTTTTTTTAAATATAATATATTTATTTAATCAAAGTATGTACCATTGCTATCAATGCACTTTTGCCATCTCAAAGTATGTACCATTGCTATCTATGCACTTTTTCCATCTCTAAGTAGATATGTACCATTGCTATCTATGCACTTTTGGCATCTCAAAGTATGTAGCATTGCTATCTATGCACTTTTGCCATCTCAAAGTATGTACCATTGCTATCTATGCACTTTTGCCATCTCAAAGTATGTACCATTGCTATCTACGCACTTTTGCCATCTCAAAGTAAGTACCATTGCTATCTATGCACTTTTGCCATCCCAAAGTATGTATCATTGCTATCTATGCACTTTTGCCATCTCATAGGTACCACGGTGGGGCCACGGTGGAACTCGTACTCGCAAATAACGCGATATTTCAAGTTTTACATTTTGTAAACTAAGTGACGCAAAGAAAAAAAACAATTAAGGAAAAAACAAATGAATTATAATTTTCAAAACACAAATACAGGAGTAGGTAAATAGCTGTATAAATTTGAATTTAACCTAACCTAACTTAACCAAAGAGAAGATATTTGAGATCAAAGTTGCCAGTACGGCAAAACGCCAATTTCGTATGTAAGGACCTAATACAACAATATACCTACACGGAGAAAAATTAACTGTTAAAAACGGGACTGAAGTTCTTACGAACAAATTAACAGTGATTAAATGTTTATTGGCGGTAAAATACGTACGAAATTACGTATACCAACAAATTATTCTTAATGTTCCCGCCAATAAACATTGAAACCCTGTTAATTTGTTCGTAAGAACTTCAGTCCCGTTTTTAACCGTTCTACGAATAAAATAATCGTATTTTCTATTAAAATGTTCGTTTTTTCTATTAAAATGTTCGTTTTTTCATGTAACATTTTTCTCCGTGTACCTACTTTAAACAGTGTGTACTGATAAAATGCACCTATTTAAAACTAAAAAACATATTTATAACTTACCACAAGTTATTCCTCTTTGACCTATAACATTTAAGTTATTATTTCATTTTAGAGATCACAATCTTCACATCGATGACGACACCCGATGACACGCGCCAATTTTTTTATAAACAAAATCGGCACACCTTCCCATAAAGATAGTTCAGCTATAAACCCAATAATCTTTAAACCTGAGGTCACGATCTACAGCGCCAGGACTGGATCTGGCTCGGTCGTGGATGGACAGGAAAAATAAGCAAAATAAATATAATATTTTTATAAGAAAAACTCTCTTTTTAACTTTTTAAGGTTATTCCCATCAATGTAAAATATCATTGAAGTAGAAGAAAACAATAATAATCTAATTTTTTAAAATATGAAAATGAACAAGACACAGAAAAATAATAAAAGATGACGGTCGCAACTGGGAGTCGAACCCAGAACCTTACGTCTTACCGGGACATACACCTCTACCAATTGGGCTACTGCGATCTATTATGAGACTGTTGTAATTGTCAACTTCATATTTCAAATTTCAGAATTAACAATATTATCTTCGACTAATGTTTTTTTCCATATTATTGGCAGCTACCTTTATTATTGGAAACAAGTATTCAAAGAATGTATTTGTTACCTAGATAGTGTCTCGGATAAATATATCCGATTTTATTTTTATGGAACACCTATTAACTTTTTATAAAAAAATTATTTCTTTATTTTCTTATTATTGTTATCTTCTTCTTCAATGATATATTACATTAATGGAAATAACCTTCAAAAGTTAAAAATAGAGTTTTTCTTATAAAAATATGAATATTCATTTAGACTTTTATAAAAAGTCAATAGGTGTTCCATAAAAATAAAATTGGATATATCAAAGATATTAGAAACACGAGATATGCTATAGGCAGTTTGAACCGTATGGAACTCTATTCCTTCGTGTCGCCGATATTTTTAACTAATACTATTGCACACCTTCGCTTACGCTAAAGTATCCGCCCCTTTTCGAACTCACACTTAAAACTTGTCGTTTTCGTTGGCACTAATACATAGAACAGATTTCTATGCGTACACGTTTTGAATCCATTCGCGATTAGCAACACATATAAATGACGACGAATAAAGCTTGCAATAATACAAATCGATATAGATCGATATGTTAGTTTAAAATGATTCCAGTTAAAATTTTGATGAAAAATTCTTATTCTCAGAACCGATAAATCGGAACAAGTGTGATCAATTCTCAGAACCGATAAATCGGAATAAGTGTGCTCTAGACTACTGACACGTTTAACGTGTCTCATAATCTATAATTAGATAACTGATTTTTAACAGTTTTTGGTTTTGTTCAATAATGTTAATCAATCACAATAACACTCACAATGTTTTTATTGTTGTAAAAATCCATAATAAAACTCTAATTTTTTATTCATGTTAATTTATTTTGTATTTGAGTACTTCCGAAGAGTCCCATCTGCTTCCAACCATCTGGAGCCAGTGGGACTAGGGCATCCGCAATTGGGGTATGTTATGAGGCTTCAGGTCGTGGGGAGGGGAGGAAGGCGAGGAAATGGAAGGTGGGGAAGTACCCGGTTATTCAGATCTGGTCGCCAAACACGGCTAATAAATTTAAAGCAATCTTTATATTCTGCATGGTGGTCTTTAATCAGGGTTATACTGAAAGTGTTCACAATTAATAATTTTACAATATTAATGACAAGTATTTTGGGCAACGCTGGGTGCTCTATCCGTGTTAGGGCCTTTATTTTGCGATTTCATATTTTGTTTCATGATCTATTTATTACCCATGTTTTACAGGAAGCTTTTTAAAAATAATATGTAGACAGTTATTTTCCTCCTCCTTGTGTGCTAGTTTTCATCAATATCAGAACAAAACTGTAAATTAAAAAAAAAAAAACAAAACCCAACCGGGTATACTCTTTTTTAAAATACATGCACAACAATTCCAACAAATTAACAAAAATATTTACAAATATGTATGTACTATAGGTATTTCATTTAGCTAACAAACATTTAAAAAATACTTATTATTGACCGGTAAAGTGGAGATATTTGTGTAATACTTGTCGTTTCGATAATTTTGGTGTTACGTTTTTAACTAAGTAAATAAACGGATATCAAGATATTTTTCCAACGGCTTTAGTGAGTTGAACTTAATGATTATTCATTGGTGATTGGTGATTGGTCATTGGTCATTGGTCGGAAACCAGTTTCCCCTTCTCCCCGTTGCGTCAATCCATTTTTCTTTAATTTTTCCGTCCTTCGGAAATCTGAAATAATTAAAATACTATAAGTTACTACATCTAAAAACGGATATAAATTATTCTTTTACTGAGATAAATAAATTATCACGCTTTTTTGTTATGCTTCTTCCCGTCCCGAAAACCTTCCCTACCACCCCTCATCGCTCTCTCACCACCATCAAACCCCTCCTTTGTTTCCCTCCCCTACCCACATAACCCTCCCCCTATCGGATCCCTCGCCCCGGATTCCCTTCCCCTTCTCCTTACCTTCCTGCCGCTAAACTATATGAAATACATACATTTGTCAAACTAATCACGCCCAAAAAATATAAAAAATGCGTAACGCCAGAGCTTACCGTTATCTATATTGAAACCTTTACGGGCGTGCCCACAATAAAACCCAAGAGTTTCATCCCAGTCGGATGAATGGTATAGGAAATAATTTCATAATGCTAGAGCCCACCATTATACTCGTATATAGGAACCTCCGCGGCTCCGGCACAAAAAATCACCAAAGTTTCATTGAAAATCAAAAAATGGTACACGAACGCATGCGGAACAAACAAAGAAACATTCATTTTTATAAATAAAGATTTTAAAAGAAAAGCATTGCATTTGTTTCTACCACCAATCAGTATCTACAAAAAAATATGTTTATTTATATAAATATATTTACAAAGCCCTGCTAATAATTACGAAATATCGATAGTCAGTAATTAAAAGAATTCGTGTTCCCATCACTACCATTGAAAGAGCAGCGATGTTTGCTTTAATGGGGCCTTATGTCAAGAAAAACTTCGAATAATCATTAATAATTGATAACGTACTCTAATTTTGTACCTAATGGTGAAATGAAACTCCATTTATCTTGAAGTTCACATTGCTTGTGGTATTTTTACATAGTTGCACTGAACAAGACGGCATTTTGAATAAAACGGGCACAAACTGCACTCCGTCACGACACAAAATCAACTGATTGAACGAGTTCTTTCCGTATTCAAACTACCCTTGTCAGGTAGTAGTCCGTCCACGTTTTGGCGGCCAACATAGCATATCTCCCCTTGTTTCTCTCATCTGTGGGATATATTAATTTATCCGAGACACTATCTAGGTAACAAATACATTCTTTGAATACTTGTTTCCAATAATAAAGGTAGCTGCCAATAATATGGAAAAAAAACATTAGTCGAAGATAATATTGTTAATTCTGAAATTTGAAATATGAAGCTGACAATTACGACAGTCTCATAATAGATCGCAGTAGCCCAATTGGTAGAGGTGTATGTCCCGGTAAGACGTAAGGTTCTGGGTTCGAGTCTCAGTTGCGACCGTTATCTTTTATTATTTTTCTGTGTCTTGTTCATTTTCATATTTAAAAAAATTAGATTATTATTGTTAACTTCTTCTTCAATGAAATACATATAAATTTCATAGAATGTTTTTTTTTGTTGCTATCACTTAAAATGTAATTCGATCGTAGTGCATTAAGGGCGATTCAATGTTACCCAGTTTCGTGTGAAAATAATTTATCTTCTTCTAATAAATTTTAATTTTTTTTATGTAGTAGTTAAAGAAATCATAAATATCATACTGAAAGTATCTATTAGAACGCCTTCTGGTTAGACCGTCTACACAATACACCTCTTACCTACATAATGCACACCTACACTTATATATCACTAGCTGGTACCCGGCATGTGTCGATATGCCATTTAATAAATAAATTATTTCTCCCTCCGTGTCCTTTCCCGTTCGTCCCGTTCACCTTCCTCCTCCCCATCTCCTTCGCCTCCCCTCGGCCTCACGACATACTCTAACGCCGTTCTTCCATGGAGCTACCTTCAAGCGACGCGATCGCCGCTCGTCTGTGTTTTCCATACTATTATTAGTGTTTGAAAACGCCGCTAGGTGCTACACTAGCAAATTTGTTTGACAGGTAGCGGTAGCGTCGCTTGTGAATAGCTACGTGGAAGAACGGCGTAATTGGGCGGGATAGTATCTTCGAATATATAAAAGGTATTTGGAATGCAACAATTCAACTTCAATTAATATGTCTTAAAAATCATGTATTTTATGACTTAAGACGATAGACTTCGCTTTTCGGCCCATACAAAAAGGACACCCGGGAAAAAACACTTTTCTACATCGAAAATTGCACAAAATGAATATATATTTTTTATACTGCCTTCTAAAGGGTTAAAACTATGTCGGTATGTTTTCGAATTTTCGATGCGTTTCGCATTAACGTAAACATTCACTGTCAAACATGTACGATTTATCAAAAAATATTATTTAAAGAAAAAGTGCTGCTAACTCAACTCTCATAAAGAATTATAAAATTATAAAAAGCTACCGACGTAGCTTCTTTTTTCTAAAAAATATATATTTTTTAAAATTTCAAATTTGTGAAAGTTTTGGTGTAGAAAAGTGTATTCTCCATAAACCCCTTTTCGAGCGATTTCTGTAGGTAAATTTGAGCGTTGTCTCATTCACACATTTCGCATTCGCATGTATTGTAAGTGTGCGTGAGCTTATTGTGAGCGGGACAGAATGACAGTCGCGGGTGTTCCGCGTGTCGTTCAAAGTCTAGCCTCTTAAGATGATCCACTAGTCCTTGACTCATTCGGAATCAGGCGGAGCGAACGATTTTTGGGCGTTTACCAATAAAAACCCTAATCTCTAGCAAACAACAGTGTTTTGTTATTCCGCAAGTATATTTTTAAAGACCGAAGCGCCGCGTAGACTAAGGCATGTCCGTTGGCCCCGGGCTCTGGGCGTAGACTGAGCGACGAGCTAAAATCCTTCTGTACATGGCATAAGGATGAAATTCGACTTTTTTTCTAAGCTTATTAAAAAGCTTATCAAAAAAATACTCGATCACTTCAAACGCCAAGATGTGTTCTACTCACAGTATTTAATTGAAGCATCTATATTATTTCTAAGCGATCAAATTTTCAAAACTAATACACAAGATTTTATACGATTTTGCATTTGTCCGCATGTCTTCACCTTAAATACAAAAATTACAGTTAAGGCTATTTTAAAACTTTTTTCATGATTTTCCGGCCCTGTCCAACATTAATGATAATGACCTCCATGATTCTAACCTTTATATAAAAACCAGCAATTTATGTGTTTTTTTATTCTTGTTACATTTTTATCAATCCCTAACCCAATGGAGATTTCAATCAAGCCGATAAATATTTTTATTGTAAAGACCGCAAAAAAGTACCGACTGCTCGCAATGAGAGGAACATCGTCATCGCTAATTTACTATATATTATTTACCTGGCTATTCAGATCTAGTCACTAAAGTTTCGATTATGGATGGTGGTCTTCACCAGGGCGATACGATTGGTACTAGCAGGGTTAGAGAATACTTTGAATAAACTACGACACCGGTTGTACATTGAACAGGTTAAATTTTCACGCAGACAGTAATTTGGGCGCCATTGTAAAAAGGACTAGTAATTTGTGAGCAGACTTCATTTTTGAAAACTGAAGACGATATTACAATGTGAGTTACCTGGAGACTGTCAGATCCATTTATTGATAAATCACAGAAATGGAGACTTTGTAATGGTTTGATGTAGATTACATGTTATTAGATGTAATTTAATTATGTGATGAATGATACCTCTGCCATAGGTCACCCCAAGTGGTTCGCTACGTTTGGTGACTTAGCAGGGGTGTCCGGGTTCATGGGGTAAGGTTTGTCTAGGTCTTGGCGGCGGATGATCTAGATACACTAAACCCTAGATTCCCACCCAACCCTCATACCTTTTTCCTTCCCAGAACTTCCTCTCCTTCCTTTCCTTAAAAATACCCTCCACAGCATCCCCAAAGATGATATAGGGTCCTGGGGGAGATTATTTTCCTCAGGGCCTCCTGTGTGGACCTAATGTAAAAAAAAAAATTAAATAGCTAGCTTAGAATATGTGGTATAGCCTTAGTAATGTGTAAGTGAATTATCTACTAAAAATAAAAGAAATATGTGAAACAATATGAATTTATTACACATTTAAAAAATTACAAAATAGCAAAGGAGACAAATTTAACAAATTTAATGACTCTTATCTTTAATAATTATCTCGGGCATGTGAGTAGAACCGAAGATTTCCCCATGTTAAATAGTTCACACTTGTCACAATAAATTTTAAATTATTAAAATCTAACTATGGAATAGTTGCTGGGCATCAGGACATTTTGAGAAAATAACCAAACATGATGAAACCCGGTGGTGGAGAAATTTTAAAAATAGATTTTACTAAATTGTTGCTGTCACTGTTGCTCTTACTCCTCCGGATATTGAGCGAAAGGGACAATGCACCTCGGGCTACTAATACCTAACTAAAATCGAGGTTTTGTATTCCCTACTTTTCTCCTCCAAAAGTGGACTGATTTTCAATTTTTTTACCAACTACATAAGAAAAAACTATTCTATGGTCTGTACGTTTTGCTTTTTCTACATAAAGATAGCAGCCAATAGAATATGCGTTAAGAGAATGAAGATAATGTTGATAGTTCTCAAGTCGCAGTATGGTACAGTTAAATATGACCGAATAGGATAGAGACACATTAGCTCAGTGATTAGAGCATCTACCTGGAAAGCCGAAGATCTTGGGTTCGAGTCCCATATGTGACCCGATCTTTTTTTGATTTTTCTGTTTCAAATTTCAATTTTGGAGGCGGGAATGGGTATCGTCACCTCGGGAACCACTTATTGGATAACCAACACCTCTGCCATAGGTCACACCAAGTGGTTCGCTACGTTTGGTGACTTAGCAGGGGTGCCCGGGTTCATAGGGTAAGGTGTGTCTAGGTCTTGGCGGCGGATGATCTAGATACACTGAACCCCAGATTCCTACCCAACCCTCATAGCTTTTTCCTTCCCAGAACTTCCTCTCCTTCCTTTGCTTAAAAAAACCCTCCACACAGCATCCCCAAAGATGATATAGGGTCCTGAGGATGAGATTATTTTCCTCAGGGCCTCCTGTGTGGACCTAATGTAATTAATTAAAATATTGAATTATTTTAATTTATTTTAATTAGATGTAGATGTACAAGTCAAGGTGCACATCAGGATGTAGTGTAGGGCGATCTATCCTCTCTGCCTACCCCCTCGGGATGTATTACCGTCCGGTACCGGCGCTGTTCTGGTGGGCGCAATCCAACTGCTTGGGGCTACCCAACCCTCGTGTGGACGAGGTGAATTTAAAAAATATAATTTAACATTGAAGAAGAAGATAAAATTAACAATCTAAATTAAAATATTAAAAATAACAAGACACGGAAATATAAAAGAAGGCTGTTGCAACTTGAAATTGAACAACTCGAATCCAGAACCGCTCGTCTTACCGGGTGGCCGCCTTTACCAATTCCACCATTGCCATCTATTATAAAAACGTCATATTTGTCAAGCTCATATTTATAATTTCAGAATTAATAATATTATCTTCGACTAATTTTTTCCATGTTATCGGCAGCTACCAATTTCATATATATATATAGTGAAACAACTGATAATAATAATAATAGTCATTTTAAATACATGTAGGATTACGAAAGATTTTTTAAATATTTATATTGAGGAATCAGTAGGATTTATCGGTCAAATTAGGAATTCCACAGAGCCGAACCCTCTGATATGAAAATATCTGGAGTCGGTGAATTATTTTCCCATTTAATAGTTTGGTAGATTAACGTGTTGTTCTTGTATTGTTTTGTATTAATTATACTTATATAATGCACTTGCATAACGTGGATTTACTAGATGATCATTTATTTGGAAAAGTGTATGGATAATTTGTAGAGCGCCGTTTTTGTGAGAAATCACCTCAAGGGCAATATAAATTATGTAACAGCAGAACTCGAATAGAACCTTCACTGTTGTTCAAATTCTATAAAACAATCCGTCCACAGAATGTTTTAATCAACACTTTGAAAAATAAAATAAAAATAATTTATCATTGAAGAAGAATAACAATAGAATAATAATTGATGGGAATAACCTAGAAAAGTTATGAAAAGATAGTTTTTCTTATAAAAATGGAAAAAAAATTAATTAAATGAAACAAATAACTCTGTGTAAATCGCTTTTATAATCACAATTATCGACATGTTTCGAAACCGTTCGTCAGAATAAATAAGAACATGTAAAATTAGTAATCGGAATAACCTACAAAAGTTATAAAAAGAGAGTTTTTCTTATAAAAATTTAATTAAATTTAAATTTAGTCCAAAAAAAAAACATAAATTAGAGAGTGGCTGAACAAATAAATCGAGAATTGAAATGTGATATACCTAAAATTATATGAATTATCAACTATCAGAAGGTATTAAAAAGTCCATGCTGAACGGTAATAAGAAATCTTCAAGTATTTTGCAGTGTTCCAAACATTGTAAATATCTGTTTCACAGAATTTGTACAATTCATAAAGCTTCGAAGTTAAAATTCAAGTTCTGCTAAATTTCTATTAAAATTCTGTTATCATTTCAGTTATGTAAAACAACTGATATAAATGATATAATAACAGAACTTGAATAGAAACTTCACTGTTGTCCAAATTCTATAAAAGAAACCCGTCAACAGAATGTTTTAATCAACATTTTAAAAAATAAAATAAAAATAATTTATCATTGAAGAAGAATAACAATAGAATAATAATTGATGGGAATAACCTTCAAAAGTTATGAAAATAGAGTTTTTCTTATAAAAATAAATTAATTAAATGAAACAAATAACTTGGTGTACACCACTTATATATTCACAATTATCGACATGTTTCAAAACCGTTTGTCAGGATAATAAGTGTTTATGTAAAATTAGATATAATAATTTTATATTTTAAATTATTTTTTATATTTTATTTTACATAATTGTTTTTTATGATATTTTTAAGTAATTAATCACCACTCTCAATACATTTTTTGCCTGTAGTACTTAATTGTCTATACTTGTTTGTTTCTTTAGTTATTTTTATTCATGTTCTTGTTATCCTGACGAAGAAACCTTCGGTTCCGAAACATGTCGATACTTGTGATTTTATAAGTGGTATACACCACCAGTTATTTATTTCATTTAATTAAAAATGACGCAACAAATTGAATAAAAATGATTTAGGTTGTTTCACAGAATTTGAACATTTCAACAAAAATAAAATTTAATATTCAAGTTCCTTGAAAGTCCTATTCAAGTTCTGTTATTATCTAAGTACTGTCACACAACCGGCCAAGATTGATTTCCTTTTTTACTGTATTTTTTTAAAGTCTTTAGAACAATAAGGTCCTGTAACACCCCCAACATCTTTCCAGGGTTAAATTCTTACGTAGGTAGATCAACCCATTCACCTCCACCTTTTGGACATTGCGCCTCCAGAGGCGGGCCCCACTTAATCATAATTATAAACCGCTTTACTTGCAGGGGTTAAGGATAAAAACGGGATAAATTTCAAGGATTTTAGGCATTTCGTGAAGAATTTCTTCGTGCCTTGGCATTACGGGGATCTATGTAATCTTAATCTCGATTTTGGATTTTTTAAGGGCGATTACCGTGAAAATGGACGGGCGCTTCATCACCGTGGATTGATGGTTAGGCTTTTTTATGATTTTTATGATTTTACGACCACCGTAATTTTATGTAATTATTTTGAATGTACTCGTATCGTTGCTATGAAGGAGCATAAAATATTCGAAGAATGTTGAATACATTATTTAGAGCATATTTTAGTAATCATTGAAGAAGAAAATAATGCTAGTAAATCTAAACGAAACATAAAATAGTAATTAAGTAAAAATTAATGTGTTTAGACTGTTTTTTCTTCTTTTTTTGTTGCTCGTAGGTACATGAATTGTACCTACGAGTTCTCTAAAGTTATGCATGTGGATTTAGCATTAGATATATTCTTATTTATTATATTGTGTTTATGCTTTATTTATATATTTTGTAATCTTTTTTATTTAGGTTATATTGTTGTTATAAAAGAAATTTGTATTCTATGTGTAAAAGCCCAATAGGGCGTCAATAAATAAATAAATAGAACAGAACTAGACAATTTTTTTTTTATTATTTAATAAAATATTAGTTACATTTTTTGAATTTTTTCGACCACCGTCATTCGATATACGTCATTTTTGTCGATTTCATATTTAGAACCAAAAACAGCACCAGAACGGTAGTGTACTTGGTTTATTGGACTAGTTTTAAAAAAAATTGCAGAGAATACCTCACAAGAGTCCCAACTGAGAGCCCAGTGAGACTATAGCATCCCCAATTGGGGTATGTTATGAGGCCGAAGGTAAGTGGGGAAGGGAAGGAGATGGGGAAGAGGAAGGTGGGGAAGTACCTGGCTATTCAGATCTAGTCACTAAACACGGCTAAAGCCATTTCAAGCAACGTTTCAGTTCTGAAAGGTGGTCTTACACCAGGGCGATACTAAGAGTATTGGTTAACCAAAAGTTATTGTTAATTGGTTAAACAATACATAGGTCACCCCAAGTGGTTCGCTATATTTACGCCTCAAGCCTATGAGGGATGGTGTGTGGCGGGTTTTCCTAATAATCTACATAAAAAACATTTTTCCAAAAAAAAAAAAAAATTCACTCTCAACAGTCCCAAAATCTGTACTGAATGCCTAGAAGCAATAACTCGTTGGATGTCTTAAAACAAGCTAAATCTGAACCCATCTAAGACCGAGTTTCTCTGGGCGGCCACAAACAAACTCAGACATTTGGTAGTCGATTCACCTATTTCCATTTCCGGCAGCGGTATTATTCCAAAGAGAACAGTCAAACTTCTTGGCGTTAATCTAGATTCAGACTTTCGCAAATCAAATAAATAGGAATGTAAGCAGTAGTACCTAAGCAGCGTTTTTTTTTCACCATGACAACTCAAATCAACCCAAAAAACCTTCCTAGAGAAGCAACAAAATTACTAATCACCTCTTCCGTATTCTCACGTCTCGATTACTGTATAGGGATTTATGCTAGCCTTCCGATATATCACACTGACTTCAATCCGTGTTTAATAATAACCGGGTCTCTAAATATTCACACATTTCAGAACGCCTTCCAGTACAAACTGTGCTGGATGGTGTTTAAATCCATCAATATAATGGCCCAACTTTACATCTCTGAACTATGCGTCCCGGAAAACGCTGGTCCAAGGCAGTCAACCCTTAGATCAGCAATATCATCAGCTATAAACAGACTGATAGAACCTAAGCGAAAGCCAAATACTAAGTTTGGAAATCTGAGTATCTGGGCCTAAGGCTTGGAACAAACTCCTTCCGAAATGTATACGATCCCAACAGAATTTAGGTCCAAACTAAAAACCTACCTATTTAGGCTCTCATACCCCTTAAATAAAATATATCTATTTGAGATCATTATTCTTGAATTGCCTATAATATATCTTACATTTTCTTATTAGCTTAACATCATTCGTAGCCTTACACAGCAATCCGTCTCTTACCGAGGGACGAATCACGTTTAAGAATAAAAATATATTCTAATCAAATTCTTGTACTACTGAACCGCCCATCATTAAGAGCCATTGACCAGCGGCTAAGAATAAAAGTTTAAAAATGCTTACAACCGTACAGGGAGGTTCCGGTGAGAAAGATCGATTATTCCCCGTATCAATTTTTTTAAAATTAAAAATTTAATATTGTTTTATTTCATTCAAAACTTGCTTTAATATATACCTACATTCAAGTAAGCAATAAAATTCTCAAAACGCAGGATGATAAATTATTAAATATCGTGTACTTCTTGTCAGTATTTTTTGATCATAAGTGTTTATGATTTTTCAATAAAGTCTGAACAAAATAAGCGTGTAAATTTTTTTTTAATTTTAGTTTGTAAGACCTTAAATAAATAGAAAAACTGATGTATTTTCGTCACAAAACACGTTCTCGGATTTATTTTTAATGATTTTTATTGAACTAAAATTAAAATTCTGAAAAATGTGTTGACTAGATTATGTATTAGATACGTTTTTAGATTTTCACGGCCAAAAGCATTTTCGTTGTTTGTTTTTGGGGTGTTATGCCGTGTTGTGCTACCTCCTTCTTTAGCCGACGTTTCGGACAGCGTTGCAGTGTCCATCATCAGGGCAGATCGACGGATCTGCCGGATCTGCCCTGATGATGGACACTGCAACGCCTTCCAAAACGTCGGCTAAAGAAGGAGGTAGCACAACACGGCATAACACCCCAAAAACAAACAACGAAGATTATGTATTGATTTATTTTGCCACATGCTCTTATGATTTGAAATTTGAGTTGTATAATAAATACAATAATTCGTTTGAAAATTGAACAAATCTGTTAACGACCAACGGTTTAACCTTAGTATATTAAAAATAAACTCAGTTTTTCAAAATTTAAAAAGTGCGTTCACCAGATAAAATAACAATTTTTCAAAAGCATTTTGTGTTTGTTTATGAAAAGAGTCAATACATCTAGAATTTGATTTAAAAATTACTAAGTTCCGGTATTCTCTGGTAATAACCCCCTCTAATTTTGATTTTCCCAACTGACTGGCTGACTGGATATACCCTTATATATAATACCCATGTAGAATTTCACATATGTGGAAACCTGTAAATGATACAATTATTTATGTGTCTTAAATACTAATAATAAACTGTAGGTCTCCCGAAAAAAATAAAATACCGGGCCATAATACAAAATTATGTAATTTTTGAAGTTATTTAAATAGAATGTTATTTAAACAAACTGAGAGAAAGCAAGGGAGTAAGAAAGGGAGCAGCTTTTTTTTAAATTTTACAACAGCTCCACACACTAAGCCCTAAAGAAAATAATTCCCCTCAAGGATTTTTGTCGTCTTTGGGGATGCTGTGTGGAGGGTTATTTTTAGGAAAGGAAGAAGAGGATGTTCTGGGAAATATGTAGGTATGAGGGGTGGGTATTAATCTGGGGGTCGGTGTGTCCAGGTGTGACGAACGAATGATTCCATCCCTCCCACTACGGTGCAAGGTTATGTTCCGAGAGAGCCCTGCTGGATAAGTCAAAAGGCCTCCCTCAACCACTCTCTCCCGATCTGGTATGCCACGCAACCTCACTCCATAAACCCGGGCACCCCTGCTAAGTCACCAAGAGTAGCGAACCACTTGGGGTAACCTATAGCAGTGGTGTTGGTTATATGCAATAAATGGTTCCCGGGGCGGCGGTACCCATACCCGCCTACCAAATAGTTAGGACTCTTGTGCGGTATTCACATAAAAAAAATTCCACTGTGGGTTCGAATGTGAAAAATAATTATAAAAATTTGAATATTGACAGTGAAATAACATTCTGAAGAATAATAAACCACCGCTAAGTTAATGGTCAGCTCAGAATCCCCAAGAATGCTCATAATCTTCTCAGATTCTTCTTAAAATATACATATACCTATCATATAAACGTTTGTCTCACTCGCTTGGTCCGGTCTGCACGGACACGCCCAATAATTTTGTATGTTAATTCTTAACACCTTAGGGTGTCAATAATAACGTACCAAATCGGAAAATATTTTTAATTCTTTTTCAAATTATTATTTTACATTAACTCCACAAAAGAGACCCTGAGGAAAATAATTTCCCTCAGAACCTATGACATCTCAGGGGATCCTGTGGTGGGTCGTTTTAAGGGAAGGAAGGAGACGAAGTTCTGAAAAGGAAAGACGTTTAAGAGGTGGGTAGAAGTCTAGGGTTCAGTGTGTCCAGGAGTAGCGGACGTTTTAATCCATCGCGAGATGAGATGAGAGACGAGCTGGAGATGTCAGTCTCCATAAAGCAGCCTACCTTTACATATCTCACCCGATTAACCCTGGTACCCCGGCTAAGTCACCAAACGTAGCGAAACACTTTGGGTTACCAAAGGCAGAGGTGTTGGTTATCGAATTGTAGCGATTCATATGCCACCTACTTACGTAGCGGCCTACCTAGTTACGGCACTGATTATCCGCCTCTACCTACTACCTCGTTAGGCAATATAATTTTTGACCACCTTCTGGAAAGAGCTCGGATCTGCAATACGCGACACGTAGCGCTGCGATGAAATTTCGGGAATCTTCCAGCGTGTGCACGATTTCACCTGCCGTTCTCGTACCGGCCAGGCTCGGCCTATATAAGGGCTCGAGCAAGCCAAATCGAGTCAGTCGTTCTTAATCAGTCGCGTGGGCCGCCGCGAAGTAGATACATCTGCAGTCCACGGAATAATTTCACGCAATTTGTACATACGGTGCATATGTAAATACTGTACATTTGTAAATATTATAAATACATCATCATCATCATCTTATCATCATCATCAACCATCATACACTGTTATTATTCCGACCAGCACGCGCGGAGTTATCACGACCACAAATCTCCTCAACATGGGAGACCCGAATCCAGCCTCCAAAGGCCCATTTTCTCCTCATCCGGGACATCTAGGAGACCCGCACTTTCCTCTAAAGAATAAATAGTTCTCAGGCGAAAATGTGGTAGCTGCTCCAGGAATTATTGTTGCAGAAAAATTTATATATTTATCCAAGTTGCTCGATTTTTATTTTGAAATCGATGAGATGCAGGAGTTCACATTATTATAATCTATTTCTGAGTGAATAATTTTAAACAAAAAAATTAAGTTAATTTATAATGACAGTAGTTGACATTTTTCTCGGGTTGAAAGTGTTGAGCCGTATCGTCTCTGGACTAATTCGATGTTTATAAGCAGACGCAAACCGTTGGTATATGGTTCAGTCCCCGCGGCTATCAAAATGATAACTCAGTATACCTAAATATATAATAGTATATCCTAAGGTATTTTGTATGCCATATTGTACGTAAAAAATACACACATATTTACAATGTTTATATATTGAAGTCAGGGCAACTGTAAATACAAACATTGTACGATTAATTTATACAGTAATTTAATGAAAATAAAATAATAAGAATTATTCAATACTTGTATGCTTGCGCCACAATCCTGAGAAGGTATTATTAGCCACTGGAGCGACACAGAGAATTATAAAAAATCGTCTTGGGTACTCGTTCATTACTCCACATTTGTGTACGTAAACATATTAAAAAAAAATATGGTGCTATAGAATGAATTCACCTATATTTTACCAATTATCCTATATTTTATAATTGATAGAAATATCATTAAAAAAAAAATTTACTTTATAAAAGCGCGAAATTTGTGCTTTAGTGATTTGAAAATTTGAAATTGCCGCCAGTGGATATTTTTAATATCAAATTGAATATTGTTCTACGTTTTTATGTTTTTTATGGCCTGTTTGATAATCACAGATGCAAATATAAATTAGAATTTTTTTTTTATGTGTTCATCAAATCAAAAATTTGGTTTGAAAATTACTTTGAAGTTCGTTTGTAGAACTGCAGCTTTCCAACTGACAAAATTCATTCTAGAAGTATTCAAAGACAATCGATAAGGCCATAGACATAAATAAATCTATTTTATCAACTATCTAAGCTGGCTATGAAAATATTTAGAAGAATTACAATAAATGTTTTACGAATGGTTGGAAAATGTGGTCCAATTTCGGACCGATATCAATCGCAGAAAAAAGAAAGCGGTCCAAATATGGACCTATATCGCTACAGTGGTTAGGTTGAAATTAACGTCTTTGGTGATTTATCTCAACATTCAGATCCTTTCTAACGTTCCTCTCCCCCGTCTCCCTTTCCTTCGTCACTCACACAGCTTCATAATAAAATATCTTACCTTCAAATTCAATAACAACTTTGAATGTACATTTTAAACTTTGCAACTAAGGCGGACTCTAGCTGATTTAACATTTATACACAGAATTAAAAATTATATTATCCACTGTACCGAACTTCTTCTATCCTTAATGAATCTCAGATGGACACGACATACTGCATGCACTATTCAACACGCTTAATAGGGTATTTCCACGATTTTATTTAATTACTTAAAAAAATTAAGCAAAAAGTGACGATTATTATGGCATTTTTATTTTAATTTTATGTTGACGAATTAATTTTCTACGGCGAGTTTAAGTTGCCTCTTTTTGTAATCCCGCCGAAACGGCATTTTTCTTGAAAATTTTCCGTCAGTTCTATCTACTTTGTTTGTTTGATGACCTGCGTCGTTGGCAATCACGGGCCGTTTTGGTTTCGTAGGTTTTTGAGCGTTTATAAAATGAATAAATTTGAACGAAAACGTAAAAAACAAACATTTTTAATACGATGATAAAAATCAGAAAAATGATCTTTAAATATTCCATATATTTTCAATAGAATCCCTCGTTTGTGAAAATACCCTATTACAAAACAAATGCACCAACATGTGTGCCAATCAACAGTGCTCATCATACATTCAATAATATTTGCCTAAACCGTAACATCGACATTTTCTGCCCAAATTTAAAAGGAGCATGATGTCAATGATATAAATTATTTAATGCGCTTACAAATTGCTTCACAGATCACCACTTCTCACACCTACAAACATAGTCACCTACACACTACGCACATCACAAGTAAATACTAATTATACGTTCCACAAATAGACATTACAAAGAAACATATCCACCACGAAATACTACGAATCTTAAGATCTGTAACTTTTTTTATCACTGTAACCAATGTACTGTTTGTTTCTATAATCAATACATAAAACAAAGTCGGGTTAGTTACATCATTTACAACTAAAAAACTATAGAATAGGTCAAACGCGAGTAATTTGAAAAATGGGTGTATTTTATGGAGTTTAGCGGCAGGGAAAAAAGGCGGGATTTGGAGGGAAATCCGGGAGGGGTGGAGAGAACTTAAGGAGGGGAGTTCGCGGGAGGGGGGACGAGGGAGTGGGGAAGGCGGAAAAGGTGGAAGGGGAATGCGTGAGAGGGGTCTTGAGAAGGGAGACAGCGGGAGAGGGGAGGTTGAAGGTGAAAGTGTGAGGGGAAGGAGACACAGGACAAGGAGAGGATTCGGAAGGGGAACGGGGACGAATGGGAAAGGACACGCAGGGAGAAACGAGGTTAATTTTGTGTTTTTTAACTAGTGTGTATTTATTAAGACTTACGAGTACTTAAAAGAAAATGTTTGTTCAATGCGTGTTGAGTTCATTGTTGTCAATGACGGTAATTATTGAATATATATGGAATACGCACTTTTTTTGAAAAACTCTTTTGATTCACCATAATTACTGGGATGTTTTTCTTGGCTTGACGTGAGCAGGCGCTATAAAGGGGGAGCTTTCTTTTGTATCACAAACCATGTTACACAAACCTAGCGTAGCCGCTTAACTACTGGAAAACTGGGATGTTTTTTTTGCCTCGACACGAGCAGGCGCTATATCATCATTGTCATACAAAGACAGTTGGCAGTTGAGAGTTATCAGTTGCCTCAGTGGGCGGAGGCGCTTATTGTTTACACGCGGTTTCCATGGATACGTGCCAATCAGAAATGTGCAACGTTACCACTTTGAATTTATGTGTTCTTCACACTAAGGATTTTTAGTAGTGACATCTTTTTGTATATTGCATTTCGGAAAAAAGGTATTTATCTTTTTTACTCCTACAATCATGTAGAATCACCTCCCGAAGTTAATGCACTTTACCCCCGGACATCCTGAATAGTTTATTGCACCACGATATCACCACAACACAAATAATTAACGATATTGTTGTAATTTTTTTATTTTTATAGAGAAACCTCACAAGAGTCCCAACTGCTCCCTTCTGGAGCCAGTGAGACTATGGCATCCCCAATTGGAGTATGTTGTGAGGCTGAAGGTAAGTAGGGAAGGGAAGGAGATGGGGAAGAGGAAGGTGGGAAAGTACCTGGCTATTCAGATCTAGTCACTAAACACGGCTAGAGCCATTATTAAGCAACGTTTCAATTCTGAATGGTGGTCTTACACCAGGGCGATATTGAGAGTATCTTCCACTCTGGAACGTGCCGCAAATATAATATATATTATTTTTATTACTTAATTGTGAAACCTTCCTATTGGGAGTCAAGTGTCTTACCACTCGACCACGGATGTGCTCAAAAACCTTATTTTTAGTTAATAAATGACAACAAACTCCAACGGCTTGGAGGGGACTTGCTTCCGAGGTCTTCCTAGTGTTTCCTTCTATGTGTTTCCAGAACAAATGAACTGCAATTTGCTAGTCATTGTTCCATGTTCAAAAAAGCTTTTCAGCAGGGTGAAGTGGTTAGGGATGGGGAGAGGTAGGTACTGAATAAAATAGTCACCTATACACACTACGCACATCACCCGGTAAGTACTAATTATACATTCCACAAATAAGACATTACAAAGAAACATATCCACCACGAAATACTACTAATCTTAAGAGCTGTAACTTTTTTTATCACTGTAACCAATGTACTGTTTGTTTCTATAATCAATATATAAAACAAAGTCGGGTTAGTTACACCATTTACAACTCAAGAACGGCTGGACCGATTTTTATTATTTTTGATTTGTCGGATTTGTCTCCGTCCCGAAAAGAAGAATAACGAGTTCTGGCCTTATGAAATTTGCATTAAAAAATTGAAATAGTTCAAACGCAAGTAATTTAAAAAATGGGTGTATTTTATGGAGTTTAGCGGCAGGGAAAAAAGCGGGATTTGGAGGGAAATCCGGGAGGGGTGGAGGGAAATTAAGGAGGGGAGTTCGCGGGAGAGGGGACGAGGGAGTGGGGAAGGCGGAAAAGGTGGAAGGGTAATGTGTTATGCATTATTATAATTATTTTATAATAATTAATTATTTTTGTGCATGTTATTGTAGTATTGAAATGATCAATCAACCTCTGTGCCCTTTTTATATGTAAGAGTTTAGTTTTGAAAGTCTCCCCCCACCCGATTATACCATATTGTAGAATAGATTAGTATATAATATTATTTTAGAGTATTAATATACAATTATATTATATAATATTATTGAAGAATATTAAGAGAGAGAGAGAGAGAGAGAGAGAGAGAGAGAGAGAGAGAGAGAGAGAGAATAGATTGGACAAATTTTCATTTCAGAAACCAAACAATGATATATTTCATTGATGGGTGTAACCTTCAAAAGTTATTATAAAAAGAGTTATTCCAATAAAATTGAAAAAAAACCGCTTAAATGACCTTTTTAGAAGCATTATAGTTAAGGCATAACATTACCATATTACCCTAATTATAATTATTAGAGTTTAGACCAAACCAAACACAAAAAATAATATTTTAAAATATACACAGTTCGGGTTCCTATCTTAGGGGAATCGTTGAAGGATAAATCACACCGGTCGCTTTTTTCACTGTTCTTATAATAATAAGGTTTGGTTCCCGACTACAGCAGGTTCTCTGCGTTATAATTATATGCCAGTGTGGCCCCAGGCCTCGAACCGGGCACCTGCTGGAGTCAAGTACAGCACCCATCGCCTTACCATGCGGCCGGGAGGTGGTATCTCTTGCCTTGTGCCCCATCGGTTTGTGTGCTTCTATATTTCATTGCTGATGAATATTAAATTTCTTTGTCTTTGAAGGTGGAGGTAGTAGGTACATTATGGTGAAGAAATATTATAAATTAAATGTGGTAAAACCATGGATAATAGATACAAGAGAGATGAGAAAAGAACCAGAATTTGTGTTAACCACTCGAGCGCTTTTTGCCACAATATGACACTATTTCCACAACCACGGATTGCTTTGTTGCCAAAATATGGCAAATATATATATATTTTTTTTTTCAACAATGTGACTATTTAATATATTGTACATTCAAAATATAATAAAATAAATATTCTATAGATTCTTTAAAATATTTTAAAGTTGACGATTTAAAATATTTTTTTCATATATCCTACGAATATGTGATAATAGACAAAAGATAGGTGAAATCATTGGCTATATAGAACTGTAATCAGTTTGTATGTCACGTTATTCAAATTCGTAGGGATGTTTTTTTTAATGTGGACGTAAAAATTTCCTTTAGCAATCCGAGAAAAAAGATTTAAATTGCTCTGTCGCTCCATGTGGTTATACTAATAAACTCTCTTGTACGTGTTCTTCCATTTCTCCCAACGTAATACGTTGTATTTCTGTAATTTCCTTGTTTTAGTTTAGAAAATGTTTTAATTTAGAAAATTATAAATTTAGAAAAATGTTTTAATTTAGAATTTTTTTAAATAACTGTGATACTTATCTATTTAACTAAAATGTAAAAGCCCATATAGGCGTGTAATAAATAAATAAATTATTGTCGTATTATATTAAAACGAAGAAATATTTAAAACCAGAACTAAAAATTATAATACATCAACTTAAATGTAACAGAAAGAATTGCAATCAAGCATGTTCAATACTTAATCCAACTTCTGAAATTAAATATCTTGATATATATATAGATCAACATTTTAAATGGAAAAAACAAGTTTGTGAACTTGTCAAAAGAATTAGAAAATGTATTTGTATATTTATAAGACTAAGAAATGTTCTTAGATTAGAAAACTTAAAAAGAGTGTACTTTGCAATTGTTCAATCTATATTGCAATATGGTATTATTGGTTGGGGAGGAACTTATAATAATATTTTAAATCTACTCAAAATTGTTCAAAGATTGATAATTAAAGTAATATTGAAAAAAACCATCCAAATTTTCTACTGAAATTCTCTTTTCAATATTCAATGTACCTACAATAGACAAAATATATAAAAAATATTCAATACTACAAATTTACAAAGAAGTACAGTAAATAACTTACAATTCCATTCATCAGCAAGATATCAGAATACTATCAAAATCCCTAAATTTTGTACAAAGCACACACAAAATACTTATCTCTATCTAGGTATAACATATTATAACAAACTACCATTATATCTGAAAGTTATCGAAAATATTCAGGAATTTCAGCAAAAATTAAAAAAAAAAACCTAAAACTACTATAATAGTCCATATCTCACTATTATTATAATTATTTCTTTCAAATCCTTTATTGATAAATCCTGCATTTTCTTAATTATCCTTTGTTTTTGCCATATTGTATTATTTACTTTCACACATGATATTACATAATTGAACTAAAATTCCCTCACCAAACACAAGAGCCTCGTCTCTCTATGGTGAGGAAAAGCTATTCTCATCTAAAGTGAGGTCTAGGTTAGTTCTCCAGTCTCTCCCAAAGTGATGAAATGTAATCGCCGCCAAGACCTAAAAAAAACCTCACCCCATTAACCTGGCACCCCTGCTAAGTCACTAAACGTAGCCTACCACTTGGTGTGACCTATGGCAGGTGTTGGTTATCCAAAAAATGGTTCCACAGGAAAACAGTTTTTAGTTTTCGGAATCGTTCACAAATATTTAATTTTTTTGGATTTTATTGCAAAGCGAAAATATTTTTACAATCTGACAAAATACGCCCAATTTTTGAAGGGAGTTGACCTGCTGAGATTATGTGAGTAGCTTTTTTATGCCACCCATGTTCCTTCAAATCCTGAGTTTCTCTAACATTTAGAATGAAGCGGAGTTAGGAAATTTTACCGTATTTTTTTATGCCAGGCACGTGCTCCCATCCCTTCGGGCTAAATGTAGTTGTGGTCTAACACTCTGGTGATAGATGTAACGTCATCACTCCCTGCGGTCATTTGGTATGACTTTCATAAAAAAAACTGTAATGCGCTGTAATTTCATCTGTCTGGTGATGGGTCATTCGTACGAATGATATTAATCATAAATGCTCCTATCTCATTTATTTTATCGTCTCTGTCAGTTTTTCTGTGAATACTGCACAAGAGTCCCAATTGCTCTTAACCGTCTGGATCCAAAAGGAAAAATGAGACTATGCACCTCCAAGTGATTAGCGTTTTTTCAAAATTCGATAAATGCTTTATTTAAATATGATTTAAGATTTTCACGGCCAAAAGTATTTTTGTTGTTTATTTTTGGGATATTACGCCGTGTTATACACATCTGCCCTGATGATAGACACTGTAATGTTGTCCGAAACGTCGGCTAAAGAAGGAGTTAGCGTAACACGGCATATTATCCCAAAAATAAATAACAAAAATGCTTTATTTAGTTTCACAAATTTATTTTCTTTTGTGGTTACACTGTATGAGAAAATTTAACTAATGAAAAAAAAAAACAAATGGCCCCAGAAGAATCTGATTACAAAATAGGGATGAGGAAGGTGGGGAATTAACGGACATTCGGATGTGGTCATTAAACACGGCTAAATTCATTTCAAGCAACATCTTTCACCAGGGTGATACTGAAAGTATTTACCACTCTGAAACGTGCCGCAAATGATACTATAATGTGTGTATTTTCTTTGTTCTATGAAAATAATTATATATTTTTATTTCTTTTTTTATTAAGTTAAACGAATTTTACAATTTACTTTTTTAACTTAAATACAAATATATAAAATTAATTTTGTTTTATCAACATAAGGTTAAAAAGTTTAAAAAAAATATATATATATTTACACTTTTCTCCGTTTTTAGGGTCTCTGGAAGGAGATTATATATTTGAACACCCTCGTGAACAATGCTTCTCTTGCCACTTTCAGTCGTAACCGCATTTGTGTACAATTTATTATTTTGTCTAGTACTCTAGCTCGTGTACTTGTTACGTTTTTATAAATGTTGTGTTTGAGTTTATAAGTCCATTTTGTATTTTGTAGATTAAAAGGCAAGTGTTATATTCGTACAAAGATCTTATATTCAGAAGGTTCAATTCCTGGTATAGTTTTTTTGTGGGAGAGTCTGGGTTATAATTGAACAGTTTTTTAATAACTTGTTGACTGAGCGTAGCGAAGTTCTATTTTTATTTGTACGCTTTGCATTTCTTCGATATGTAAATTTGTTTGTGTGTTCGATGTCCGTCAATCCTTTCAAGGTGGTAGCCGTGTTAGATAGTGCATTTTTACTCCGCCAGAGTTCGCATGTGCTTTACGAGGTATCAAGTCGGAATAATTAACCTTATGCAAGGTCGACTGTTCACATAGCTACTAGTTTTAACCACCATTTTAATCAAATATGATATAAGAAAAAAACATAAAGTATAGAAAAACAAATATAGGAAAAATATTATAATAATAAGCGAAGGGAAACGGTAATTAATAAGTTATTAGTATATATATAGCCCTACACGAAGGCCGTCGTGAAGGTCGCGGGTTCGAACACGTCGTGTGCAAATAAATTTGATTAAATTAAATTATTAATTAAATTATGTTATTTTACATTTAATTCATAAAAAATAATATATAGTATATTTGCGGCAGGTTCCAGAGTGGAAGATACTCTCAGTATCAGTATAAGTGTAATACTACCATTCAGAATTATTTTTAACATTATTCGGTAAATAATGTTGCTTTAATGGCTTTAGCCGTGTTTGGTAACCAGATCTGAATAACACCTTCCTCTTCTCCATCTCCTTCCCCTCCCTACCTTCAGCCTCACAGCATACCCCAATTGGGGATGCTAAAGTCTCATTGCCTACAGACGGGAACAGTTGGTACTCTTGTGCGATATTCACATTATAAAAAACAAAACTAAAAAAATCTTTTCAATTTTTTTTTTTTGTATTTTATGGACCTTTGGTTCTGAAAAATGTAGACAATTTTTAAAACAGAGGTTAAAACGAAGATAATCATTTTAATTTATTTAATATCGGTGTAATTGAAGAAGCACGTTTAACTCGTTAAGTTAAAAATAAAAATAAATAATTATCGTAGACTTCAAAAAGTCAATAGATGTCGCATATTAATAAAAATGGATAAATTTATCCCGACATTATTTAGATAGCATTTTGTTCGAGTTGAATCTTGCAATCATACAGAAAGATAGCAGCCAATAAACATATGCGTTAGGATAATGAAGATAATGCTGGTAGTTCTCACCCGAAGTATGATACAGTTAAATATGACCGAATCGGATAGGGACACACTAGCTCAGTTGGTAGAGCGACGGTCCTGAAATCCGAAGGTCCTGGGTTCAAATCCCAGATGAGACCTGATTTTTCTGTTTCAGATCTAGATTGAGTTTCGTAAATATTTTTTTCATTAATTAAAATATTACACTTTGAGGTTTAACTCATTAAGGGCCACCTGTTTCATCAGAAAGCTAAATCGTGAACTAAATTCAAATTTTAACCTTCAGTTATAGTAATAAGGAAGTTAAACAGGATCACGCGCTGTTTCAAGCTCACTTAAGCTAAAGCAAAAAGCTCGTTGTTTGTTTTTGGGGTGTTAGCCCGTGTTGTGCTACCTCCTTCTTCAGCCGACGTTGTGGACAGCGTTGCAGTGTCCATCATCAGGGCAGATCCGGCAGATCCGACGATGTGAAATTGTTAGTGTTAAGTGTGTGTGTGTGTCCAAGAAAATAAGCACACACTTAACAATAACAATTTCATATCGTCGGATCTGCCGGATCTGCCCTGATGTTGGACACTGCAACGCTGTCCGAAATGTCGGCTAAAGAAGGAGGTAGCACAACACGGCATAACACCCCAAAAACGGCAGATCCGGCAGATCCGACGATGTGAAATTGTTAGTATTAAGTGTGTGTGTGTCCAAGAAAATAAGCACACACTTAACAATAACAATTTCACATCGTCGGATCTGCCGGATCTGCCGTTTTTGGGGTGTTATGCCGTGTTGTGTTTGTCCAAGAAAATAAGCACACACTTAACACTAACAATTTCACATCGTCGGATCTGCCGGATCAGCCCTGATGATGGACTTGTTGATTTTTGGTATGCATTTCACAACATAACAATTATTGTTAAGCTACTTAGTTTAGGCCGTTGGTAAAAATTGCCGTGAAAATCTAAAAACGTATCTGACCGTAAATTATATTTGAAAATCAGAAAACCTGGCAAAATATCTGGCTTTATATTCTTCCGCGTCGTAGGATCTGACAGCTTTGTTCCGATAAAAATATTTGTATGAGTCTTTCCAAAAATATGACGTTCTATTTTAATATATACGATATAATAAAAATGTTATTTGCTTTTCAAAAATTCGAGAGCTTCCCAAATAACCATATTATTGACGCGGGATCGAAATGTTTTTGGTTTTCAATGCAAGACATATTGGATGAGAAATTCATCGTCACCATCATCATCTTCTATAATATATATATCATGATTAGTAGGTAATCGATTTTGAAGCGCGAAATTTCGTAGCTAGCGTTGATACTGACAACTCCTGGCGATTCACATGTAGGTAGATGGTAAACATAATAATATAAATGCAGGAATTAACGTGTTTACCTATATTCTGAATGATTGTCTATCACAAGGATGTAATGTGATACCCATTGAACATATAAATCATCATCTTTTATAATGTTTATCATGATTAATAATCGTTTTTGAAGTGCGAAATTTCGTAGCCTCCTCCAACAGAGCTGAACAAAACTGTTAACCCTTAAAAAAATTGGCGTATTTTGTCAGAGGCTAAAAATATCCCCGCTTTGTAATAAATTGAACATTTGTTAACGTATTGGAAAACTAAAAACAGTTTTCGAAAGGTGATGAAATAGGCTTTCAAATTTCTATATTAAAAATTACTATGTACTTTTTTAAATAAATTTTTTTTTTGCGAAAACTTTAAAAAGTGTTCAAAATGGCTCACTTTACTTTTTTTTCTAACTAAAATTACTGATAATGAAAAAAAAATAAAACACATACTTATTTCATTAGATAAATGAATTATAAACCTTACTGTCACCTCACTTTTTTTCGTTTCATGTAAAAAAATTCTTAAAAAATTCACAAAGTTCCATAATTTTTTTTCAAATTGCTATCGGAAACTTTGGTTTCAGAAAGGGGTAAATTTTAATTTTTTTGTAATTTTCTTTTAGATTTGAATATATAGTTTATTGTATTCTCTTTCCAATACCGTTTAGATCACATTTCTGACTATGATAGTAAGGGAGAAAAAACGATTTCTGTGAGACCTATGTGAGCTGGGACAAATATGGTCTCCTGTGATTAAACGGTTTAAATATGCCAATATGGCGGAGTAACTATATGGTAACTGTCTGTTTTTGGAGAAAGTTAAAAGTAACGTAAAACAAGCAGTCAAATTGATTGAAAAACGCATTTTGGTGAAATTTATCTTTAGTAACTGCTTTTAGTATAACCTAAACTGTAGCTAGCGTTGAAACAGACGGCCCTAAGTTAAAAAATAAAAATAAATAACTATTCCAACGCTGAACCAGCGTGTAAGAATCTAATAAGTAAGACAGAACGCGTACAGTTTCGACTGTACGATTTTTAACGAAGGGTTCGCTTAGGAGTAATCCATATAGGTGCAGGTACTGTAAAGCAGGGCCCGCGGCTGCACGAGGAGCCGCACCACCTTTGATTTACGACGGTGGGCAACTTTTTAAATGACCCGGCAATAGCGGCCGATCTGCTTTGTTTTAAGCCTGCGATCGTTATCCACTTTGGTTTTTTCATTTTATGTATTTTTTTAGAAAAGTGTAGGTACTTGTTTACGAAAGTTTTCTTTTGAAGATTGAATCATTTCAATGTTTTGGAAGTGGTGAAAGAAATGTAAGAAGAGATTTACTAACTTATACATGTTCATATAATATGTTTTTGTTATTATTGTAATAATATTATTACCAAAATCGTTGTTAGGCGGACTCTCTGGATTTTCACAGACATCAAAATTTATTGTCCTCGTGAACTGTGAAATGACCACAACTGGGCCAAAGATGTCGCTTAAGTGTCATTTTGGATTCTGATTTCAAATTATTGAAATGGTATTGTGCCATGAAAACTGTCGTATCATTGTAATTTGATCATTGAAGAATCATTGTGACTTATTGTGGTTGAATAAAATTCAAAACTTAACTTGTGTCTGTCACAAAATATCATTAAATTGTGCTTGGTGTTAAACACTAAAGTGTTGGTGACTAAAAATCATCTGAAGGCCTCCTATGCAACATACGTCACTTTATAAGGTTGGTATATTCTATTTAACATTGAGATCGTTGCCGATTGCCATTTTTTAAATATATTTTTAGGGTATTATGCTCAGAGAGTTTTGGGGCTATTTACATGCCAGGCTCACATATTATGATTCAATAGGTTAAGATGAAAATATCACTGCTGATAGTTGAAATCAGCAAAATGAGAAGTTTAGGGCGCACCCCTCACATTTTGTAGTTAGAACTTTATTTTTCGTCATTTTAGTTTTTTGGCGCACAATCAATAATTTTTGGTACAGAGTTTTCATATTGGATATTGGTTTCATCATTTTTTAAAGTATCTAAATACTTATTTACGCACGCTTGACTTGGGGGGTAAACTAGCGAATGTGTAACGAAAAGTGAAATGCGTTGCGAGGAGAACGGGCTCATTGTAGAAGCAAGAGAGAGCAGTGCGCGCGCACATTTTCTTTCTCTCTCCCTCTCATAGCCAGTGCACGAAATATTTCAGTCAGTATTTTGAAATACCAGTGAAGCGCCAAACGCAGGGGGGGGGGAGGGGGGAGCGGACGTCGATGCGCACGGCTTAATCGGGCGAGGCGAACGATAATAAATTTAAATAAATATTGGTAGAAAATTAATATATGTACATGTATATATTTTGTACATATAAACATATATATATGGACATATATATAGATGGAGCTAAAGAAGTATTTACTTCAGTCGTGAGGTCAAAAGCACACTCATTTTTCCTTATGTCAAGCTGGTGGCGTAAGTCTTGAAGTTGAGCCCTCTGCAACATTGTTTGGTCGTTATTGACCTTGATACCATTTTTCAGTTTTGCATTTCTAGTGAAAACCTTACGTGCCGAGACAGAATCCTTAAATTCGACCTGAATTGGTCTAATTTTGTTAGATTTTTGTCCATCCAGCCTATCCATCTTTACCACATTTGATATTATTTCTCTATTTACGTCATTGATTGCTGAAACGACTTTGTCTGTGTCCATTGTAATAGTCGTTGTTGTTGATTCTGATATCCTCTAGTTTAATAGAGTAATATTCTTCGATCAGATTTTTCCATTCCCAGCCTCCACGAGCAAATTATGAAGAAGTGTTATTTACTAGAGTTTAGGTTTATCGATTATTCTTTCATATGTTTCAATATTATCAACGAGAATCCTCACTTTTACTCATATGTCTGTCATATTTCCAGAGACGACAAATAGTACTGACAATATTTTTGTCACCTGATCTCTATTGATTTTGAGCGCAGGATCAGTGATGGCTTTATGGAGGGCACGAATTGATTCCGTCGCTATATTTAAAGATAACACGACACTGTCGTTGTTATTAATTATGAAAAATAATAAATTAAATATTTTTGTTTTGTTTGTTTTTTTTATTTTTTATATTAACTCCATACAGGAGGCCTTGAAAAAAATAATTTCCCTCGGGGCTTATGTCATCTTTAAAGATGCTGCGTGGAGGCTTTTTGAGGAGAGGATGGAGTGAACATCGGTTTCTCCTTCCTACAACCCATGTTGTAGGAAGGAGGAAACACAGAGGCTGGCAAATCGTTCCACAGCCGAGCTGTTGAATTCAAGAACGAGTCGTAAAAACGACCCGGTCTCATGTGACAAATGTCAACCGTGTACGTATGTTGGGTGAGTGTTTGGCGTGTTTCCCGACTATGCACCGGTGCCGAGGGGATCAATGACACTAGTTCTTTGGAGCATCTTACATTGAAATACCGGTAGAACAAGAATAGCATTTCCACCCGGCGTGGCGCTTGTATCTACTCTAAGGATTGCAATCCGTTTGTTAAGACGGGAGAATCTATCAAATGGACCGTCCGTTTCTGCACAGAGTCGAGGGTGTTTTTCAGGTACTTTGGGGCTCCAGACCAGAGGTGGCTGCCAAATTCAACCGTGGGGCGCACTTGCGATTTGTACAGGGTTAGCAGTTGTGTACTATTAAAGTATCTGCGGGCCCTGTACAGTACGCCCAGTTTCTGAGAGGCTAACTTAACTCTGGCCTCGATGGAGCCCCCATATCTGAGCTGGTCACTTAGAGTTACACCGAGCATATCAATGGAAGACCTGTTCGGAAGAATGCTACCGTTGAAGGAGACTAGATAGTCATTTCGATCCCTTTTAGACGTAATCAGACATGATTGGGTCTCTGGTACCCCAAGAGAAAATACTCTCGAGGTAAGCGTCCATTCTTTGCTTCAAAGCCCTCCGAGCCATCGGAATTTGTGCACCCTTTGGGGGCTTGTCAAACAAAAAGCAATCATGGACTGTACTGTCATCCGCGTAACAATGAATTGGTGCACATGTCAAAAGGTCATTGATGTGCAACAGAAACAAAGTCGGAGACAGAACGCCACAAGCCTGGGACGACAGCATTTATCGAATGCGATGAAGAGGTGAAACCGTCAGCAACCGTCTGAATCGACCTCTCCCTCAAAAAGTCGGCAATCCACCTGCACAAGGATGCGGGAAGTCCGTAAGAAGGCAAAGTCAAAGGCCTTGGAAATGTCCAGCGCAACCGTTTGGGTCTCACCGAAACGTTCCAGGCACCGCCCCCAAACATGCGTCACATACGCCAGAAGATCACCGCACGAGCGGTTCCGCCGGAATCCGTATTGACGGTCGTTAATAATTTTGTTCTTCTCGAGGTATGTGAGCAGTTTGTCGTTGATCACACGTTCCATCACCTTGGATAGAACTGATGTGATCGCTATTGGACGGTAGTTGGCCGGGTTGGAGCGGTCACCCTTCTTTGGAATAGGATGGATGACCGCTTTTTTCCAACCAGAGGGTACAGAGCCAGAATTCAGGGACATTTTGAAAAGCTTTGTCAAAATCGGAGCTATTTCTGCAGTATTTGTTATTCATTATGAAAAATAAAAGTTTATTTGTTTAATTGTGTGAAAGAAATAACTTGTGAATTACTAGCACAATCACTTGCGAATGTGCAGCTCTACCATAGTCCGGTAAATCACATTAAATTAAGGAAAATTTCAGTTTAAAAATATGACGTTTTTTGTCAAAAGGGGTTTGTTTTATTAAGGTTTAAGTGATCTTGTGTTATGATTATAATTAGGTCAGGTAAGATTGCTCCAGCCTTATTAAAACGCAGTTAGATCTGAACGAGGAACAAAGAAGGGGATGATTTTTACTAAGCCCTTTATTGAAATTAAAAACTCGTCAGAGTAAATCTTGCTTAGCGTCATTATATGAACATTAGAAATCTAGAATAATGTGCAAGTGAAGTACAGTGGTAAATGCTGCAATTTGTGAGGAGATACTAGAGGATGAAAGTAGGCTTCAAAATAAAGATTAAAAATAATATTTAGTGTATTTGTGGCACGTTCCAGAATGAACTTGAACCCTGCTTTGAACTAATAAACGATTACGGGGGTATTTCACCATCCTCTTTATAGCTTTTCCATAGAATAAGGAGTGGTAAGTGATTGGTTATCCATTTTACTTGCGTACCTTGTTTTTCCTTCGCATATAATCACTCAATTCCAGCAAATACCATTTGACCTTGATTCGTTTTCAGTATTTACGGTCCATCACAAGTGCTTTTGAAGGTGTAATTCGTAAGCAGTTTTGCATGCAACATTGTTGTTCACAGTTTAAATTGTTACATTTTTCATCGTGGATTATAATATTAAAGTTTTATTAAGGTATTTTCTATAAGAAGAATAATACTTACATTTATTGAATATAGTGAGTTGGTTTTTATAAAGCAACGATTTTAAAGCATGCATATCTCGATTTGAAAGTTTGTTGACTATAATATTATGCTAATATTGTACATTTTATTAATAACATAGTATTAATCTGCATGAGATTAATTCACCTTTGATGAGGAACATGCCTTTCACGGATTTTTCACGAAAGGTTTCACAGATTTTTCTCAATTATTGACGTATTTATTCTTCTTCTTTTGTATGGTGGGGGGTTACAGGGGGACATCTAGGTCTGCGAGTCAGTTTAGGGCTTCAGGCGTCGCCCTGTGGGACCTCACCAATCCCGCCAGGAAAAAAATGGAGCGGGTATTCGTTGACCACATGTTCGGTGGTCTGCTTCGCACCGAATTCGCACATCACCGGCCCTATTTACACGGAGAAAAATGTTATTCTGAAATACGATCATTAAAACGGGACTGAAGTTCTTACGAACAAATGGTTTCAATGTTTATTGGCGGGAAAATGTAAGAATAATTTGTTGGTATACGTACGAAATTTGTTCTAATAATTGATAATTATAATTCATTCTTACATTTTCCCGCCAATAAACATTGAAACCATTTGTTCGTAAGAACTTCAGTCCCGTTTTTAACCATTTTACGAATAAAATGATCGTATTTTAGAATAAAATTTTCTCCGTGTATGCATCATATGGGCACAGCGGTTATGGGAGCAACTTATCCTATTGATGGCGGACCAGAATCTATCTACTGTCAAAAGACACGTAAACTCTCAAAAACAACATAGCATTACATGAAACATCTTGAAACGTGTTTTCATCGATTCATTCAGAAGTATTTTCATTCTATTAACCAATTTTTTCACTAAGATCAAAGCGTTTGACTAAAGATATCTCATAACAGGTATAATTTGGCAGAATTAATAAAGGTAATATTCCTGCACGAGAGTGTTTATCTTCTCGACATCTTCAAGCCCCCAGATCTGGCAAACGACGCATAATCATGGTCGCTAGAAGCCACTCTTACAAACTACAAGATACAGAAAATGATAATGAACCCAAACTATAAATAATAATAATATAAAAAGAAGCATCAACTATCGTCTACCGATCTGTAAAAGCGGGTTTTTTCTATGCCGCATGAAATATGTGATAGAAATATTTATTTATTGTTGCCCGAGGACATAGGATAATAACGTACACGTATGGGCCTGGCGAATGGTCAATTTATTTATAGGTTCATAAAGTTCTATCGATGCAGCTGTGATTAAACCACATACCCATAAAGATATGTTCCGAGCTTCGAAGATGGCGGAAATTGGGAAATCAAGTGTCGATGATTTAAGAGGCTAGACTTTGAACCACACGCGGAACACCCGCGTTTGTCATTCTGTCCCGCTCACAATAAGCTCACGCACACTTACAATACATGCGAATGCGAAATGTGCGAATGAGACAACGCTCAAATTTTCCTACAGAAATCGCTCGAAAAGGGGTATATGGAGAATACACTTTTGTACACCGAAACTTTCACGAAATTGAAATTTAAAAAAAAAAAAAAATTTAAAAAGAAGAAGCTACGTCGGTAGCTTTTTATAATTTTATAATTCTTTATGAGAGTTGAGTTAGCAGCACTTTTTCCTTAAGTAATATTTTTTGATAAATCGTACATGTTTGACAGTGAATGTTTACGTTAATACGAAACGCATCAAAAATTCGAAAACATACCGACATAGTTTTCACCCTCTAGAAAGCAGTATAAAAAATATATTCATTTTGTGTAATTTTCGATGTAGAAAAGTAATTTTTCCCGGGTGTCCTTTTTGTATGGGTCGAAAAGCGAAGTCTATCATCTTAAAGTGTTTTCCATGAACGAGGAATGCAGGTGATGGGTCAATATATTGTTATTACACGTAACTATCATTTATTAATATAACTAAAGATTTTATTTGAACCTTTTGATTTGTAATATTTTTTACGATAAATAATAACCCTTTTTTCTCTCTGATTCTTGTGAATTCTAGCTATTTACGTAAAAGTGGCAGAAGTGTCACAATAAAAATATTGTTGTTTAGAATTCAAATGGCTGAATCGAAGGAAACTTTTACCCTTTCGTCTAGAAATAACCTATAAACGAAAAATCAACAACCTAATCAATGTAAGTTTTTATTTAGTTTTAACAGTATGGAAGATCTACAGTCGCTCGTGTCTAGAATGAACGAAGTATGTATGAAGAATGAGTTAATTATGAATGTAAGTAAGTCTAAAGTCGTGGTATTTTAAAAAGAGAGAGTACGAAAACAGTGTGCAATATAATTGTGAACGATGAATACTTGGAGCAGGTGGATGAGTTTGTGTATTTGGGTAGTATGTTTACGAGAGATGGGAAGGCTGATAGAGATATTGAAAGAAGGGTAAATGCAGGTAACTCCATTAATGGAGGACTGAATGCCGTTGGCGCTAACAAAAAGCTGTCCAAAGAAGCGAAGTTAGCAGTTCACAACGGAGTGCTTGTACCTACCCTGATGTATAGCAGTGAGGCATGGAACTGGCAGATGAAGGATGAAAGTAGACTGAATGCTGTTGAAATGAGATCCCTGAGGCGCATGTGTAGTAAAACCATGTATAATCGTGTAAGAAATGTGGAGATTCGAAAAGAATGCAAGGCTGATGTGAGCGTAACGAGTAAAATTAAGAAAGGAACCCTCAGATGGTTTGGGCATGTGGAGCGAATGAACGAAGAAAGGAGCGTAAGGAGAATATATCATGCAAGTGTGAATGGTATAAGAAGCAGTGGCGGTTCGTGACTTTTGGTGAGTTAGAGTGCTAATATTTACAAAAATGGCATTATTGATGTCGTTGTAGCCGAAAAATATATATATATTTTTTTCGAATTTTTTTTTTGTATGAAGATTTTCAGGAAATTTCAGTTTTGCCGTGCGCCGCACAGATTTCCTGAAAATCTTCATACAAAAATTTTTTTTTCGAAAAAAAAATAAAAAATATTTTTTGGCTACAACGTCATCAATAATGCCATTTTTGTTAATATTAGCCCTCTAGCTCACCAAAAGTCACGAGCCGCCACTGATAAGAAGTAGGGGACGTCCGAGGAAGACATGGCACGATCAAGTGAATCAGATAATTGAGTCGGGCCATGTCAAGAGTCAGAAAAATAGAAGAGTATGTATGAGACGATGTATGAATTTGAATGAGGCAAAGAGTGTGTGCCAAGACCGAGGTGTTTGGAGGTCCGTCCTCTCTGCCTACCCCTGCGGGGAAACAGCGTGATGGTTAGTTAGTTAGTTAGTAAGTTTTAGTCAAAAAGTTTTACTTCAACCGCGCGTAAAGGTTAGACGCACTCAATTTGTTTCTACAATAATTTGTCAGAATGAACTGAATTAATCCAGTAGGTTGGTATTGCTATCTAAAATAACATAATATCATATATTATTCATCTCACTTCCCACAGTTGGTGTGGCATGTCAATTGTCATCCCCCAGATAAACGTATCAGTGTTCCCAAGGGATCGTGGTTGGTGCCTGGTTATTTATAGTAAATTAGTCACCCCATGAGATAGTACGTCCATTGCGGCTGGCGTACTTTATCCTGTTATGAGATCAGGGGGTGGTTTGTATTAAAAATGGGAGGTGGGTGGAAGGGGTGGTCGCATTTATGATTTTTCACTTGTATAGAATGGTGAAACAAATTGAAGAGAACTAAAAGTTTTGGATAAGTGAAAAATCCTAAGATAAAATTTGGTGCAATGAAGGAGGCCTCCGCCAAAAGCTCTACGCCAAAAGGCTCATGAAAAAGAAGAGATTTTTGGAGGCGGGTCATTTTGGAAAACGGGAATGGGTACCGCCGCCCTGGAAATCATTCATTGCACAATCAAGCCATAGGTCTCCCCAAGTGGTTCGCCACGTTTGGTGGAGTTGCCGGGTTCATGGGGTAAGATGTGTCTAGGTCTTGGCGGCAGATGAGTCTGCCCTATGCCCACGGACTGCGAGATACAGGTTAAAAGAGACTTTTGAGCTCTCCAGCCGGATTCTCTCGACCCGTCGTCTTGCACCGCAGTTGGAGGGATAGATTAATGGTAGGTTCAGACTGGACGACGTACGTACGCATCGCTACTCAAACAATGCTTAGCAACCCATACATTTTCTATGAAAATGGCCACAGACATCGCACGTCGCAATGCGTGTGGCCAATGTGATTCTAAAACATAAATTTTCATTGAAAATCTATGGTTGCTGAGCAGTCCAGATATTGTTAGGCGTAGCGATGGGCACGTACGTCGACCCAGTCTGAATCTACCATAATACATTCGTCATTCCTCGACACACTGAATGAACTGACACAATGAACTGACCCCCAGACATCTACCCACCCTTCCAAAAGGAAAAGTCCTTCCCAAAACTTTCTCTCCTCCGGTTGCTCAAAAAGATTGATATTCCGCTGTTTAGTATAGATTTAGGTTGCAGATAGTATAGATTTAGGTTGTAGGTAAAAATCAACATGAAAATTGGTTTACAGATTAGGCTGGGTTTTAATGGACGTATTTGACTTACTTTAGTAAAAAACGAAAATCAAATTTTGGTTTCCGGTGATTTCTTTTCATGTTGTTTTTTTGTTTTGAATATTTGCTCATAACCTAACAAAAACATACCACATGTCATCACTGCTCACTCAGCCGAGTAACCAAATAAACCCTCACCCCGACCATAACTAATAAAATTAATTATCATAAATTCATTACTGCATTAACTGTAAACTTCATAATCATCAATTATTAGATATATTATCCGTAAACTTCATTATCATCAATTATTATATTATCTGTAAATTTCGAAATCATAAATTCATTGTTTCATTATCTGTATACTTCATTATCATCAATTATTATATTATCCGTAAACTTCATTATCATCAATTATTATATTATCTGTAAACTTCGTTATCATAAATTCATTGTTTCATTATCTGTATACTTCATTATCATCAATTATTATATTATCCGTAAACTTCATTATCATCAATTATTATATTATCTGTAAACTTCGTTATCATAAATTCATTGTTTCATTATCTGTATACTTCATTACTATCGGGTACGTTTTTAGATTTTCCAGGCCAAAAGCATTTTCGTTGTTTGTTTTTGGGGTGTTATGCCGTGTTGTGCTACCTCCTTCTTTAGTCGACGTTTCGGACAGCGTTGCAGTGTCCATCATCAGGGCAGATCCGTCGATCATTACTATCAATTATTATTTTATCTGTAAACTTCATTGTTATAAATTAATAGTTATATTATCTGTAAACTTCATTACTATCAATTATTATTTTATCCGTAAACTTCATTACCATCAATTATTATTTTATCTGTAAACTTCATTGACGTTAATTTATTGTTATATTATCTGTAAACTTCATTATCATCAATGATTATATTATATGTAAACTTAATTATCGTAAGTACATAGCTGTATTATCTGTAAACTTGATTATTATAAATTCATTGCTGCGTTAACTGTAAACTTTAATATCATAAATTATTATATTATCAGTAAACTTAATCACCATAAATTATATTATCTGTAAACTTCACCCGCCATAACACAGGGAAATCCCTAGCATGGCGGATGAAATAACACACTATCTATACAATGTACAAAATTCATTTAATAAATAAATAAATCATAAATAATAACTGGCTTTATGTTTTGAGTTGTAAAAAAAAACATTAAATATGTCACCTTTAATTTCATTTAAATTTTTTATTCAAAATTATGTCGTATTAAGGAATCACTGGTTAAGTCAAGTATTTTCTTTAACATCCCGTATGTTATATTTATATTATTATAATAGGAAATTTCTAATAAAATATTAATGAGGAATATATGAAAATATTAACGGAACTGTTCCAAGTCTAGTAAATGAATTAAATAGTTTAATTTCGCCAAATTAACAAAGAATAACCGGAGAAAATCTTCACAGTGACGCCATCGACTGCAAAGTTAACCGTGTCATACTGTAGATCATTTCAACTTGTATCTCGCATAAAAAAGGTTAAATTAAAGAACTTAATTTGAAGGTGGTACCTGAACAACTTTTTTTTGTGGTCGTTATTATCAGCACGCGCCGTTGATACCAGATCAAATTATCTATCTATCTAAACATCACGTAGACCGCTGCAAAAGAGTCCCGACTGCTCCCAATAGTCTGGAGCCAGTGACACCATGGCATCCCCAATGGGGTATCTTCACAAACAATGAATGCCGTTAAAATGTGTGTAAGAATTAAAGTTTATTTTTCGGATTTGATCATTGGATTAAAAATGTGTTTTCTTAAAATATTTGTATTCATAATTATTGATCTGAAAAAATAACGCACATTCCGAAACGGTTCCAACTGTCTACAACGTCATTATAACATAGAAAACGCCATTGTCTGGTAAGACGACTGTCACCAACGTTGCCCGGCGTGACGTCAGCGCCGCCGAAATCACGAAAAAAACAGAAAACGCCATTGTCTGGTAAGGCGATCCGCCCACTGAGGCAACTGAAAACTCACAACTGCCATCTGTCTTTGTACGACAATGTGATGGCCCGCACACTACACAATCACTCAATAACCCGTTGTCAATGGTAACGTAAGCAGTGACTCGCGACTTGCACTGCTGATTGCCGTGGCCGGCCGTTGCTAGTTGCCAGCTGTCAGCTGATTGTTCTTCGTCTATGGTTAAACAAGCTTTTTAACCAATCAAGACATAGAAACCAGCCAGTTTTAGTTTGGTTTCAGTTGCCTCGTCAGTGGAGTGCCTAAGACGACTGTCACCGACGTTGCCCGGTGTGACGTCAGCGCCGCCATCAATCATCGAAATAAATCATCGAATGTCGTTTTGGCGGCAAATCTAAAATGGCACATTCTAAATCTTTACAGAAAATTTATTCGTTAACATAAAATAAAAATACATTCCTTAAAAAAACAGGGTAATTATCATTTTGGGGTATATCCATGATTTTAAGGGAAAATAGGGTATTTCACAATCCTATTGATAGCTTATCCATAGGATAACGTAGATATATTTTCGATTTATGACTGAGTTTGCTATTCGGTACTCGAACCAATAAATAGTGGCTGTATATCGGATAAGTTAGCCGAGTTTTCTACCTGTTGCGAATATTTATTTGTTTCATTAATATAGGTTATCCTACGGATAAGTTATCAAGAGGATGGTGAAATATCCCCTGAAGCTAGAAAGTACATTTTCCCACCAATAAACATTGAAACCCTGTTAATTTGTTCGTAAGAACTTCAGTCCCGTTTTTAACCGTTTTACCAATAAAATGATCGTATTTTAGAATAACATTTTTCTCCGTGTAGTTTTAAGAGTGTACGAGGTGTTAGCCTCTGTGTCTTTTTGGGGTGATGAACCAGAATATTTTTGCCATAGATTTTCTTTAAACTTGGAACATCAAACTGTTTAAAAATTGCTGTTTTTGATGTTCTTATGGGGACCTTTAGTATGATCTTTATGATGCAACTCTGCGATGTCTTCGGTTGTTTTACACGATATGATGCTACTGAGCCCTATCCTATGATTCCATACATAAAATGCTTGGTTCTGGTTTTATGATTGTGCACGGAGAAAAATTTTATTCTAAAATACAATCATTTTATTCGTAAAAACGATTAAAAACGGGACTGAAGTTCTCACAAACAAATTAACAGTGTTTCAATGTTTATTGGCGGGAAAATGTAAGAATAATTTGTTGGAATACGTACGAAATTACGCTTACCAACAAATTATTCTTACATGTTCCCGCCAATAAACCTTGAAACCCTGTTAATTTGTTCGTAAGAACTTCAGTCCCGTTTTTAATCGTTTTTACGAATAAAATTATTGGAATTTAGAATAAAATTTTTCTCCGTGTGAAAGGTGTTTGCTTCTGTGTTTTTTTTGAGGTGATGAACCAGAATGTTTTTGGCATCTAGTGACTAATTAAGGCCTCTTCATGCAACAACTTTTCGATCTGGATTGGTGATCTTTCACCAGGGCGATACTGAGAGTATCCAGCACTCTGTACCGGCGTGACAGTGCCCCTATTTAAGTACTTGGCAGTAATTCCTCGCATAATCGGCGCCATTGGCTCCAGTGGCTTAGCGAACGCGCTGGCCCCGGGCGCGCGCGTCTTATCTGCCCATTTGCATAATTTCATCTCGGCATAACCTATGCTAATTCCGAGCGCGGCGCAGGAGGGGCGGCATAAATTAGGCGCGCCACTGGCTGGCAGGGGCGGACTCGACGGGAAATTTTACCCGACGTATTTCGATCGATTTAAAACATTTTTCACTTGAACACTTTAAGTTTTTAATTGAAATACTAAAAAAATATTATTTCAAATTAATTTAATTTTTAAAGATAATATCTATACATTTGTAGAGCCAAAACGATATTTATATGAAATTAGCTCGATATAAAAAAATCGCAAAGTGTGATCGGAAAATGATAAAAAACACATTTTGTACAAGTATTTAAAATGTTATAGGTGTGAAAAAAATCATAGTATATCTTTCAATGCGACTTAAGCGTTTTTTGTCAAGAGTTTTACTCTCTTTTAAGCCAGTCGTGTTTTATTAATTTTTTTTACATTAGGTCCACACAGGAGGCCCTGAGGAAAATAATTTCCCTCAGGGCCTGTGTCATCTTTGGGGATGCTGTGTGGTGGGTATTTTTAAGGAAAGGAAGAAGAAGAAGTTCTGGGAAGAAAAAAGGTATGAGGGTTGGGTAGGAATCTGGGGTTCAGTGTGTCTAGATCATCCGCCGCCAAGACCTAGATAAACCTAACACCATGAACCTGGGCACCCCTGCTCCAGTCACTTGAACACTTGAGGTGACCTATGGCAGAGGTGTTGGTTATCCAATAAATGGTTCCCGGGGCGGCGTGACCCGTTCCCGCCTCCCAAATTGGAAATATTGCTAATATTAAAAAAATGTTTTTTAATATTAGCACTTTCTCTCTTACATTCATATTTACATATCTCCCTTTAAAATCATCATCTTTCAACGCTTACTGCCGAACAATAAAAAGGGTTTTATTCCACGAATCCCAAAAAATGATCTAGGCGGCTATGAAAGAAAACTGATGTCACAATTTTCTATAAGACTTTTTTCTCTAGTTTAATTTCTGAATTGAAGCAGCAAAAACCCACGGTTTACTCTGGCGTTATGAAATTTTCACAACAAATCTGGAACATCTAAGACAACGCAACGATTGTCATTCGCAATCATTTCCATTGCGCACAAGCTTTTGAAAATCCATTTAACTGTCGGGTCAAAAATAAATAATCATAGCGAAGCCCTGTTTTCAACTTTTTTTGGTATTTCATCTGTCCGTAAATGTGTTTGTTACGTTTCGGTTCCGGTTTCAAGATGGCGGCCGTTTTATTGGTTCAGTAAAGATAATTTTTTTAAATTGAGAAATCGTTATGTTTATTAATTAATTTTATGCTTCTATTACTACTTTAAAATCTTAGGATTTCAAAGAAAATTTTGGTTTTGATTTAAAATAGTAGACAATAATTAAAATACTCTTATTTGGGCGCGTGGTCTACTGTTCACAAAACTAGATTATAGATAATTAAAAAAAGTTTAATAATAGATATAAAATTTTAAATTTGATACTAATAAAATAAATCTTTTAAAAAGTGGTGCCCGAGAGGAGTTGAACGAAATAATAATTAATTCTTAATTTTTTTGGACCTGAAGTTTACGGCATTGAAGGGGCTTTAAACAGAGTTTTTCAAAATAAGATGTAGAAGGTGACCTTTCTCTTATTTTCTCAAGTGTTCAAAATTTTGTAAACTATCGGGTTCACTAGAAACGCTACGATTTTTTTTTTAGAAAAAACGAATTGATACACCTTCATTACTATGAAATACAAGTCATCCAGCGATTTACAATAAATTACCCAAAATTTTTACAATCTCAGAATCAAATTGTAAGATTTTGTACATAAATATCAAATCCACGTTCCATACCATCTTTATAAAAGATAGATTTGGCACATTATTTATTTATTATGAAAAACAGTATAATCCAATTACATTTCACAAATTACAGTATACATACGTACATTTAATTACATAGGTTAGTACATCAATAATATCAGATGAGATTAAAGAATACATTTATTGCGATCTTAAATTCGCTTTTCTTTAAATTGAAAATGTCAATCACAGAAGAAATGTGGTTTAGCAAAGTAGTCATTCTTCCCAAAGGCATGAACATTGGTAGGTTGGTCCTGCCTGTTGGAAAAATAAATAATCTGTGCTGTCTAGCTCTGATGAAATTATCGGGGACATATAGTAAAATTCGTTTCAGAATATCAGGATTGCAAATGTGCACATTTAGCAGCTTGTGCGCCACTAACACCATTGCAACATTTCTCCTAACGTCTAGATGATCTATTCCCAGCAATCCAGCGAGAAAATCAGAGGGACACAATACTAGCTCTGATAAAATTATCGGGGACATAAAGTAAAATTCATTCCAGAATATCAGGATTGCAAATGTGCCCATTTAGCAGCTTGTGCACCACTTGAAATATTTCTCCTAACGTCTAGACGATCTATTCCCAGCATTCCAGCGAGAAAATCAGAGGGACACAATACTTGCTCTGATGAAATTATCGGGGATATTTTAATGATACAACATCATTGGATTCACTTTTTTATTTAAATGATATTTTTACATTTGATAATCAAGTTAATTATCAGGAACTATTCAGAAGGATAAATGTGTAGATAATAAAACACAACCAACCAAGGTGACGCGCACAACAGAACGGCGTTCCGATCGTTGTCTTTTGTTATATTAGCTGTCGCTAGGTTACTGATCCAGTGTTTTAAATTATAAATGTTTTTGGTTGTTCAGTGCAATCTACACAATAAAGTAAATTCATTCCAGAATATCAGGATTGCAAATGTGCCCTTTTAGCAGCTTGTGCGCCACTTGAAATATTTCTCCTAACGTCTAGACGATCTATTCCCAGCATTCCAGCGAGAAAATCAGAGGGTAGTATCCGAACTCTCGCATGTAAAGGTATCGCATAAACTTTTTTTGCACAGTTCGTCCCTGTGTTTGCCGTTTGCCGGACACCGCACCGATGCGATGCTGAATATGGCCGCAGCGCCCCCGGGGCGTCTAAGGCAAGACTCTGCCCCTGGTAGAGGAATGGGGCACGGTATGTATGTGGCCGCTGGTATGGCCCATCCGCACTCCGCGCACTTCAAACAGGGGAACTGAAACGAGATGAGAGGCGACTTCAGACTGTATGGGAGTTAAGTACAAGGTAAGGTATTATTTCAATTGCAATTCCTTGATCTGTAGTTGACCTTGATTTGAATGTCTACAAAGACTTGTAATGTGATTATGTACTGAAATATTCCCAACAAGTGAATTTGGAATGTGTAATTGTGTATGTAAATCAAATAAGCGTTGATCCGTACTTACAGGTTTATTCCGCAATATTTTATTACAAGTAATGTATAATAATTTTAAAAAAAAACTGATGTGCTCAATTTACACAAAAACCTATTAACACCTGTGCCCCAGACAGGTTAATTATATGTTCTAAAATTGTCGATATTTGAAAATTTTATTTATTAACGACCCAGTGGACTTTCACACGGAGAAAAATGTTATTCGAAAAAACGATCATTTTAAAAGTAAAAACGGTTAAAAACGGGACTGAAGCTCTTACGAACAAATTAACAGGGTGTCAATGTTTATTTGCGGGAACATGTAAGAATAATTTGTTGGTATATATACGTAATTTCGTACGTAAACCAACAAATTATTCTTACATTTTCCCGCCAATAAACATTGAAACACTGTTAATTTGTTCGTAAGAGCTTCAGTCCCGTTTTTACTATTAAAATGATCGTTTTTTCGAATAATATTTTTCTCCGTGTGAAACTCCGCTAGGTCGTTAATAAATAAAATTTTCAAATATCGACAATCTTAGAACATATAATTAACCAATAACAATAAATGCAGTTAGATTAATTGTAAGGAAACAACACATAGATATGTATATAATAAAATTTTGTGCAAATTAGCAAAATACTAATGCGATGATTAAAATTCAATAATAATAATATAAACCTGAAATAGTAAGTAAAAATATAACCTAAGAAGGTACCTAAGTGTGCGCGCATACGCTTACAATATTAATTATAAGTGTTACAAACAAATAAAACTGAATAAATAAGAATGTAATGTTTAATCTTTATCACTAAGATAAGTAGGTGCTTAAATACCTAATAACTTAATTATAAATCATATATTGTATTAAATGTTTTTATTTCAAACAAGGAATCATACAATTTGTATTAGAAACTTCACTTCACTTCAAACATTCTTTAGACAGGTCGCAACCATAATAATATTGAAAAAGTGCACGGAGGAAAATGTTATTCGAAAATACGATCATTTTATTAGTAAAAACGGTTAAAAACGGGACTGAAGTTCTTACGAACAAATTAACAGAGTTCCAATGTTTATTGGCGGGAAAATGTAAGAATAATTTGTTGGTATACGTAATTTCGTAACCAACAACTTACTTATTAATTAATTCATTTTCCCGCCAATAAACATTGAAACTATGTTTTTTTTTATTTTTTTTTTATTTGTGATAATATATTACAAAATTATACATAATATTTATAATACATTATTCCCATTGAGTTTAATAAAACTCATTTCGGGAAGGACAACAATATACAATTATGAAAATTATTTTTACAAAAGAACACGAATTTAAAGGGCATACACAGGAAAATACACAGATATTAAAACAGACTAGGCACACTTGATACTGTTAGTTGAATACTTCATAAATACATCTAGAAAGATATACAAGAGTTAAATAAAAAATGTTAAATATGTCACTGGTTAATAAAGCTGCTAAAGATATACAAGCGTTAGAAATAAGGATTGCTCAATATGTCACGGGTTAATAAAGCTGTTGAGAAAATATACTTTTAGGTTTTTTGCCAATGTTTTTTTGTTTGATACTGGAAGTTTTAGGTTATTAGGTAATGCCTTATATTGCGTTTGTGCGACGTATTGTAAGGAATTAATTCCAAATTTAGTCGTGTGAGTAGATGACGATAAGTGTATTTGATTTTGAGATTGTGTTAATTTGTTTGTAAGAACTTCAGTCCCGTTTTTAACGGTTTTAACTAATAAAATGATCGTATTTTCGAATAGCATTTTTCTCCGTGAGCGAATGTGAAAAAGTCCAAATAAACACGACGATTGCCCATTTGAAAAAAGAATCTTTACTGAACCAATTGAAATGGCTGCCATCTTGGAACGGAAGCGCAACGTACAAACAAATTTACAGATAGACGAAATGCAAAACAGACGTGTTAAATCAAGGATTTCACGCGTCGTCGCCGTCTCTAAGCTTATGAAGAGTGTCCCTACTTGGGTTTGTTTTTTAAACAAATCTACAGTTTTATTCCTAGATTGGTGTAATTTTTCATACTTAATTTTCTACACACGAGGAAGGTCGCCGTTTAGACGCGTTTTTAAAAAACTACACGGCCTCCTCTTGCCATCTCTTAAAACAACGTTTTAATACACTTCTTGAAGAAATTTTGCTCACTTGATGCTCAAAGTGGAAAGTCTATTACAGTCTACATCTGTTTTTGAAAATCTCTGCCTAAAGCCCGGGAAACGCCGGGGACTTCATCTAGTAGTTAATAATATTGTCCAATCGACATAATGGTTCATCACACGATGACAAATCCCCATCAAATAGCATGTTAGTTTTTTATAAACTCATTGATCCCCCTTTTACTCAAATTGGGTACCTAATTACACCCCCCCTCCTACTCCCCCTCCCCTCCCAGGCCTCTAATCCTGGTAACTACTCAGTCTACCCACCGAAAGAATGTGCTCTATGCGTAGCAGGGCGAAATTACACAGGCACGAATTTCATGTATTCGTAATACACGGACGAAATTACAGACTGAGATTTTTACACATGGAGAGAATTACATGCGAAGAGAATTACACGAGGAGAAAATTACACGTAGAGAGAATTACACGAAAAAAGAATTACCCTTGGAGAGAATTACACTTGAACAGAATTACACTCAAGGAGAAGTACACGTGGAGAGAAACATAAGTGGTAACAATTACACTTGGAGAAAATCACACGTGGAAAGAATTACACGCGGAGAGAATTGCATGTAGAGAGAATTACACGTAAAGAAAATTAAGCTTGGAGAGAATTACACGAAATAGGGAATTACCCTTGGAGAGAAATACATTTGAAAAGAATTACACTCGGGGAGAAGTAAACGTAGACAGAACTATACGTGGTATCAATTACACTAGGAGAAAATCACACGTGAAAAGAATTACATGCTTAGAGAATTACACGCGGATAGAATTATATGTAATGAGAATTGCACGTAAAGAGAATCACACTTGGAGAGAATTACACGTGGAGAGAATTTTATAGAGATTAATATAGGGAGAAATACACGTAGAAAAAAAAACAAGAAGAGAATAACGCGTAAGTGCTTAAATTACTGCCGGAATTACACCCGTTACAAAACCTAAACAAACTTACCTTGGTGTTACATCTACTTAAATTACACACAATGGAATTATGAAATTAAACTTAGGTTTTTTATATGCATTTTATTTTGCATACTTACCTACACTTAACTGAAATTTGAGTTCAGACTTTTTGATGTGTGTAATTACAGTTTGAACTTCTTAAAATAAACTTAATGGAAAAAAACATTTCAAAAAAACCTAACCTAAATTGACCGAACCCACCTTTTGTTTTTTTTTTTTCAAAAAAGAATTAGGTATAGTAAAAATTTATTCATCACAAACTTAAACACTGAAAAATGTAACTTATTTAAAACAGGCCCAGTGTGTTATAATTCCAGTAGTTGTAATTTAAGTTCTTGTGTTTATTTCTTTTCACGTGTAATGATGACATACGTGCATGCGTAATTCCGTCCGTGTGTAATTCTGCCGATTGGTATTGTTTGAAATATACCCCTGTGTTATTTCGTCCCAACACCGCGTAAGCAAACAACGCAAGTGACAGTAGGTAACAAAAATAATAATTCATTATTACTTTGTCTTTTGCGACAGTTGTTGGTCGGAAAGAGCTAAACAGGCGATTAGTTTTTCACCCTGTTTGACAATCACCCAAGTAATGATCAGGTTGGTACTTCGCACATATATATCGTAATAGGAGATTTAAAAAAATATTTTCTGGTTAATCGTAACCCGGTAATGTTTGCCTTTCTTTTAAAAAATATATTTGTATTTTTTGGAATGGTATCGTTTAAATTTAGATATTTTTCGGAGTACATTAATAAATTTCATTTGAGTGCACATTTTGTATCTCAAGTCACTTTTGTAGAATGCACGCAAGAATAAATTATGATCTGCGGCTGTTTTATCTAATATGATACTTTCAGTTGAATATATATTTGTTGCGAAAAATGCCTGTTTTTTTTTAGTAATAGTAAAATATTTGAAGAAATTTACCAAAAACACGTGGCGGTATAGGTGAATAATAGTTTGCGGAGCTCGTACGCCAAAACGAGCATTTTACAAAAAATATTGTTAATACATAAATTGCAGGAAATTTTTTCTAGTTTAATTTTGTACATTAATTTTTTTAACTTAAAATGAGTCTGAAAGGAGATATTGTCAAAAAAACTGCCATTAAGCGCCAGTTTTCTAATATGGCGGCGCAAGAGGCAAAGACATGAGGTGGAAAAGTTGAAATTCGGAAAGAGCACATCGAAATCTATAAAATTACCAATTTTCAAAACGCTCGGAAAACTTTTCAGGTAACCTCTTTTTTATGATGACTGTGATGAAATTTTGCACACTAGACGTTCAAAATAAGAGGAAAATTACCGTCTACATCTGATTTCGTAAAACTCTGCGTAAAACATAGGCAACACAAGTACTGATGTATAAATACCGCTGTATTATGTAAAGGCTAATATTATAAGATCTGGAGCTAAGCACATGGAGAAAAATGTTATTCTAAAATACCATCATTTTATTCGTAAAAACTCTTAAAAACGGGACTGAAGTTCTTACGAACAAATTAACAGTGTTTCAATGTTTATTGGCGGGAACATGTAAGAATAATTTGTTGGTACATATGTAATTTCGTACGTATACCAACAAATTATTCTTACATTTTCACGCCAATAAACATTGAAACACTGTTAATTTGTTCGTAAGAACTTCAGTCCCGTTTTTAACAGTTTTTACGAATAAATTGATCGTATTTTAGAATAACATTTTTCTCCGTGCACAGTGAAATCCATAACTTTACAATACCAGATCCAAATCTTTAACTTCCGATGATTTTATATCGATGTCCCTAGCACGGTTTCACTGTTGAGTCAACAGTGAAACCGTGTTGACAGCTAAACCGAAATTGATAGGGAATAAATAAGAAATCGATATACGCTGGCAACACTGAAGATATTTTCAACGAATTGAAAATGTCAACAAACGTCGAACGCAAAGCAATTACGTAAAAATATTGATAAATTGGCAATGTGTAATTGAAATACTAACCGAGTGTATTAGTCAGTGAGGTCTATACTCATATTTCAACCGTTTTCGTTTCTCAGAGATCGAAAGGAATAAAATGATTGAGTCTTAGAGGCATTATTTTTTAAGTTTATGAATTGGGAATACGACTACTTTCATTTCCAAGAGCTTCGTTAGTTCAATACATTCATTAAATAAGCCAGTCATTTTGCACAACGAACGACATATTTAAAAAATATGTGTATGTATTGATAGTTAACCGAAACTTTTAACTGATACAAAAAAATATCATTAGTCGGTCGGAATATCTGTAGACCGTGCTCGCAAATATTGACAACTGACCAGAGAAGACGGATTTGGTCAATATCGTATTGATATAGGATTTTATCGATCATCCACGATACCTCCCGAATGATTCATTTCTCCTGAAGATAGTGGATACTTGGATAGGGATGATTGTTTTTTTAAAGATGATTAAGACAAAGAACTCCATCGCACACGGAGAAAAATGTTATTTGAAAAAAACGATCATTTTAATAGAAAAAACGAACATTTTAATAGAAAAAACGATCATTTTAATAGTAAAAACGGTTAAAAACGGGACTGCAGTTCTTACGAACAAATTAACAGGGTTTCAATGTTTATTGGCGGGAACATTAAGAATAATTTGTTGGTATACGTAATTTCGTACGTATTTTACCGCCAATAAACATTGAATCACTGTTAATTTGTTCGTAAGAACTTCAGTCCCGTTTTTAACAGTTCATTTTTCTCCGTGCAGCTGCTCACTGCTCACCCCCGCGGGCACCTCGGAATTAAATCACTTAAACATTATCAAAACCAAGATTACAGATCAAGATAGATCTTAGGAACCCCATTAAGTAAGACTAATTCATTCATCGTCACGACTTTTACCGTTAAATGCAGAAACTTTCCACTTTCTATGGTCGTTTGAAGTGCACAAACTTGAAGCAATGTACCTACCTGGTACGTAATCGTTTACTTGAAGTGCCAAAAGTTATTTTCTTTCAAGTGCACTTCCACGTCACCCCCTGTGAATATATAATTCCTAGTTTCACCCCTACTCTACCCTTTGAAGCTTTAAGCTCCACCGTTAGATCAATGTTCAACCCTTCTTGTAGGTTTATGGAATTAGTCTATCGATTTTGGCAAATGCTGAAATTTTGCTGTTTTTTGTTGTTGTTTTATTTATCTTTTCATGTTTAAGGTTTTTTTAGTTTAAAAGAGAATAACATTTTCACTTACTTAACTAGAATTTGAATTAAATTACATTACATTACAGTAGATTAAATTACATTATATAATAATACAATACATAATCATACAACATTATTCACTTTCACTATATTGTTGTTTGTGAATAAAAATTAATTATTTTTTTTTAAATTTACACACACTTTTTTCGTTTTTAATATCATCTGGAAGGAAATTATATAAATAGCCTCCCTCATAACTGATGGATTGCTTACCGTAGTTAGTATGAATGGTGTTTAATGAGTGTTTGATGAGAAGTTACCGATAGTTATCCCATCGATCGTTATCGAGCGAGTGTGCTAGGGCCTCAGGTGTGCTAGCAAGGTCACTCGATATGAAGTTACCGACCGATTGTCGGTAACTTCTCATCGTTCCCTGGGACAACTGCAGATCTCAAACGTACAAACGATAGATGATATCTTTTTTATTTTTTTTTTATTTAAAGAAATATTTAAAACAAAGAATAATACATACATATCAAATAAAAACATAATACAAAAACAGAGAAAAAGTCCCAATAAACTACTTTTAAGTAGTTTGTCAATGGACAAATATATTAAGGACACTTAGTCATTGTGAACTGTAACCTATTCGTTTGCGATCTGCAGTTGTCGTAGGGAACGATGAGAAGTTACCGATAGTTATCCTATAGATCGTTACAGAGCAAGCGTGCTAGGGCCTCTGATATATGTTTCGTGTTGTCGTGTAAAATGTTTGTGTACTTGGGACGTTTTAATGAATTCTCTGTTTGTATGAATGAGTTTATTATTTATTTTGTATATAAGGAGACATATATTGTATTCGTATAGTTTTCTTAATGTTAACATTTGGTTTCCAAATGTAGTTTTTGGTGGATGTTTTGGATTCGTAGTGAAATAGTTTTTTGATTAGGTTTTTTTGAATTATCTGTAATTCATTAATGTATGTTTCATACGCATTTCCCCAGATTTCAATTAAGTAATTTAGATGTGAGTAAAAATAATAATAATAGTAATCTTGATAAAATATATTAAAAATTATTTTTCAATACTGTATCACTGGGAAATTCCTGTGTCGAAGCCAGACTATTTGGATAATTTGTGCTCACCAGAATGTTCAGTGGAAACTTTTTAAGTGTATGAATATTGAGTGTTAATTCCTCACATGATAATTCATCATGTCTCGAAGCGTCGAAAACTGAAAATTGGGGTTTATAATCTTAGGTTAGGTTAGATTAGGTTAGGTTAGGTTAGGTTATTTTAGGTTAGGTTAGGTTAGGTTAGGTTAATGTGAGTTATGATGTGATGAATTATAATGTGAGCAAGTATCGTGTCTGAATAAATTTACTATGGGAATTCAGACGCTGAGATCTCATAGTCCGATTAGACATGGAACCATAATTTGTACAGTGCCGTTTTTGTGAAAAATCACCCCAAGTAAAATTATTTCTACAATCTTACTTATAACTACAGACTACACGGAATTTTTTTATTCTAAAATACGATCATTTTATTCGTAAAAACGGTTAAAAACGGGACTGAAGTTTTTACGAACAAATTAACAGTGTTTCAGTGTTTATTAGCGTGGAAATGTAAGAATAATTTATGGTATACGTACGAAATTACGTCTATCAACAAATTATTCTTACATGTCAACTGGGCTTCAGTATTTAAGGGGCCGCTCTGCCAATTTCTACCGATTTCTGACACGTTTTCCTTAAATGTTTGAAGTTAATAAGCTCTTAAAAAATATATATATATTATTCTTTAAGATAGTATCTATACATTCCCCATACTGAAACGGTAATTATTTGAAATTTCCTCTATAGAAAAAAATCGCAAAGTATGCTCCAAAAATTATTATTAACACTTTTGTTTCTGTTATTTTACAAGTTATATGTATGAAAAATTCGTTATGTTTCTTTTAATGCTACTTGACACATCCCCCACGAGATATTTGATTTTTTTCAAGCGAGTCGTCTTTTATTAAACATTTTCACAATTTTCGCAAGAATTTTATGGTTTTTAATGTTAGCGCGATCGCTCCCACATTCGTATTGTCGTGTCGTATCTCCTTCTTTTTTAGCGGGTTAGCGCGGCTTTAAGTACATTTTTTTCACATAACTTTCTCATCTTCATTGGTACAAGAAGGATAAGGTATTTTCAAAATCAAAAATAAAAATACGAAGAAAATGTTAAGGTTTTATTCCCCTATGTTATTTGTGTTGCGATTGAGGCAGAGATTTTGCGGGAAATCCTCCACAGAGAGGCAGTTCTTGGAAGAGGCGGTAGGGGATTCCATATTTGAAATTTAAATTCAAATCTGAGTGGAACGCGCTTCGAATAAATATCCCTTTTCTTTCTCACTTTTCTCACCCTCGATTTCATTGGTTCGATTTTTTCATACATCATATTCAGTCATATTCTCATGATGTCAAGAAATTTGCACATTTTTCTGTCACGACGATTATCAGAGCTACTTGCAGTTATTTCATTTCAATCGTGAACTACGGAGCCTTAAAAATATAAGACTAGACTACACGACTCATTGCTCGTTGAGTCCAGCGGTAGGGCGTTAGACACCCATTCCGAAGGCCGCGGGTTCGAACCCGGCGTGCGCAAATAAATTTTATTTAATTGATTTTTGTTATTTCACAATTCATTATTTAAAATAATATATAGTATATTTGCGGCACGTTCCAGATTGGAAGATACTCTTAGTACCGCCCTGGTGTAAGACCACCATTCAGAATTGAAACGTTGCTTGAAATGGCTTTAGCCGTGTTTAGTGACTAGATCTGAATAGCCAGGTACTTCCCCACCTTCCTCTTCCTCCTCTCCTTCCCTTCCCCACTTACTTTCAGCCTCATAACATACCTCAATTGGGGATGCGATAGTCTCACTGGCTCCAGACGGGAACAGTTGGGACTCTTGTGAGGTATTCAATATAAAAAAATATAAAAAATCTATGGCGGAAATTTGAAATGCCGAAACAACAATAAATCCAAAAAGAGTTTTTTTACTCTTCGATCTGCGTCGTCAAAATATTTTTAGAAAAATAAGTGCGTCTTCGCAACGTGCATTTTAAGATTTTTTTTTCGTAAAATCCAAAAAAAAAATATCAAAGAATTTTACAGAAAATTTTTAATTTTCTGAAAGATCTAATAAATGTTACTTTATATAATGTAGTTCATATAATTTATATTTTTAATAAAAAATCGTAATTATAGGTTTTCAAAAATAGGAGATATGAAAAAATAATAAATTTATCAAACTAAAACTAACCATTACGCCGTTTCCCGCAGTGGGAAGGCAGATAGGACTAACCGCTAAACAACTCAGTCTTGGCACACACTCCTTGCCTCATTCACATTCATAGATCTTCTCATACATACTCTTCAATTATTCTGACCCATGACATAGCCCGATCTAGTATCTGATTCACTTGATCGTGCCATGACTTCCTCGGGCGTCCCCGACTTCTTCTACCATTAACATTTGCGTCATAGATTCTCCTTAAACTCCTTTCTTCATTCTTTCGATCGACATTGCAAAACCATCTAAGCGCCTCCACATTTCTCCCACGATCATACATGGTTTTACGAGACATACGCTTCAGGGATATCATTTCTACAGCAGGGATATCATTTCAGTCTACTTTAAAATTTCTCTGTCTGATCCATGCTTCAATGCCGTACATCAGTGTAGGTACCAGCACTCCATTGTGGACTGTAAACTCTCTTTTCGCTATCCTGAACAATTAACATTTTGTCCTTTACACACGGAGAAAAATGTTATTCTGAAATACGATCATTTTATTAGGAAAAACGGTTAAAAACGATACAGAAGTTCTTACGAACAAATTAACAGGGTTTCAATGTTTATTGGCGGAACATGTAATAATAATTTGTTGGTATACGTAATTTCGTAAGTATACCAACAAATTATTCTTACATTTTCCCTCCAATAAACATTGAAACACTGTTAATTTGTTCGTAAGAACTTCAGTCCCGTTTTTAACCGTTTTTACGAATAAAATGATCTTATTGTAGAATAACATTTTTCTCCGTGCAGCATTACAAATTTCGGTGATCGATTTGGCAGTTCATCAATGCGTCTTTTGGTACTACAATTTGGGGACAATTTTGCACCCTTATAATAAAAAAAAACCTCCCACCCCCGTCATTTTGCCTTGTCGGTAACAAATTGTAGTTACCAGCAAAAATATATTTGAATATAAATGCATTACAGTATGCAAATCGTGGCTCGTTTGTGACGGATCGTATTAGGATAAAAAGCATAATAATGCATGGATAATTGAGTATTTAGTGGGGCAATTTAGATATGGTTTTAATGTTACTTTTATTTACTCTGGGTCTTCGAGGGTTGTGGATAATACTCGTAATTATGTACACCCAAATTGTACCTTTCTAGTGCGAATAATTTTTCTTTTGGAGATGTTCAATTTTTATGCATGTTTTAAATTTATTCAAATTTTCGACTGTTGAGAATTTTTTTAATATGTACAAACTGCTCACATACCTCGAGAAGAACAAAATTATTAACGATTGTCAAAACGGATTCCGGCGGAACCGCTCGTGCGGTGATCTTCTCGCGTATGTGACGCATGTTTGGGGGCGGTGCCTGGAACGTTTCGGTGAGACCCAAACGGTCGCACTGCATATTTCCAAGGCTTTTGATCGGGTCTGGCACCGAGGACTTGTCAACAAACTGCCTTCTTACGGACTTCCCGCATCCTTGTGTACGTGGATTGCCGACTTTTTGAGGGAGAGGTCGATTCAGACGGTTGCTGATGGCTTCACTTCTTCCTCGCACTCGATAAATGCTGTTGTCCCACAGGGATCGGTTCTGTCTCCGACTTTGTTTTTGTTGCACATTAATGACCTTTTGACATGTGCACCAATTCATTGCTACGCGGATGACAGTACATTCCATGATAGCTTTTTGTTAAACAAGCCCCCAAAGGGTGTACAAATTCCAACGGCTCGGAGTGTTTTATATTGGGGTAAGAATAATATCGAATTCAATGTTTCAAAGACCCAATCATGTCTGATTACGTCTAAAAGGGATCGAAATGACAATCTAGTCTCCTTCAACGGTAGCATTCTTCCAAACAGGTCCTCCATTGATATGCTCGGTGTAACTCTAAGTGACCAGCTCAGGTACGGGGGCTCCATCGAGACCAGAGTTCAGTTGACCTCTCAGAAACTGGGCGTACTGTACAGGGCCCGCAGATACTTTAATAGTAGATACACAAGTGCTAACACTGTACAAATCGCAAGTGCGCCCCACAGTTGAATTTGGCAGTCATCTCTGGTCAGAAACGGGCGGTCCGCTTGATAGATTCTCCCGTCTTAACAAACTGATTGCAATCTTTAGAGCACAGGCGTCGGGTGGGAATGCTATCCTTGTGCTAACGGTATTTCAATGGTGATATGCTCCGAGGAGCTAGCGTCATTGATCCCCTCGGCACCGGTGCCTAGTCGGGAAACACGACAAACGCGCGCCCAACATATGTATACAGTTGACATTTGTCACATGAGAACGGGACGCTTCTACGACTCGTTTTTGTGTTCAACAGCTCGGCTGTGGAACGATTTGCCGGCCTCTGTGTTTCCTCCTTCCTATAACATGGGTCTCTTCAAGACCCACGTTCACTCCTTCCTCTCCTCAAAAAGACCCTCCTCACAGCATCTTCAAAGATGACATAGGTCCTGAGGGAAATTATTTTTCTCAGAGCCTCCTGTGTGGAGTTAAGATAAAAAAAAATAAAAAAAAATATCGCGCAAGGTGCACAACTGCTCCCGTCTGGGGCCAGTGAGACTTTGGCATCTTAAAGTGGCATGTTTTATGAGGCTGAAGATAGTGGTGGGGAGAAGGAGAGTAGTGGAGGAAGGAGGGGAAGTATCTGGCTATTTAGATCTGGTCACCCAACACGGAAAAAACGAACGTTTCAATTCTGAAAGTTACACCAGTGCGATACTGAGAGCATCTTCCACTCTGGAATGTGCCCCAAATTTATATAATTTTTAATCAATTAATTGTGAACTCGTGATCTTCGGATTGCAAGTCCAAAGCCTTACCCCTCGACCACACAGGCGTTGTGCTAGTGATCATTGTCCCATAACAAACATTTAATTCGCAACAATAAATATTGTGGTCAATAATCAAGATAAAAACTATCCTACCTTAGTTGGACCAAATTACACACAGTAAACTAAATTTCATCAAAATCGGTTAAGTAGTTTCGGAGTTTACCCTGGACGAGAGATGTTTATATATAAAGATATAGACAAGTAATTTTGTCCTTGATGCATTTGAATGAAAATACGTTTTATAATTTTGTTATTGGGCGGTACATCCTATCTGCACTTAGTTATTGAATGAACCGAATGAACCGAATGAACCGAATGAACCGAATGAACCGAATGAACCGAATGAACCGAATGAACCGAATGAACCGAATGAACCGAATGAATTGAATGAATTGAATGAATTGAATGAATTGAATGAATTGAATGAATTGAATGAATTGAATGAATTGAATGAATTGAATGAATTGAATGAATTGAATGAATTGAATGAACCGAATGAACCGAATGAACCGAATGAACCGAATGAACCGAATGAACCGAATGAACCGAATGAACCGAATGAACCGAATGAACCGAATGAACCGAATGAACCGAATGAGTTGAATGAGTTGAATGAGTTGAATGAGTTGAATGAGTTGAATGAGTTGAATGAGTTGAATGAGTTGAATGAGTTGAATGAGTTGAATGAGTTGAATGAGTTGAATGAGTTGAATGAGTTGAATGAGTTGAATGAGTTGAATGAGTTGAATGAGTTGAATGAGTTGAATGAATTGAATGAATTGAATGAATTGAATGTATTGAATGAATTGAATGAATGAATGAAGTTTGTGTGAATAGATACACCGTATTTTCCCTAAACCGCATAAACTGCATATTGTATATAAGTATGCCGGGGGCCATCTGTCAGGGGATCAACTGTCATGGAACCCTATAAAATGGTGTCATAGCACAATAAATAATCCATGCATATTAGATAGATACTAGCGTAGCGGAATTCTCATAACTAGCTTGAAAACCTATTTTGTTTTAAAAGAAAAATAGGTTTATAGGAAAGTTAAAAGATATTTTCATGGTTTAGACATTTTTATTAAAATTACAAATAAAAAATTAGGCATTCGAAAAATAAACACAACTTGTTGTAGATTTGTTATTTGGGGTATTTTCAATCGACCGTATCATTTGACAATAATTTATTTTTATCTGGGGTCATTAAATCACCCCATTGTGGTCCCCATATGTCGTGTAGGGCATGTTAGACGAGGGTTGTATTAAGTAGTCGGGTAGGTACCTACCCATTTAGCATTGTGCAAAATCAAAAGGGTGATTAGTGTCAAGTGATTAGGAAAAGATATTAATTATTTAAAAAAAAAACATTTAAATCGATGGTCCCGAAGAAATATGTCGGATTTAATAAAAATGAAAATCGTTGTATTTTCATTTCCTTTTGATGATTTAAACGCTTATAATTTCGGAAGTTTGTATGAAATGAAAAATCATACAAACACTATATTTCTTGATCTCAATAATAGTAAAAATGAGGAAACGAAGCTGTAAGATGAAGCCAAGCGAAATACTTTAAAGTCATGCAAAATCATGAATTTTTGGTTTGAAAATTTGAGCACTTAGAAATATTATAGACTAGCTTCTGAGGGCGACTTCGTCTGTATAGGATTAGTACTTCGAGTAATCTACTTTCTTTTCCTAGGTCCCATCTACGTTTATATCAAAATTCTTAACCTATTTATTTAAAATATGTATAATTCTTGATTCGATTCAAAGTATTAGGCGAGTACTTCAAATAAATTCACTAATTTAAATATTTTCTAAAATAGAATTTTGATTTAACAATCATTGGTTTGCAAAAAGTCATTCTCAAATTTTGACATTTTCTATTAAACAATAATTATTATTTACAATATATTGAAAATAAATAGCTAGCTTTATACATTATACCCTATATGTTATTCTGATGTATGAGCTATATTATTGTAAAGTTTCATTAAAATCCATTTAGTAAATTTTGCGTGAAAGAGTAACAAACATACATACATCCATACAAACTTTCGCGTTTATAATATTAGTAAGATAATATAAGATGCTTTTATTAAATACCATTAATAGAACACGTTATATATCGAACATTTTTTTACAAGTGTTTATATAAGCCTAGAAAAAAATTAAGTATCAGGCCCGTAAAAAAAATATTTTCATTTGAAAAATCTCCTACTTACGAAACCCTTTTCGGACAAAGTTTCATTGCATAATGTGGCAGATTAATTCCATTATAAAATAATCTGAATACATTTTAATATTTATGCAAGAATTTTACAAAATAAAACAAAACAATGCAATTTCGCGCTGTTTTTTCGGCAAGAATCAAAATGGGCGCGTCCAACTAATTTTTAGTTGATATTTAAACCTTATGCCGTCCGCATAAAGACTATGTTCATTTTACATTAGTTACCGCCCGTTTTCGGTGCCGGACGGACGTTTCTATACTCCACGTCGCTTGGTTCATTTATATAATTTTAAAGTTCCTTGTTATTATAATAAACAATGCGAAATAAAGTAGTTAATGTTTTTTATATGCCTTTACGAAATCAACTAGTAAACAGCAACTCTGAAATACCTTCTCCAATTATTCCAAAAGAGTATTGTTAAGTATTTTTAAATCCCTCCCAAAAAGAGGCAGGGATTCCGATGTCGAACCTTTAAAGGAATAGGGGATCTCTACTGCAAAATCTACAAAATCGCACCTCCGGTATTGTTCTTCGGGACCGTCGAAATATTATGCATGTATGTGAAAAATTCTTGACTGTGTTTTCGTCAAAGGAATTTTCCAAACTTTTGGAAAAGAAATATAGGTCAAAGTGTAGGTAAGCAAGGTAAAGGTAATTATTTTTATAATTCCTCCAGGAGGACATGAGGAAAACAATTTCCCTCGTTATCTTTGGGGCTGCTGTGAGGAGGGTCTTTTTAGGGAAAGGAATGAGAGAAAGTTCTTAGAAAGAAAAAGGTATATGGGGTAAGTAGGAATCTGGGAGTCAATGTGTTCAGGAGTGACGAACGTATGAATCCACACGGAGAATAATGTTATTCTAAAATACGATCATTTTATTCGTAAAACGGGACTGAAGTTTTTACGAACAAATTAACAGGTTTCAATGTTTATTGTCGAAAAAATGTAAGAATAAATTATTATTATTAATTCCGTGCGATACAAGGCGATAGGTCGAGAGATTCTGGCTCGGTTAGGGAGCTCTTCCGATCCGGAACGCCACGCAGTAAGTGGGCAAACGCATTCGCCACCAAGGTCTAGACAAACCTCACCTCATAAACCCGGGCATTCCCGCTAAGTCACCGAAGAGCTAACAATTTGTATGGCAGGGGTGTTATCCAATACATGGTTCCCGGGGCGACAGTACCCATAAGCAAGTAATGCATGCATCTGTGTGAGTAGGTACCTACTATGTCCATATCAACTTTGGCTGCGATGTCTAGTTTTCGATTTAATAAGGTTGAAATAAACTTTTTACGCACCAGATTTACAGGTCCGGGTTTAGTTTTTCCCATAGGAAAAATTCAACCCTTTCATACACTTTTCCATATAAATGATCATCTAGTAAATCCACGTTATGCAAGTGTAGTATATAAGTATAATTAATACAAAACAATACAAGAACAACACGTTAATCTACCAAACTATTAAATGGGAATATAATTCACCGTCTCCATATATTTTTATATCAGAGGGTTCGGCTCTGTGGAATTACTAATTTGACCGATAAATCCTACTGATCCCTCAATATAAATATTTAAAAAATCTTTCGTAATTCTACATGTATTTAAAATGCCAGTAGCCGAAATAACAAAAGGTAATATTTTTATAGTCTGAGAATGCCAAATTCTTTTAATTTCATTTCCTAAATCTGTATACTTTCTTATTTTTTCAGAAACAGATTTTTCAATATTTAGTACTTTATTTACTTATCTTTATTACACCAAAACGTTGATTTTATTATGCTAGGGGAAGTTTTTTAAAATTATTAAACATAGGCCCTAAAAATGTCGATTCTTTAAGATTTGATTCGATCGGATTCAACGCATTTTATCCAAAATGTTTCAAAATTTGCTTACATTATCAGTCATTATATTATACCAAAAGTTGGTTCACAAACATCGCTAACTTAAATCTGTAATAATCTGTCCGACAAATGCACAGTGGGTTATCAAGAACAAGCCAGCTTGACATAATTAATATTTTTGGGGATGCCGTGTGGAAGGTCTTTTTAGGGAACTAAGGCGATGAAGTTCTGGAAAGGAAAAAGGAATAAAGGGTGGGTAGGAATCTGGGGGTCGAGAGAGACTTACCGGTGAGTGAGTGGTGAGGTCTAGGTTAGGTCTTCCTCAACCAATCTCACCTATCCGGCCCGCCGCGCAGTAAGTGGGCAAACGTACTGGATGCCAAGACCTAGACAAACCTCACTCCGGGCACCTCTGCTAAGTCACCAAACTTAGCGAACCACTTGGGGTGACCTATGGCAGGGGTGTAGGTTATCCAATAAATGCCTCCCGGGCGGCGGTAACCATACCCGCCCCCCAAATTAGAAGATCTCATTACTTCAACTTTGGTGACATACCGTTCCTCTTGAGTTGTGACGAAATAACCACTCGAGTGCTTTTTGCCACAATATGGCAGTATTTCCAAAATCACGGATTGCATTGTTGCCAATATATGTCAACAATTTATTATAAACAAAATATAATATGTGAATTCCTTGGCTATATAGAACTACAATCAGTTTGTATGTCTCCATATTTAAATTCGGAGGTATGATTTTTTTAATGAGGGCGGAAAATTTTCCTTTAGCAATCCGAGAAAAAAAAATTTAATTGCTCTGTCGCTCCAGTGTTTATGTAATATTAAGAATTTTTTCTATCAATTATCCCATAATGTGTTCCAATAATCGATTTATTGAACGCAGCAGGGCTATTATTATTTTCAAATTCGGTGATATTAGTTTCCTATATTTTCGTAACGTCGCTCGTGTCGTTTATTCCGAAATTTAACTGCGTAAGGTTGTGAATAATTTCATAACGCATGTATGAATTTTGTCTCGCTGACTTGTTCTACACACTCTTCTGTGCGATGGAAAGGTTTACCTTTAGCCCCTGACAGGTCGACCATGCGCAGTGCGCACGCCCGGCCAATTTACCATAAGCGGGAACGAACCCTGGCCGCTCGCGTGCCGGTAATGGCTTCAGCCGCACGCCCGCAGCTATACAGCTCCAGCTACAGTCTGTACTATAGGTATTCTACCTGTGTGTGTGCAGGTGATGGAATGCGGTGTTGTTTAAATTGCACTCTTACGTTCGTTAAATATTTTAATACCAATACTAAACTTCTTCAATGATATAAGACATCCGTGGTCAAAGTGTAAGACTCTCGACTGGCAATCCAAATATCGCGGGTTCGAACCCGACGTACGCAAATAAATTATATTCGTTTAATCAATTAATAAATAAATAAAAAAATAATATTTGCGCCACGTTTCATAATGGAAGGAATTCTCAGTATCGCCCCGGTGTAAGACCATCATTCAGAATTAAAACGTTGCTTGAAATGGCTTTAGCCATGTTGGGTGACCAGATCTGAATAGCCAGGTACTTTCCCGCTTTTCTCTTCCCCAACTCCTTCCCCTCCCCATTAACTTCAGCCGCACAACATACCCAGTCTCACTAGCTACAGACGGGAGCAGTTGGAACTCTTGTGTCACTATAAAAATTTTAAAAACCTTCGAAAGAGTTATTCTAATAAAAAAATATTCATTTAGACTTTTAGAAAAATGTATGTAGGTGTACCATATAAATAAAATCGGATTGGTTTATCCGAGACATTATCTAGGTTAGATACTAGTTCTTTGAACGATGTGATCATATAAAAAGGTAGCTGCCAAAAATGTTGGAAAAAAATATTTTTTCTTTGATTATAGGCATTTATATAATCAAAGATATTAAGTTATCTTTGTGAATTCTGAATTTAAAATATGAGGTTGACAAAAATGACCTCAAAATAAGAGGTCTCAATTGACGAGTAGATTTAGGCGCTTGTTCCAAGCGTTTTCTCAGTTAAGAGCGTTACGTTTTTGTTTTCTGTGTCTCGTTCTTTTTCATGTTTCGTTTACATTTATTAGTTTTATCTTCTTCTTCAAAAATACAATACTAGTGCTGACCCTTAAAAAATCATGGGATATAAAAATATTTAAACACGTATAAAAATTTTTAACGAAAAATAATAATTAATAAATTAAACAAAAAAAAATTATAAAATCAGAATTAATTTAATTCCTAGTTTAAACATCTTTAGAATATCTGTCAGTGTATGTTTCGCATGTATAATAAATCTTTTCCTCAAAGATATTATTGATATCCATTAAAATTTAAGTGTAAACCTTAGAAATATGTATGTCATGAAACACTTTGTAAATTGAAGATGCACTTAATCACAATGTATTAGGTATATTGTTGCATTTTTTTTTTTTAATTATGGTCCTGTATCTAAATGTCGTTATTTTATTGGTCAATGACATAAACATACTTATTCACTGTCATATATAAATGTATAGACTGTTTATAACGCAAATAAATAAAATCAAAATATTGTTGTGTGCTGATGATGCGGTGCTGATTTCCAACAGCATAGAAGATTTGTAGTCACTCGTATCTAGGATGAACGAAGTATGTATGAAGGATGAGTTAATGATGAATGTAAGTAAGTCTAAAGTAATGGTGTTTGAAAGAGAGAGTACGAAAACAGTGTGCAATATAGTTGTGAATGATGAATACTTAGAGCAAGTTGACGAGTTTGTGTATTTGGGAAGTATGTTTACGAGAGATGGGAAGGCTGATGGGGATATTGAAAGAAGGGTAAATGCAGGTAACTTAATTAATGGTGGACTGAATGCTGTTGGCGCCAACAAAAAGCTGTCCAAAGAAGCGAAGCTAGCAGTTCACAATGGAGTGCTGGTACCTACCCTGATGTATGGCAGTGAAGCATGGAACTGGCAGAGAAAGGATGAAAGTAGAATGAATGCTGTAGAAATGAGATCCCTGAGGCGTATGCGTGGTAAAACTATGTATGATCGTGTGAGGAATGTGGAGATCCGAAAAGAATGCAAGGCCGATGTGAGCGTCATAAGTAAGATTAAGGAAGGAACGTTTAGATGGTTTGGACATGTAGAGCGAATGAATGAAGAAAGGAGGGTCAAGAGAATATATGACGCGAATGTGAATGGTAGAAGAAGTCGAGGACGCCCGAGGAAGACATGGCACGATCAAGTGAATCAGATACTTGAGTCGGCCCATGTCAAGAGTCAGAATAATAGAAGAGCATGTATGATAAGATGTATGAACGTGAATGAGGCGAGGAGTGTATGCCAAGGCCGAGTTGTTTGGAGGTCCGTCCTCTCTGCCAACCCCTGCGGGGAAACGGCGTGATGGTTAGTTAGTTAGTTAGTTACCTATAACAAACTATCGATGAGATCAGATTTTTTGGATAATCATTATAACACAGAATGAATAGCAAATACTTATTTTAATATATGAGATATCCTTACAGCTTCCAAGTGAATGGTTATTGAGTTAGTGATCATCCATCTTCATCGGCGATCCCACAGACCTTAAGGCCTGGCAGTCCTTAAAGTGCACTTAATTATGTTATGCAAATTATTCATGCATTTCTTGTCAAGTATACTCGTTACCCGTACCTGCCAATGCCACGGTTTCATTCATATTGTAAAACTGATGTAGGTAGGTAATACGGGTAATTACAACATGTGTAAATATATAACAGTTATCGATGTTGAATTACTTAGTATTATTCAGAAACTGGTTTATTATTATTGCACGGAGAAAAATGTTATTCTAAAATACGATCATTTTAATAGTAAAAACGGTTAAAAACGGGACTGAAGTTCTTACGAACAAATTAACAGTGTTTCAATGTTTATTGGCGGGAACATGTAAGAATAATTTGTTGGTATACGTACGAAATTACGTATATCAACAAATTATTCTTACATGTTCCCGCCAATAAACATTAAAACCTTGTTAATTTGTTCGTAAGAACTTCAGTCCCGTTTTTAACCGTTTTTACGAATATAATGATCGTATTTTAGAATAACATTTTTCTCCGTGTGCTAGGTATAAAAATATAGATTTTTTTGCAATTTGTGAAGGTAGCACACGAGTAAAAAGCGTTTTATACGATGCTATTTTTCATACCGATCCCCACATGGAAACCTTATCGGGACCCATATGAAAAATCTTACCTTTACTAGATCATTATTTTTATACCCTTTTTGGGTTCGTTATCTTAACTACTGGAGCGACAGAGCAATTTAAAACTTTTTCTCGGATTGCTAAAGAAAATTTTTCCGCCGACATTAAAAAAAATCATACCTCTGACTTTGAAAATGGAGATATACAAACTGGTTATAGTTCTATGTAGCCAATGAATTCACCTAGCTTTTGTTTATTATCACATATTCGTAGAATTTATAAAAAAAATATTATTAAATCGTTAACTTTAAAATATTTTTAAAAATCTAAAGAATATTTATTTAGTTATATTTTGAATGTAAAAAAATAATAAAAATTTTGCCATATTTTGGCAATAAAGCAATCCGTGGTTGTGGAAATAGTGCATATTGTGGCAAAAAGCGCTCGAGTGGTTAACAAGCGGATTGCAATATTTAGAGCAAAGGGGTCCGGTAGGTATGCTGTCCTAGTTCTACAAATATTTCAATGGAAGATGTTCTCTTTGTCTTTGATCTTTTCGACACCAGTGCGTAGTCGGGAAACATGCCAAATGCGCGCCCAATATATGTACACCGTTGACATTTGTTACATGGGGGCGGGTCGCTTCTATGACTTGTTCTTGAGTTTAACAGCTCGGCTCCTACACCATAGGTCACTTTAAGACCCATGCTCACTCCATCCTCTCCTTAAAAAGACTCCAAACAGCATCTCCACAGATGATCCTGAGGGAAATTATTTACCTCTGGGCCTTCTGTGCGGAATTAATGTAATTAAAAAAATGGGGGAACAGTGGCGCATCCGGCATAAAAAAGAACTATACGATATATATCAGGGCCCCAACATCTCAGCCCATGTGAGACTCCTCAGGTTGGGATGGGCTGGGCATGTACAGAGAATGCCGGACACACGTGTCCCAAAAAGAATTATGACTGGACGCCCAGGTAGAAAGAGAAAAGTGGGAAGACCCAGACTGATGTGGGAAGACGAGGTAAGAGGGGATGCAGCACAGCTTCTCCAGGTAACAAACTGGAAGTCAGCTGCTGAGGACAGGAGGAGTTGGAGGCGAATGTTGCGGGAGGCCAAAGCTCGATATGGGCTGTAGCGCCATCGAAGAAGAAGAAGAAGAAGAAAAAAAACTACTATTTCATTCTGCCACTAAAGAGGAAATAATATTCAAGGATGGTACTAAATCGTTAAAAGTGCTAACATCACTTGTAAACGTTTACTTTTGCCATTGCCGTCAAGAAATCATCAAAAATACACAATACTTAACAATGATACATGTTCACAATCAGATATAAATATTATGTTATGCCATGTTTTTTTTAATCAATATTTTAGATATAAAACAGGAAAAAAATGTAAAATTTCCACAAAATATAGAAAGTTACGTAAGACAAATTAATTTCAAATGTTTGCCTTCTAAACTGTACACGGAGAAAAATGTTATTCTAAAATACGATCATTTTATTCGTAAAAACGGTTAAAAACGGGACTGAAGTTCTAAAATGTAAGAATAAACATTGACACCCTGTTAATTTGTTCCTAAGAATCGATCGTATTTTAGAATAACATGTAACGTATATTCTTTGGTAGAGCATCAGAATCTCCCTCAGGTTGGTGGGAAGGAAAATACAGTTTTATCTTCAGGGATTTTTAAAGAAATAAAAGAGTATATAGCAGTAACAATATTTTCTATATTTAAGATATAGATACAAGATGTCCTTCAAAGGGACAGGAACTCAACATTTCCTAAAGAAATACCAAAATACGAACTTACAAGAAGTCTTAGCTAGATTCATATAACTCATAAAAAGAGAGCATACCTGTGGACCATTATGAAGCTAAATTCTATTGACCTAACTTGGCGCGAACCACTGTTATTCGGCGAGCATTATCGAGGTCCAGGAGCACGCGGGATCTCCATGGACAGGAACCAGGAAAGGTCCCAGAGGATGGGGTCTCCTCACCAGGGAACAGGAACCGGGAATAGCCCCAGAGGTTGGGGACTCCTCGCCAGAGAACAGGAACCAGGAACAGCAGGACGCGGTCAGTCAGAAAGCCAGGGCTCCGGTTGAGCGTACCAGAGACCAGGCCTAAGCCAAGTATGGAAATGGTTAATCATCCGAAGATGACCATCGGAACTTCATCCATCAGAAATACGGGTAGCCAGGGCCGTAAAAGGCCACACGGGTTATGTCTCACAATGAAAGACACCATCCGGATTACGGATTACGTAGGTAAACTACCATTGAAGCATGAGGTAGCCATGCGCAGGTCACATTAACGGCAAGCGATTACGATCGAAAAACATATGTTGGGCCGTGTTAACTTTTCAAAAATCTTACATCAAGATCTGGTTCGCGTTTCGCGACAACAAAATAAGGTTATCCCATCATAAAAAAACACAGAAACTCTCACATAAGTGACTCGTAGAATTGCCCGTCGGCTCCCGTCACGGCGGACCTTCAAGAAGTCCGGCGGATCTAGATGGCGCTAGTCGCTAAAACTCAAATACGGCGATCGAAATAAAAGGTTAACAGCCAGGTGAAGTTCAAGACAATATTTATTCAACCAAAATAAATATTATCGTGACAAACATTTTTCTCCGTGTAGGAAACATTAATTCTTACATAAATATTTTCTTGTTACTTTATTTCGTAAGAGAGCCATTTATTTCGTTCACCCGCCCAATTTGCGACGATTTTGCATTGTTAACCCATCATTGGCGAGTGGCTGAGTGGTTAGGGTGATTGATTCGTACACGGGGTCGTGAGTTCTGACCCGGTCACGCCGGGACGATTGAGCGGTACCTAATACACGGCAAGTATCGGCCAACAGGCACGACCCAAACTCACGCTTTTTGAAAGTGGAACAAGACACGCATTTTTGAAAAATATTCTTTATTTAAATTTCGTTATGTAGACCTACTTAGTACCATCACTATAATCAGTGTGTGTAATTTGATTTATTGTAAAATTAGACCACACGACTGAAGTAAATATTTCTTTAGTAATCTAATCTAATTTTCTCCCTGGCATCGAATAAAACCATTCCAATCTTCAGTGTATAAGAATCTATACTGAAGATTCGCTTGGAATGTTACCAATCATCGTGACAAATCAGTCGTTTCAATGCACTGAGTTCGCACACTCTAAACGAAAATTTGATTAATTTTATTATGGGAATTACGCTTAGATTGGGATTGTTGATTTAATTCTTATAAAGTTTAAAATAAATGCCAGCACCTATTCCAGACGTCATTACTATGGATTTGAGCACTGTTGTTACGATTAGATTGTGAGGAATGAACCTCAAAATTAATTTTAATTTATTATCGTTCGCCTCCGTAACGTTCGTAACGCCCGTAACGTTCGGATATAAGAAAAGATTTTTTCCCACTTAACCGGTCTTTCCCTGCTAATGACATTGAAATTCCTAATTGTAATAAACATCCCCCACCCTTACCCCTTCCCCTTCCTTCTAGCCTTTCCTCCCATATGTAATCTATATTTAATTTTTAAGTTTAGTATACATTTGTTCCTGATGAGGTGAACATCGTTCACGAAACATGTAGATTGTGTATAAATAAAAAGTGATGTAAACAAAGTTATTTTGTCTTTTAATTAAAATTAACATATATATTATAAGAGCTTAAAAACTTCAAACGTTTAAGGAAAACGTATCAAAAATCGATAGAAATTAGGAAAGCGGCCCCTTAAAACATCGATTCTTATTTTCCATGAAGTGTAAATCATTTAAATTACTGAATTTAAAGCTATTTATACAAAAAGAACGGTGTCATATGTGCTTCGCAATTTTTACCTTATGTGGGTATTCAAAATGTTACTTGGCTATTATAGACTAGCTTCCTTAGCCCGCTTCACAAAGCTGCCCAACCGGGTGGCTATTCCCCTGGCTTTACACTGTACAGCCAGGGGCGCTCTTGTGAGGTGTTCGTTTTTTATATGTTTTGTGCTTGGTAAATATAATATCTGTGCGCTATGTACAGGTTGAACCCTTGAACTGATGTCCCCAGGCATGTTTGCACTCACTCGTTTACACGAATCTGATCAATCATTCCCATTCTACTACTATTCCCCCCCGGGCTGCCGCTGTGCGTTTATGATATTGAGTATTATTTTTGTATTTATTTAATTTTCGCACTCACTGACCTCTTTATCCACTGCAGAAAAGCGATAAAACCACTGAACAGACAAACATTAGGAGTGTGATCAATGGTTGCCACTGATCATACTCCTACACGTCGCTACGCTCATTTCATTAATGATAATGTGAAAGGATTACGGATTTAAAAATGCTTGACAAGACTTCTTTGGAAAGCTTGGAGAAGGTACAATTTGAGAGTTGTTTTTTAAGGTTGGTTTCGTAAAGGCCTGTAAAAAACATTAACTCCGTTTTTTACGCATTGTTTATTATAATAACAAGGAAATTTAAAATCGATTTCATGGAATCAAACGACAGTTGTGAAAAGTGTGTGTATTTCATATAGTTTAGCGGCAGGGCGGGAAGGAGCGTTAGGGAATAGCAGGGAATGCATTTGGAAAATCCATGATTGTCGCACGGAGTGCAGTGGCCTGCTCACGAGTCTGGAATTTTTTTTTAAATCCATAAGCTGACTAACTAACCATCACGCCATTTCCCCGCAGGGGTAGGCAGAGAGAACGGACCGTCAAACAACTCGGTCTTGGCACACTCGCCTCATTCACATTCATACATCGTCTCATACATAGTCTTATATTATTCTGACTCTTGACATGGCCGGACTCAAGAATCTGATTTACTTGATCAAGCCACGTCTTCCTTGGGCGTCCTCGACATCTTCTACCTTCACATTCGCGTCATAAATTCTCTTTACACTTCTTTCTTCATTCATTCTCTCTACATGCCCAAACCAAAAGCACTTCAATAAAAATAATTAAAATGATACAAATTACTTTTGTATGAACCGCTATAATCAATTATAGTGGTTTACACAAAAGTAATATGATTCATTTAAATAAAATGATGCCACAAAGAGAATTTTCAAAGATTGAAGAAAAAAAAAACTCAAAACACTTTCTTTCTTTGAATGGCATTTCAACGCATGCCAGGTATTTTAGAATAAATAAAAATATGAAACATATTTTTTGTAAAGAACATGAAAATTCGTTGTAGGAGACAAACTTATTGCTTTGTGAATAACTGCGTTTTTTATATACTTTAAAATTAAATAATAATATATAAAATTTAAAATATATATATATATCCCCAACAAAGAATAATTTATTGTTACACCTATATATTTTTTTAACGTTGAGATTTTGGTTTGTTATTTTGAAAATTTGCTACGGCATTGAAAATATGATTATATTATGGTTACTCAAATACAGACCAACTTAAAAATCAATCCTAAACCGACCAAAATCTTAAAAAAAATTATGCAAATTGCTCATTACAAAAAGGAAACATGTATCATAAAAGCATCGTTACTTTGCCCTTGTGTAAGTTGTCTGTATGCTGACCAAGAAATAATCGTAATAATAAATCTGTACCGGTCGCAATGAATGAATGCACCGTCGCTATAAAATCAATTATCCAATTAAAATAAACAGACAATAAAATCATTTGAACCCATTTCGCTCTTGTGATATTACAGTGTGTTCAAATGCAAGACTTTGATCGAACACGCTTTGATAAATGTTGGTATTTCCATATTTATTTATTGTTTGAAAGGAGTGTTAACAACTATTACCATTGGGATTGAAATTGCCATTGGAATGTACATAGATGTCTTTGCTTGAAATGACTTAGATCGTGTTTAGTGACCAGATCTTCCACACGGAGAAAAATGTTATTCTAAAATACGATCATTTTATTCGTAAAAACGGGACTGAAGTTCTTACGAACAAATTAACAGGGTTTCAATGTTTATTGGCGGGAGCATGTAAGAATAATTTGTTGGTATACGTAATTTCGTACGATACCAAAAAATTATTCTTAAATTTTCCCGCCAATAAACATTGAAACACTGTTAATTTGTTCGCAATAACTTCAGTCCCGTTTTTACGAATAAAATGATCGTATTTTAGAATAACATATATGTCACAACCGTCCTCTCTCCCATCTCCTTCCCCTCCATGTTTCCTTCAGCCTCACAACATTCCCCAAATTCAGGTTTGACAATAAATAATCCGTCGTTTGGCTTATCACGTCGGGGTCACCAGATTATAGGTGTTAAAGGTTGCTACTAAATCAAATAAGAACGCTTATAAAATTACTCACAAGTTTATTGACTATAATTTTGAACACTTATATTTGATATTTATATACATACGAGAAAACACTTATATACGAGAAGGTGGGTAGCGAACATCGTGGCACTTCGCGAGATGTTGAATTATCGGTAATAGGATCAGAATAAAACGATTTCAACCACGGATGTCGCGGTGCTGAAGATACAATACCATTGTCCGCTATTGGTGGCAGCCGAGAGGTCGATTCAGACGGTTGATAATGGTTTCACCAGCGCATTTGATAAATACTGGCATCCCACAGGGATCGGTTCTGCCCCCAACTTTGTTTTTGTTTGACCTTTTGTCGTGTGCACCAATTCATTGTTACGCGGATGACAGTACAGTCCGTGTTATCTTTTTGTTTGACAAACCCCTAAAGGGTGTACAAACTCTAATGGCTCGGAAGACTCTGAAGCAAAGAATGGAGAGGTTACCCCGAGAGTGTTTTCTATTGGGATAAGAATAACCTCGTCGAATTTAATATTTCAGAGACCCAATCATGTCCTTCGATGAACAAATGTCGTTGATTCCTTCAGCACCGATGCACAGTCGGAAAACACGCCAAACGCGCGCACAGCATTTATATGTAGTTAACACTTGTCACACGGGAGCTGGTCGTTTCTACGATTTGCCGTCCTCTGTGTTTCCTTCCTCCTACAACATGGATCTTCACTCTTCACCTCTTTTTTATCAAGAAGACTATCCACACAGCATCCCCGAAGATAACACCTTGGAGTGAAGTTCTCTTTTCCTCTTGGAGTGAAGTTCTGTAAAAAAAACTGGGAGCTGCACGGTTTGCATGCCACATCTTAAAATTTGATTTCTATTTGGTTACCCTAGTTATTGCAAATCGGTAAGTTCTGCATTTTGTAAGCCGGGGTTAGTATTCTCCAGATCGGCAGTACGTACCGCTTGCGCTTGATGGGTGCGGGTTCGTAGCCCGCCCGCGGCAACTCTCGGATTAACAAAATCCCGCAGATGCCCGTTCCGTATCGACTGTACCACTACCATGGAGGTACCATCTGCAACTGCTCGCCGGGGTTTATGGTCGGCAGTCGCGTGTGCACTGCGGATTGATGCAACGTCGTAAACATGCTTTCATTTGCAGATTCGGCTTTGCGTTTTATGGAATAATGATCCTTACGGTAACTTGAAATCCGCAATAAATATGTAATCCCAAATATCATGGGATATGGGATACTGGATACTGACTAATACTGGACACATTAACTTTTTATTTTTTTATATGAATACCGAATGAATATGAATATTTTATTATTTATTTAATTTATATGAATATGAATATTTTATTTGACGACCGTCTGTGGTCGAGTGGTAAGACACTTGACTCCCATTCGGAAGGTCGCGGGTTCGAACCCGGCGTGCGCAAATAAATTTTATTTGATTAATTTGTGTTATTTCACAATTAATTAATACAAATAATATATGTTATATTTGCGGCTCGTTACAGAGTGGAAGATACTCTCAGTATCGCCCTGGTGTAAGAACACCATTCAGAATTGAAACGTTGCTTAATAATGGCTTTAGCCATGTTTAGTGACTAGATCTGAATAGCCAGGTACTTTCCCACCTTCCTCTTCCCCATCTCCCTGCCTTCCCCACTTACCTTCAGCCTCACTACATACTCCAATTAGGGATGCCATGGTCTCACTGGCTCCAGAAGGGAGCAGTTGGGACTCTTGTGAGGTTTCTCTATAAAAAAAAAAAAACGCACAAGAGTTCCAACAAATCTGGAGCCAGTGAGACTATGGCATCCCTAATTAGGGTATGTTATGAGGCTGAACGTAATGGGGAGGGGAAGGAGATGGGGTTGAGGAAGGTCGGGAAGTACCTGTCTATTTAAATCTGGTCACCAAAAACGGCTAAAACCATTTCAAGTAACGTTTCAACTCTGAATGGTGGTTTTACACCAGGGTGATACTGAGAGTATCTTTCACTCTGGAACGTGCCGCAAATACACTATTTATTATTTTTAATTAATTAATTGTGAAATAACACAAATTAATCATATAAAATTTATATTGCGCACGCCGCACCCACAAAACGGTTGACGTCTGACGTTTGAGTTTGTGTTGTTATTCGGTGCTAGGCGAATTGAACGTCATTTCCGTTAATGTTACTTCCGTCCAAAAATGATTTGAGTTACCCGTCGTAATGCCCCTAAAGAAATCTTACTTCTATAAAGAAAACTGTGAATAATAATTGAACAATTTGAAGAGCGCCGTTTTTGTGAGAAATCACCTCAAGGGCGCTGTCCGTATATCTTCTTAATATATAAAACAAAGTCGGGTTAGTTACACCATTTGTAACTCAAGAACGACTGGACAGATTTTTATGATCTTTGATTTGTTGGATTTGTCTCTGTCTCGACATAATAACTATTAAAACATCGAAAAAAATCACGGGAAAAATATTTATGAAGAAAATTATTTTTTTCATATATTTTGTATGGAACGGCTTTTCAAATAATGTGCGTTGGTCGAAATAATTTGAATCAATTCGAACTGTCAATGGTGTAGTGTGCCGAACATTTCGTGCTTAGTCAACAGCTCAATTTCATTTTTTGAACTTAGAGTAGGTACCTATTTATTTTAACTTAATAAAAACTTAATTTATTTCAGCTAATAAATTAAACACAACATTTATTGTTTCTGAGGCGGTACGAAGTTTGCCGGGTCAGCTAGTTATATTATAAACACCACTATTTTTAGGTCGTAAATTACAGCATAACTCGATATTTTGTCGTTTGCCTAAAAAGCGCGGCAAACCCTCATAATTACCCGTCGTGATGCCCCTAAAGAAGTCTATAAAGAAAACTGTGAATAATAATTGAACAATTTGTAGAGCGCCGTTTTTGTGAGAAATCACCTCAATGGCGCTGTCCGTATCTTATCTTATACTATCTTACTAATATTATAAACGTGAAAGTTTGTATGGATGTATAAATGTTTGTTCCTCTTTAAATCGAAATTTAATGACTGGATTTTAATGAAACTTTACAATAATATAACTCATAGGTATATCAGAATAACATATAGGCTATAAATTATGAAGCTAGCTATTTATTTTCAATATATTGAAAATAATAATTATAGTTTAATAGAAAACGTCAAAATTTGAGAATGACATTTTGCAAAACAATGATTGTTAAATCAAAATTCTATTTTGGAAAATAATTAAATTACTGAATTCATTTGAAGTACTCGCCTAATACTTTGAATCGAATCAAGAATTATACATATTTTAAATAAATAGCTTAAGAATTTTGGTATAAACGTAGATGGGACCTAGGAAAAGAAAATAGATTACTCGAAGTATTAATCCTACGCAGACGAAGTCGCGGGCAAAAGCTTGTAATATTATAAACGTGAAAGTTTGTATGGATGTATGTATGTTTGTTACTCTTTCACGCAAAAACTGCTGAATGGATTTTAATGAAACTTTACAATAATATAGCTCATACATCAGAATAACATATAGGCCATAATGTATAGAGCTAGCTATACCCCATATATAAAAAATAATTATTATCTACTGTTTTATGCAAAATGTCAAAATTTGAGAATGACATTTTGCAAAACAATGATTGTTAAATCAAAATTCTATTTTAGAAAATATTTAAATTAGTGAATTTATTTGAAGTACCTACTCGCCTAATACGTTGAATTGAATCAAGAATTATAGATATTTTAAATAAATAGGTTAAGAAATTTGTTATATTCATAGATGGGACCTAGGAAGAGAAAATAGGCTACTCGAAGTACTAATCCTTCGCACACGAAGTCGCGGGTAGAAGCTAGTATTATATATAATAAACACCACTATTTTTAGGTCATAAATCACAGCATAACTCGATATTTTGTCGTTTGCCTAAAAAGCGCGGCAAACCCCCATCGATCTTTAGTTTCGCTTCCTCCAACAGATGGCAGTAACATCGGAACGTTTTAAACGCTTCATGAATATTCAAATTGGCTTTTTGTTTTTTTCGGAGCTCTCAAGTCGGAAAAAAACACACTTTTAAATTTACGACGGTACAAACAAATGAGGTACAGGCCGTTACCGATTGTATTCCGATGGCTCATTACTTTTTTAAATAATAAATAAGCGCGGGATTGTGTTTTTAATTTCTGTGTTCGGCTGATTGGACCGGCGCGTAATGGCCGCCATTTGTTACGGAATATGGTCTAAGCCTGTGACTGTTCTCGTGGCTAGACATTATATTATAATTGTTAATTAAATGGCCTAACCCCAGAATTGACTGCAGTAACTAATGATGGGATGATTATTTAATACTGAAATTGATTCAGGCCTCGATATTTCATTTTATTTGGGATTTGGATCGGTTAGGTAGTTACCTACTTTGACAAAATTGGTATTTTGTTTGTAGGTCGTTGGTGTTTGAACTATTGGGAAAATTAATACTTAAAAAAAAAATAACTTCACACAGGAAGCCCTGAGAAAATAATTTCCCACAGGGCCTATGTCATTTTTGGAGATGCTTTGTGGAGTGTCTTTTTGAGGAGAGAAAGGAGTGCACATGTGTCTTGAAGATACTCTTGTTGTAGGATGGAGAAAACGCAGAAGTCGGCAAATAATTCAGTAGCCGAGCTGTTGAACTCAGCATCAATCCGTTCTCATGTGACAAATGTCAACCGTGTAGGTAGATACATATGTTGGGCGCTCGTTAGTTACCATTGTAATACCGGTAGAACTGACGCCTGTTCTCTATGAATCCGCTTCTCAAGATAGAGGAAATCTATCAAATGGACATCCCATTTTTCACAGAGTCAAGGGTTTTGAAGTAAAACTTGTTTACGCACGCTTAACTTAAGGAGTAAGCTGGCGAATGCGTGACAGAGCGTTACGAAAAGTGTGATCGGACGAGGCGAACGACAATAAACTTCAATATTTGTAGAAAATTAATATATTAAAAATCAATATTAATATCTATATACATGTATATATCATACATATAAACATATATACCTATATATATATATATATATATATATATATATATATATATATACAGACATATAGTTGGAACTAAAGAAGTTTTACTTCAGTCATCTCTAAAGCACATTAGTTTTTTTTAAAGTATTTTGGGGCTCCAGACCAGAGGTGGCTGCTAAAGTTATCAGTGGGTGCACTTACTATTTCTGCGGGGTCTGCTATTAAAGTATCCGCGTGTATATTAAATACAAAAATATTATCAAATTAAAAAAAACAAGTCAATATTTTTTATGCTATGGCTATTTGAAATACCTAATGTGCAACATTTTTTGCATATTTTAGAAACGAAATTTCGCTGTTTTCTTCGTTGCGAGAAAAGTCTTACATCCTGTGATTTTTCAAGGGTGAAAACGTTTTTTTTACATTAGCTCCACACAGGAGGCCTTAATTGCAAAAAAAATCCCACAAAGGGCCTGTGTCGTCTTTCGGCATGCTGTGTAGAGGGTCTGGAAAGCAAAAAGGTAGGGTAGGATGGGTAGAAATCTGGGGGTCATTTTTTCCATGAGCGTACGCGTATAAATCCATCCCTCTCCCTGCGGTGCAAGGCGATGCGATGGGTCGAAAGCTTCGACCAATGAAGGACTGGTCGAAGGTCGAAAGTGTCCGGCTGGAGAGGCCTAGGTTAGGTCTCTCTCAACCAGTCATTATCGATCCGGCCCGCCAAGCATTGGTGGGCTAACATATTCGAGCTAAGACTAAGACAAAACTCACCTAATTTACCGGGGCACCCCTGCTAAGACACCAACCGAACCACTTGGGGTGACCTATGGGAGGGGTGTTGGTTATCCAATAAATGGTGATACCTGTACTGCCCTCCCAAAACTTGAAATAGTAAATATATAAAAATATGTAGAATTCCACCGAGATTCAATAAGATTTTCCCCTATTTAAAAAAAGAACATAATATATATGAAAATAAAAGTAGACAGTGAAATTAGTTTTCGGATATCACAAAAAATGACTTTTTTTTCAAGTTATGGTCTTTTGAAGTGAACTTGCTGAAATTAGTTACGCATATTAAATTATTATTATTATATTAAGTTATTATATTAAATTATTACGCATTAAATTATTAATCTTGGGATGTCTAGAAGCCAACTTCGTGGAAATGCTTCTGTGTTTGTGCGTAAGTGCCACGATAAGTTAATAAAATGCATTGTCATCGACGACGAGTCTATCTGCCGAGAAAGAACCTAATCGGATGTCGGCAAGTGGGTTAATTTCCACTTCGAGATATGCGTTCATTCAAGAAAATCAAATCGAAATTTATTTTTTAACTTTTTACACGCCAATGGGGTTTTTACATTGGGCATTTACAAGAATTAGTAATAAAATAAACAATAAGTTGCACAAAGTAATTTCTTACATTACAGTGGTTTACAATAGGATACATTTAAAAAAAAATTACAACAATAATAAATTGAAATTATCAAATATAATATAAAAAATTGCTTAAGCATGTTTTAAACATAGAAATTGTTACATTAAAAATGACGACATCATTTGTATATTTATTTGCTGTAATATATATCATGTAAGCGAGTTTGCTACATAATACATGTGTATGGTGATATTGAAATAGGTCCTTATGGCTAGTGAGTCGAGTAGGTACTCCTAAATTGAATAAACTCAACAATTTACATCAGTCGAGTTCCAAATTGACAATCTAAAGAAACATAGGTCGCATATCCTTTGCCGATCCTCAAGTGAACGTATATTAAGATATTTATTAAAAAAAAAGTATAGTTAATTTCTTGGAAGGGGGATATTTAACTAAAAATTAATAAATCGTAGAAACTTTCGCTTTTTTTACATTAGGTCCACACAGGAGGCCCTGAGGAAAATAATTTCCCTCAGGGCCTATGTCATCTTTGGGGATGCTGTGTGAAGGGTATTTTTAATGAAATGAAGGAGAGGAAGTTCTGGGAAGGAAAAGGGTATGAGGGTTGGGTAGAAATCTTGGGTTCAGTGTACCCAGATAATCCGCGGCCAAAACCTAGACAAACCTCAACCCATGAAACCGGGCACCTCTGCTAAGTCACCAAACGTATCGAACCACTTAGGGTGACCTATGGCAGAGGTTTTGGTTATCCAATTTACTAATTTACCAATGTACTTATTCCCGCCTCCCAAATTAAAATAGATGGAAGTATTTAAAAAAAGAAAAATCTAATAATTTATTGATATCCAGCATATTTTTCTAAGCCCCGTGTAAATAACCAGACAGAGGAAGAAAGTGGCCCGTTTTAATAAAGCCGTGTAGTCCACGAGTGGGTTTGTTAGCGCCACGCGTGCGCCACGTGGCGCGTGGCGGCGTGGTATGTGCGGCAGCTAAGCGCCGCAGGACTCTCCCAACAGGGGGCGGATTATTGCTTACCGCCGGTTATTTGTCGCATCAAACGAGGGGGTGGCGTTTTTGCATTCGAAATTAAATAAGTACGGACGGAATCGATCGGAATTTAAAACCAACTCAATAGGGGATTTCCACGTTTTTTTATTGCTTAAAAAAATTACGGTTATTATGGCATTTTTATTTTATTTTTATGTTGACGAATAAATTTTGTATAGCGAGTCAAAGTTTCCCATTTTCATAATACCGCCAAAACGACATTTTTGTCGACGTGCGTATGAAGCGTCGACGCGTCGTTGCCAATCATGGGCTGTTTTGGTTTGGTCAGTTTTTGATCGTTTTTAAAACCAATAAATTTGAATGAATACATAAAAAACAAACATTTTTAGTAGGATGAATGAAATCAGAAAAATGATATTTCAATATTCCATACTTAAAGATCATTAATGTATCATTAATGTATTAATTATTATATCACCTAACTTTAATTACGTCTCAGGTTTCTCTGCAAAGAAAAGGGTAGGATGGTTTTATTAACTATCTTGTCTTCAGTAGTACCTACATGAGAGAGACGGGAGATAAGTGAGACAACAAGCACTATACAGGGTGTAACAGGACCAAGCATATTTGCAATTATAAATTTAGTTGTCATTTTGCTATACGACAATATTTTATTTCTATTGAAAGCAAAAAAAAAATCGATCACACGTCGCTACTGATCCCATCGCTATCAGAAATACCCCGTACACGAGTTGTACACGCGCTGTTTAGTGCATGCGGCATCCTAGTAGGCCGCTCTCTCTGTTCGCAGCTCTCAGCTAGATAAGTCCACATTGTATCTATACTCGTTATTACAATAAATATTACTCACCTAAACTCTCTTGATAATCAATCACAAGATTAACAAAGAGAAAATGAAAAAATGCAAATACTGCAAACTAAAGCAATGCGAATAATACTCAAGCCCAACATATTTACACGCGGATGAGAAGCATGAAGGAGCCAAATTTCATGGCGGTGAAGTAAACCATATTTTTTAATGTACTTATTTTATACATAAAATAAACATAGGGATGATGTCTAAGGAGCTGAAAAGAAAAATCGATTATAATCACGAGATACATGGACACGGAACGAGAAAGTCAAAGCAAATTAGATCGCCAATCACCCAGAAATCACAAAAAAAAGAAAAGTTTTTTAGTTTTGGATAGGCGTTCAGGAAAATAAGTCACTCGGAAAAACTGCATTTGATTTAACCATACCCGACCACAGTGGGGTACATTCGATCTAAATAATCGTCATCGCGGCATCTCTCTAACAGGGTACAGGATAGGGTAGGGGCCGAGGTTGCCTGCTGAAACAACATATCTTCGGCTGAAATAATCAGGGGTACAAAGCGCCCGGGGCTCTTGGTTACTGCTGGAGGGCCGTGACGCTGGCTGGGGTACTTTAAACACCCTAAGAGCTATTGCAGGGTTATTCGATCAGTTACTACACACTGTATGCTGTGTAGCTTCAAGAATATGTATGTTTATGGTTTGAGATTTTGATTTTTTTTAAACTTTGGTTTTCGATGATCAGAGATTTTGATGTTGTTTCTTAGCTTTATGGATGAACGAAGGAAGTAGAATTGGTATAGGTTACCTATATCATATTGTGTGGTGAATTGTTGAAGCAATGACGAGTTAAGCATAGCATGACAGGGGAAATGGTGTTGCTAAATAATATATTTCTTGATATAGATCTACAATATAAATCTTGATGGTTTCAAGAAACGTACAAACAGGGTTGCCGATTTGCGGGAAATTTTTCCGATTTTTCAAGAGTTGGGTATTTTGCTGGGAATAACTTTTTGCGGGGAAAATGCGATAATTATGGGCATTTCTTGATTATCCAACCATATTTAAAAATAAGCTCATTCCGTGGAAGATTTCTTAGTTGATTTTATGGCAGCACTGGGGTGCTAGCATAGTCCATCGATAAGGATCGGTAGGATAATTGTCGGTAACTTCTCATCGTTCCCTAGAACAAATGCAGATCGCAAACGAATAGGTGACAGTTCACAATGACTAAGTGTCCCTAATATATTCGAAATCAACTGTTGTTTGTACGTTAGCGATCTGCAGTTGTCCTAGGGAACGATGAGAAATTACCGACAATTATCCTACCGATCCTTATCGATGGATGGTAGCGCTTATCGATTATGAGAAAGGGAGGAAGCTTGAAGTTTAATCCTTCAAACACAATGCTAACCAAAAAAATATTGCACGATGCATTCATTAGAGATTAAAAGTAGGAAATAATTTTACATCACTGTATACACGCTTACCTCGATAAAAATCCTTTGAATACGTCGTTAAAAGTCTTATAATAATGTATATTGCTTACTATATAACTTATCTTCTTACATTCTTATCCTCAATATCAACTAACAAAATAAAGTTTTAAAAATGGTTTAAAATTATGTTTTAACAGTAAAATACTATTTTATCACCTTTTCTTTCACCAACTCTTTTTTGTCTCGTTTAAATTACTCTAACTTGTCACACTGTATGATTATATTGGCTTATTTTTTCTACTAGCTATACAATTTATTGGTACACGGTATTGAATATTTTTTTTTATTTATAAGTTGGGTTATTGGGTTGTATCATATTTTTTAATCTTATATTATGGATGTAATAAAATGTTCTAATGGTCTTAACGTTCCAAATAAAATAAAATTAATCAATAAAAAATGCCAACTTCCATAGAATATTGTATTATTTTGAAGGCAGAATTTTAAACTTGTGGGGAATTTGTCATTTTGCTCTCCCCGATTCGGGGATTTTGAACATTCGTTGCGGGTATTTTAGAACATAAGCATTGGCAACCCTGCGTACAAATAATGTACATACCTACCTAAATATCTTTTCTGGTTAATTCTTTTGTTGAAACTAGCGCGACCGTGAAAAAACGAAATATTATGATTATTGTAGAATTAAAATTGTTATTTTTTTGTTTTTGTTTACAATAAACTCCACACCGGAGGCTTTGAGGAAAATAATTTCCCTCAGGGCCTATGTCATCTTTGAAAATGTTGTGTGGAGGGTCTCTTTGAGGAGAGGAAGGAATGAACAAAAAAACGATAATTTTAATAGTAAAAACGGTTAAAAACGGGACTGAAGTTCTTACGAACAAATTAACAGTGTTTCAATGTTTATTGGCGGGAACATGAAAGAATAATTTGTTAGTATACATAATTTCGTACGTATACTAACAAATTATTCTTACATTTTCCCGCCAATAAACATTGAAACACTGTTAATTTGTTCGTAAGAACTTCAGTCCCGTTTTTAACCGTTTTCACTATTAAAATGATCGTTTTTTTCGAATAACATTTTTCTCAGTGTACACATGTTGTAGGAAGGAGGAAACATAGAGGCCGGCAAATCGTTCCACAGCCGAGCTGTTAAGCTCAAGAATGAGTCGTAGAAGCGACCCGTTCTCATGTGACAAATGTCAACCCTGTATTATATTGAAATACCGCTAAAACAAGGATAGCATTCCTACCCTACGCCTGTACTCTAAAGATTGCAATCCGTTTGTTAAGACCGGAGAATCTATCAAACGGACCGCCACGTTTCTGCACAGAGTAGAAGGTTTTTTCAGGTGCTTTGGGGCTCCTGACCAGAGGTGTCTGCCAAATCCAACCGTGGGGCGCGCTTGTGATTTGTACAGGGTTAGCAGTTGTGTGCTATGAAAGTATCAGCGGGCCCTGTACAGTACGCCCAGTTTCTGAGAGGCTAACTTAACTCTGGCTTCGATGGAGCCCCCATACCTGAGCTGGTCACTTAGAGTTACACCAAGCATATCAATGGGGGGCCTGTTCGGAAGATTGCTACCGTTTAAGGAGACTAGAATGTCATTTCGATCCCTTTTAGACGTAATCAGACATGATTGGATCTTTGAAACATTAAATTTTACGAGATTATTCTTACCGCGAAAGAAAATTTTGGGACCATCAGAAACTTATAGATATCTTTAGTTAACTGGAAAAGTTAAGACATACAACAAAAATTTATAAAAAAAAAAACACATTGCAAGTAGGTATATCTTACTAATATTATAAACGCGAAAGTTTGTATGGATGTATATATGTTTGTTACTCTTTCACGCAAAAACCACTAAATGGACTTAAATGAAACTTAACAATAATTTAGCCCATACATAAGAATAACATATAGGCTATAATTTATACCCAAACCTTGCTATTTTCCATGTATTACAAATAATAATTATTGTTTAATAGAAAATGTCAAAATTTGAGAATGACATTTTGAAAAACAATGATTTTAAAACCAAAATTCTATTTAGAAATTTTTTTAATTAGTGAATTTATTTGAAGTACTCACCCTTGAATCGAATTAAGACTTATAGATATTTTAAATAAATAGGTTTAGAATTTTGGTATAAACATAGATGGGACCCACGAAAAGAAAATAGGCTAATCGAAGTACTAACCCTGCGCAGACGAAGTCGCGGGCAGAAGCTAGTATCTAATAATTATATAATTAAAATAAATTATTTTTATTAGGTACTTAAACTATAGCGTATCTGAATTCTAATTCCAAAATTTTCAATTTTGAACATAAAAATTTTGGAGTTCATTGAATCGAAGTTACAGACCGAATCGCAACCGAAATAAGAATTTTTGATAACACATTATAGTAATTTTGTTACTGTTCATGTGTATAGTAATGGATGAAGTCTGTTTTTTGTGTGATTACTGTACAAGAGTCCCAACTGTTTCCAACCGTCTGGAGCCAGAAAGTCTACGGCATCCTCAATTAGGGCTATTCTTGCTATCCTGTGAGGCTGAAGGTAGTGGCGAGGAGAAGAAGAGGGGTAAGAGGAATATGGGGAAGTACCTGGCTATTCGGATCTAGTCTAAAAACACGGTTAAAGCCATTTCAAGCAATGTTTCAAATCTGAATGGTGGTCTTTGAGAGTATCTTCCACTCTGGATTATTTTATTTTTAAATGGATTGTGAAATCACACAAAACAAAAAAAATTTTTTTTTGCGCCCGCCTGGATTTAAACCCGCGACCTTCGGATCGATAGTCAAGAACCTTACCTCTCGATCGGAGATTGATTATACACGGAGAAAAATGTTTTCTAAAATACGATCATTTTGTTCGTAAAAACGGTTAAAAACGGGACTGAAGTTCTTACGAACAAATTAACAGGGTTTCAATGTTTATCGGCGGGAACATGTAAGAATAATTTGTTTGTATACGTAATTTCATACTTCAGTCCCGTTTTTAACCGTTTTTACGAATAAAATGATCGTATTTTAGAATACCATTTTTCACCGTGTACGAAATAAAATATGAAAAAAATAGAATTACCTTTATGGAATCTAGGAGTCGAAAGATGTAATGTGAACTGGCGACAATAGTTTTTTATTCAAATCTGTACAGACCGAAATTTTTTGAAAGTTTCTATTTAGTATGATTTTTCCGATAATTAACTTTCTTTAAATACTTTTATACATTCAATTTTCAGGAATCCTTTTCAACCGATTACGAACATTGCGAACCTTTGATTTTCCCCTATATTTTTCTGAGACTTGTTCACCATAATTGGAACATATTCCTCTATATTTTTACATTTTCCATTCCGCTGAACCCGAGCGCTTTTCCATTGTTCCCGGCGTTACCCGGCGCTCCGCATTGTCCCGGTTTCTCCCCCGCCTGGTACGTGCCTTCCCGGTGTAGAGCCGGGATGCCGGGATACCGGGATAATAAGACTTCGAGGGGGGGATCGATGGGTTTCTAAAGAAATTCAGAGGGCGGTTGTTTGGCGAAGAATAAAAACGTGTTCTGTGTTAATTGGAAGAAAAACAAAAGATTCAGGGTTCGGCCGACTGTTAAAAGCAATAGATGTATATATGACGATCTTCGTTATACATCAATAGAATCCTTGGCCCTAGAAGGAGATGTTGAGTGTTTTAATATTCTGGAACACGAATTTTTATTTTTTTTTTTGCTTTTATCTATTTTTTTTTTAATCTTATTATTTCTTTAAATGGTAGGTATTATTGTTAACAATCTAATTTTTTAATCTCACTAGGACAAGCCTGTGTTGAGGTTAACAATTCTACAAAGTAACAAAAATAACACAAAATAATATAGATATTTAAGGCGATCCGCTCACTGAAGCAACTGAACACTGTCTTTTTATGACAATGTGATGGCCCGCACACTAAACAATCACTCAAGACTCGCGACTCGCATTGTTGATTGCCGTGGCCGGCCGTTGCTAGTTGCCAGCTGTAAGCTGATTTTTTTTTTCTTTATTCATTTTGTTTGTTACAGGTTTGTTTTACATGGCTTTTCGACTACCAAGCTAGGCAAATGTCCGTATTATGGTAGTCGAGATTCATAATATTAAGAATAATCATCCAAATATGTAGATGAAAGTACAAACATATAGCATGCATATTAGGGAAATAAAATTATAGATTGTTCTTTGTCTGTGGTTAAAAAAGCTTTTTGACCAATCAAGACAAAGAAACCATACGGTTTTAGTTTGGTTTCAGTTGCCTCGTCAGTGGAGTGCCTAATGCTTCTTACAGATAATAACTTAATAAATTTGGGAGGCGGGAATGGGTACCGCCGCCCCGGGAACCATTTATTGGATAACCAACACCTCTGCCATAGGTCACCCCAAGTGGTTCGCTACGTTTGGTGACTTAGCAGGGGTGCCCGGGTTCATGGGGTTCATTGTCTAGGTCTTGGCGGCGGATGATCTAGACACACTGAACCCCAGATTCCTACCCAACCCTCATACATTTTTCCTTCCCAGAACTTCCTCTCCTTCCTTTCCTTAAAAATACCCTCCACACAGCATCCCCAAAGATGACATATGCCCCTGAGGGAAATTATTTTCCTCAGGGCCTCCTGTGTGGACCTAGTGTAAAAAAAAAAAACTTCTTACACTAAGCTGAAGGAGGCTACAACATTATAATGTTAACATGTAAGGTGACCATAGCATTTGATTTGAAAAAAAAATGCCATTAATTTAAAAAAGGACTAAGATGAAAATAAAAAATGTATACACATAATATAACCATGTAAGTCCACTTTGGACTTTTCTTCAGGAAAGCGATTTTTGTGTTTGTGAACTAAATGTTTGAAGGTCTATAACTTTTTTACTTACTGCAATAATTACGATCTGTGAATCTGGTATATTTCGTAATTTTATTCGTTTTTGGCCATTGTTAAGACAAATATGTCAATTTATGAATATATTTTGATTTATTCTCTAAAGTAAATTGGACTCCAATGGTTTTGTAATTAGGTAACTCAGTTAATATACTGTTTATGGATTTCATTATGTCATCCAATAATGTACCTAATGAAATACAGATCATTTTTCTGCATAGGTACTCAACTCAAAACCGCCAAAAAGTGGACTTACGTGGTTTATCTTTTAAGGTACAGGTATTATGCTATTAATTTAGCAGGACAACGATGAAAAAATGAAGTTTTCAGCTTTCTATGTTTTGAATTTTGTTAAGTATACAAAAAAATAAAAAATCGTTCTCATATATACAGGGTTCACAAACTATTAAAAATAACACAGTTGTCAGTGACACAATTTATTTGCACTTCATTAACATTTTTACAGCTTTATTTTTCTCTCAGTCATCCATCTATTCTACAGATTTATTTGTACACACTTTTATTATCTTCCGTACCTTGGTGACGTATTTATATATCATCGAATTACCGCCATTATTAATTTAAAAAAATATTTGCGCACGCTAGGTTCGAACCCGCGACCTTCGGATCGGCCGTCACTTTTTGGGTAAAGTAAAAAGTAGCCATACGTCGACAAAATATTCTGTTTAGGATTTTGTAAATCTTCCCAATGTAATAGACTTCTTGCTTGTAAAATGATTCAACAGTTTTTTTTAATAAGTTTGTTATTCGGTGGTTTTATGTTATGTATTGGGCTTATATTTTCAATTTTACTTTGGTTTCATCAACTTTGTCGAGCGCTTTATCTTCAAAACAAAAATAATATTATATTATATAGTCTTTGTTCTTGTTTTAACGGATTTAAAGTCGTTTTAACTCGTGCCGGGGCCGACAAGATACTTCAATAAATAAAAAAAAGTATTTTTGCTAAAGCCAACAAGTAGATAATACCGTAGGTAGGTACTTGATTAACTGTCATTTTTATTTTTGTCTTTAACTAACTTTTATTGGATTACGAACACCTCTGCCATAGTTTTTGTGACTCTACGTTTGGTGCCTGGATTCAAGGGATGAGGTTTGTCCGGGTCTTGGCGGCGGATGCGTTTGCCCAAATACTGCATGGCAGGCAGGATCGGGAGAGACTGGTTGAAGGAGACCCTTTGACCTCCCGGAAAGGCTCTCTCGGAACATCGTATTGCACCGCAGTGGAAGGGATGGATTCACAGCACACACTGAACCCTAAGATTCCTTCAGGGCCCATGTCATCTTTGGGGATGCTATGTGGAGGTTATTTTTAGGAAAATGAAGGAGAGGAAGTTCTGGAAAGGAAAAGGTATGAGAGGTGGGTGGAAATCTGGAGGTCATTTTGTCCAGAAGAGACGGAAGTGTGAATCCATCCCTCCCACTATGGTGTAAGGCGTGGGGTGGAGAGAGTTTAGCTGGAGAGGTCTAGGTTAGGTCAGATCGGAAGAGACTGGTTCAGAGAGGTGGGCAAACGCAATTTCTCTGCCAAGACCTAGAAAAACCTCACTCTATGAACCCAACACCCCTACCAAGCCACCAAACGTAGCGAAGCACTCGGAATGACGTATGGAAAGGGTGTTCCCACATGACTTAAGAATGATCACAGACTCGGCGAAATTTAAAGCTAATCTTAAAACTCACCTTTTTAGACAGTATCCATAAAGCCAAAAACCAAAACCTTTACCTTCACATTCTCAGCCCGCGACATAGTAAATAACTAATTGCATAAAAATGTTAACAAATTCTTAATGGTGAGTTATTTGTACATCTAATTTCATTCAAATTCTCCAGTCCTAATGAGTCCTAAATTCTCAAGTCTTTTGAAATAACTTCAATTTATTAACTTAATTTTTTTTTTTTAATTTTTCTTTATTCATTAAACTGCTAGTTACATGTTTTGAGAATTTTACGACCACCACGCTAGGCACATGCCCGTGTTGTGGTGGTCAGTAATCTTCTTATAAATGTTATATGAAAAGTGATGGTGAAGCAAATGTAAAATATCATGCAATGTCCAGTGTTTTAAATATAGTGTCCTCCGCGTGCAAAGTCGTATCTCCTCCAAGCATAAACTTTCTAATTAAAGTGTGTTTTTCGGTAGTGATCTGCTAGGTAAGTATGTTTTCTGTATCTATTTGTAAACAATAGTGTTCTAGGTAGAGTCTAAGAAGTCACAATAAAATGTACAGCGCCCTTGAGGTGATTTCTCACAAAAACGGCGCTCTACAAATTATCCAATAAATAAATCAAGGGCGGCGGTACCCATAGCAACATCCCAAATTCAAATTTTAACTCAATAACGCAAAAAATTATTGAATTTTCTTCCAATAAGGAAGAGGGCGCACTTTATACTTTGCTTTGGGCACAAAAAGTAATAAGTCCGGCCCAGCGTCTCACCGATACTCAGTACTTTGATACTTGTATCTGCTATCCGAACTGGGTGTACCCCTTATCGTGTATCTGTTCCCGACAACCTTTTGTGCTTTCCTTTGATAAATATCCGTCTTTGAGAATCAAAGCGAATTGTTTACACAATAATTAAACTCGCCAGTACCTACCCGGTCTGTCCAATATCCAAAACAGAAAATACTAATTAATAATATGGGATGGTTAAATGTAAAAAAACATATTTTATATTTTGGAAATTAAATGATAACATGCGGACAATGCTACAAGCTAAAATTGGGTAATGTGCAAAGTTTGGTTGTAATAATTATACATAAATTGTTAAATTTTTATTAGCAGAAGGTATACTAAGGTACATATAGCATACGAGTCTGTTCAAAAAATTTATTTTATTTATTTATTAAATTAATTTTTTACATTGTATAGATATTGTGTTATTTCATCCGCCATGCTAGGGATGTCCCTGTGTTATTGCGGGTGAAGTTTACAGATAATATAATTTATGGTGATGAAGTAGGTATACTGATAATATAATAATTGATGATATTGAAGTTTACAGTTAACGCAGCGATGAATTTATGATAATTAAGTTAATATATAATATGATAATTGATGATAATGAAGTTTACAGATATGTGTTTATGATAATTAAGTTTACATATAATATTTATGATAATGAAGTTTACAGATAATATAACAATGAATTTACATCAATGAAGTTTACAGATAAAATAATAATTGATGGTAATGAAGTTTAATTAGATGACTTTTCAAATTTCCCGGGCCTAGCTTTTCATTTATTTTGTTATGTTGGTACACATATGTTGACATTATCAGCCATTTTGCATTTTTAGTTACTTTTTTACAGATATAGGTTAGAAGTGTATAGGTGTGCTTGGTGATTTATTGCTATCGAAAAAAAATAGATCAAAGATTGTGTGATCAAAGTGACTTTTTCCTGTTCCAAACACTGAAAAGACCCATGAAAGACCCAGAGTTTCGCCACGATTGAGGAGATAAAGACCGCATCGCCGGAAGAACTTGCCAAAAAGCGCTTGTCAGAAGTGCTTCGAGGATTAGAAAAAGCGCTGGTACAAGTTTATTATATCTAAGGGGGATTACTGAATTATTTGAAGGGGATAATATCCATATAGATGAATATTTTTATTTACTTTTTATAGTGAATACCTTATAAGAGTCCCAACTGCTCCCGTCTGGAGCCAGTGAGACTATGGCATCCCCAATTGGGGTACGTTATGAGGCTGAAGGTAAGTGGGGAAAGGGAAGGAGACGAGGAAGAGGAAGGTGGGGAAGTACCTGGCTATTCAGATGTGGTCACTAAACACGGCTAAAGCCATTTCAAGCAACGTTTCAATTCTGAATGGTGGTCTTACACCAGGGCGATACTAAGAGTATCTTCCACTCTGGAACGTGCCGCAAATATACTATATATTATTTTAAATAATTAATTGTGAAATAACACAAATCAAATAAATAAAATTTATTTGCGCACGCCGGGTTCGAACCCGCGACCTTCGAATGGCAGTCCAACGCCCTACCGCTGGAGTACGCCGGCCGTCATAAATAAATATTTATTTTAAATTTAAATACCTATGTACTTTATATAATAAATAATATAAAGTACATAGGTATTTAAATAAAATTATTTATTGTTAGAAAAAATTAAAAAGTGTTAACATTAATTACATTATTATGTTATTACATAAAGTCACATTTCTTTCTTATTCACCTTCATAGCCCGCGACATTGCAAATAACTAATTGTGAAAAATATTATTTGTGAGCTTTTGTATAGGTAATTTCATAAAAATTCTCCAGTGCCAAAGATTCCTAAATTTCCAGTCTTTCAAAATAAATATTAACTCCATGACACTAATTAAAAACGTAATATGAACAGTGATGGGGTTAGCAAATGTAAAATCATGAAATGTCCAGTGTCTTAAATATAGTGTCCTCCGCGTGCAAAGTCGTATCTTCTCCAAGCATTAACTTAATTAAAGTGTGTTTAGCAAAAGTAACCTTCCAGGTAAGTATGTTTTCTGTATCTATTTGTTAATAATAAATTATGATAGAGCGTAAGAATTCATAATAAATTGTAAAGCACCCTTGAGGAGATTTTTCACAAAAACATCGCTCTACAAATTATCCGATTATTATAATTATCTACATGTATGAACTTCCCTTTGGAATGTGCATATAAATTAACACTCCAATTAAAAATGTTCACAGCATGCGTAAATCAAGGTTTAATTGTTGCTAAGTGGAGATGTTACTAGTGAAATAAAATAAATTATAATAAAATATGTAACATAGTAAAAGTATAACACAGTACAGAAAAAGAGAAGAGAGAAAGAAAGAAAATCCATAATAATATACCATACATAATTTTCAGTTAAAATACTTCTGTTTACCATGATGTCATATTAGCTCATAGCAAATAATAATAAAAAAAAATTAGATATACCGAATTTAGTTGATACTAGCGCAGATCTATGAAAAATCATGAGTACGCGTTACACGCTTATCACACTAGAAGCAGTTCGCAGGATGGATTCGGTAGTTTCCGGTCGGTCGGCGCTAGAGTGTTGAAAGTGCTGGACTAATTGGAGAAGGTTAAAAGTCTAACCCCTTTTTTTTGCTTCTAAATATCAAATCAGTATCAATTCGCAGTTTATTATCATTTTCTCTCATAAGTATTTTTATTTATTTATTTATTTTGTTATAACAAAAATACATTTACATTGTATTGAATTTTGACTGTCCAACTAGGTAGATCTTCTAGGACAGTCACAATTATTATTATCTATCTATACATATATTTTTTAAATTAATTTAATTATTAATCTATATAAAGTTTGATTACATGTGTTTTTTCGATGCCCGTCTCACTAGGATATGTCCATGTCGAGACAGACGTAGATATTCATAAATGAGTACGAACATAATTACATCATTATTAAGGTTAATATATTAATTTTAATAAAATCAAAAAGAAAGGTATATATTTGGAAGTGTAGGTTAATCATATAAAGAATAGGTATAATAATAAAAATGTAGAAAAAAGACGAAGTAAAATAGATATTGAAATAATAATTATGTAAGTTAGATTTGACAGGATTGTAATATTTTATTTTATTTGGGTTAGGTGTTAGGTCTAAGTGGCCGCTCTGCTAATTTCTACCGATTTCTTACATGTTTTCCTTAAATGTTTGAAGTTTTTAAGTTCTTAAAAAAATATATGTTATTCTTTAAGATAGTATCTCTATACATTCCCCGAGACGGTAATTATTTGAAATTCCCTCGATAGAAATAAATCGCAAAGTATGCTCCGAAAATTATCATTTACACTTTTTTTTTGTATATGTATGAAAAAATTATTAATGTTTCTTTAAATGTCACTTGACACACCCCCCATGAGATTTTTGCTCTTTTTCAAACGAGTCGTCTTTTATTAAACATTTTCACAATTTTTGCATGAAGCCAGGGACATACACAGCGTTAAAAGCGCCGGCGTTATTTGGCTTGGCCTACTTCACCATATCGCTCGCCATACATTTGCTATTGGAATACATGGCGAGGAATATGCTGAAATAGGCCAAGCCAAATAAAGCTAGCGCATATAACGCCGTGTGTGTCCCTGGCTTGAATTTTATGGTTTTTAACGTTAGCGCGCTCGCTTTTACGTTCGTATTGTCGTATCTCTCCATCTTCTTCTTTTTGAGCGGGGTTGCACGGCCTTAATATTCCTGTCTAAGTGCGATTTGTTTGTTTACAGATGTTTGCAATAGTGGGACGTCATATATAAGAGGTTCCCAGGTTGTCTGAATTAACATAAATATATCTTTTTTTTTCTTCAAACTTCGCAAAATCTTATTTTAATTGATAAACTAATGTTTAAGACAACATTTTTATGCATAGCACAAAGGGTAACAAGAGGTAATCCGCCGTAGCCCAATGGATCAGAGCACCTGACCGGACATCAGAAGGACACGGGTTCGAGTCCCGTCGGCGGCATGTATCTTTTCTCGGAAGATTTTTCAATGTGGATGAGTGCTTCAGGCTGATAATTGTTTCTTATAATAATTGATAAATATATTTCTAAATTTCTCAATTTTGTCTCACTATTTCTCATAATTTCATAAACTTGTAACAATTTCTTATAATTTATAAGATTTTCGTAACGCGCGATAGTAGTAGTTTACCTGCCGGAAATCAATAGATTTAGCGAAACGAGATCCCTTGGACGTGTGTGTAATGGTGTTTCATCGTATGCTTTCGAAATAATTAACAATATTGTCAACAAGTACCTAATATCTTAACATAACATAAAATTAGTTTCAAATTCTCCAAAATAGGGAAAATAGGGCAATGAAAATAATACTTCGCCGAAATGATATTCAAAAGTAAATAAAATGTTAAAGGAACTAAATTGGCTAACCGTGAACCATTTGCTGACCTTGAATACGATGATATTTATTTATAAAATAGTAAACAACCTATTACCAAAATACTTCTCAAATAAAATTATATACAACAAGGACATTCACAGATATAACACAAGGACGTGCAAGGAAATCAGGCTACACAAAAGAATAAAGCGAATACGTGGAATAGTCTACTTTACAAAAGGATGAAGGCTTCCAGAAACTTTATAAGTCTGCACCAATTGGAAAGTTCAAGATGTATTGTTGGAGCTACATTATACTGGAGAAAATTTAATATACATAGGGCCGGTATATCAGTTGGTCTAAAGCTCGGCTTTGAAGGAATGTGGAGCTCAGCATGGCTTAGCACACAATCCATATATCAGTCCTAATCCTAGAGTTGACCAATTTTAAACGTTTAGTCTATGATCATTTTAGTAATATCTATGCCGAACCAATCTATTTATGTAAGTATCTATGGACTCTATGGTTTTATCAAACAACCAAATGTCAAACGATGTCTAAATCGTCATCACTCGAAGAAAGTTCGAATTCCATGTTGATAGGTAAACTTATTCCTCCAATGTAATTTATTGCGTCCGTACGTACCTAGTATGTACGTAGCAGATCGAAACCGAAGCAATGTGAAATCTAACAGATGACAGATGTGTTTTTGCCAATAGCGCTACAGCGTCTAGCAAAGGAACTATTCTGCGGCTTACCACTTTTTAGTTGAGCGAGGAATGTGCTCCTTAGCAACGACTGATATACCGGCCCATAGAATGCAATATGTACTTTTATAATTAATTAGCAATATGTAAACTTAAATGTACAAATTACTGAAATAAAATTAATAAATAAAACATGACGGAAAAACAGAAAAGTGAGATAATTTCGCCAGGATTTAACTTTGTTGAGTTTTATCTATCCTGCCTACCTCTGCGGCAAGTTGTCGGTCTGATAGTTTGATCGTTAGGAACTTGTTAGAGTTTCCGCTAGGGTTTATTTTTGCAATAAAACGACATGCAATTCTTCCCTTATCCGTCATTATAAATTTTCTTGTAAAGTTTGTGCTAACTTGGTTTTATTAAGATTATATTTTATTTTTAAAGATTCCTAACTTTGAATAAATAATAAAAATAAGTTTAATCTTGCTATCTTATCTTACTATATCTTACTAATATTATAAACGCGAAAGTTTGTATGGATGTATGTATGTTTGTTACTCTTTTACGCAAAAACTACTGAATGGATTTTAATGAAACTTTACAATAATATAGGTCATATATCAGAATAACATATGGGCTATAATTTCTAAAGCTAGCTATTTATTTTCAATATATTGAAAATAATTATTATTGTTTAATAGAAAATGTCAAAATTTGAGAATGACATTTTCCAAAACAATGATTGTTAAATCAAAATTCTATTTTCGAAAATATTTAAATTATAGATATTTTAAATAAACAGGTTAAGAATTTTGGTACAAACGTAGATGGGACCTAGGAAAAGAAAATAGATTACTCGAAGTACTAATCCTACGCAGACGAAGTCGCGGGCAGAAGCTAGTATATACTAATTTGAAAGAAAACTCCAATAACTTACCACCACAAGTAATCACAAAGGAACCATTTATTGGATAAACAATATATAGGTCAACCTAAGTGGTTCGCCAAGTTTGGTGACTTGGCAGGGGTTCCCGGATTCATTGAGTGAAGTTATGTCTTTTTATGTTTGCCCTCTCCTGTATGGCGGGCCGAATCGGCAAAGACTGGTTGAGGGAGACCTTTTGACCCCTCCAGCCGGACTATCTCGACCCATCGTCTTGCACCGCAATGGAGGAATGGATTCAAACACTCGTCTCTCCTGGACACATTGACCCACAGATTCCTATCCACATTTCGACCCCTTGGAATAACAAGGTTCCATCTGTTGCGGAAACGTCACGCGATTATGGGATCTACGGTAAGCTACCTTAGTGTTCAGTATCGCATGACGTTAAAGCAACAGATGCACGGAGAAAAATGTTATTCGAAAAAATGATCATTTTAATAGTAAAAACGGTTAAAAACGGGACTAAAGTTCCTACGAACAAATTAACAGGGTTTCAATGTTTATTGGCGGGAACATATATGAATAATTTGTTGGTATACGTAATTTCGTACGTATACCAACAAATTATTCTTACTTTTCCCGCCAATAAACATTGAAACACTGTTAATTTGTTCGTAAGAACTTCAGTCCCGTTTTTAACCGTTTTTACTATTAAAAAGATCGTTTTTTCGAATAACATTTTTCTCCGTATGGAACCTTGTTATTCCAAAGGGTCGATTTTATACCTTTTTCCTTCTCTGAAATTCCTCTCCTTCCTTTCCCTATAAACATTAGATATCAATTTGATAGGCGCAATCGGTCACCGCAAGCGGTGCGCTATGTTTGGTGACTTGGCAGGAGTTCCCATGGTCATGGGGTGAGGTTTGTCTAGGTTTTGGCGGTGGATACCTTTGTCCACCTGCTGCATGACGGGCTGAATTAAGATAGACTGAATGAACTTTTGACCTTTCCAGCCGGACTCTCTCAACCCATCGCCTTGCACCGCAGTGGGAGGGATGGATTCATACCCACCTCTCATAACTTTTTCCTTCCCTGAACTTCATCTCCTTCCTCTTCCTATTAAGACCCTCCATACAGCATCTAAAAGATGACATAGGCTTTGAGGATTTCCTCAGGGCCTCCTGTGTGGAGCTAACGTAATAAAAAAAATAACAGCCACAACACACAAAATAGGGTATTTCCACGGTTTTTTTTATTACTTAAAAAAAAATAAGCAAAAAATTACGATAATTATGGCATTTTTATTTTATTTTTATGTTGACGAATAAAGTTTCTAGAGCGAATCTAAGTTTACCATTTTTGAATTACCGCCAAAACGATATTTTGGGGCGGAGCAATCGTGTGACGTCATAACAGTTGACGCTTCAGTAGTACAGTGTTTATTTATGCTGTCAGATGGCTGACGACACGTTTAATATGCACTAAAAAAAAAAATGTAGTAGTTAGATACTAACGAGTACTGATCAATTCAGTTTCCGGAATTTAAAAAAAAAAAATTTTAATGGGTTTTTTAAACTTTAAAAACCCAAAATGTCATTTTTCATCGACCGCTATGTTACGAATTACGACGGTAAATACGAACTTTTAAATGAAAAAACGCTTCATATCAGTTGCATAATAATAAGAAGTAAGTATTGCAATTTTCAGAAATAAAAAATAATGTACATTAATCACTATTTTCCTCGATTTAACAAACACGAAAACTCATTGCTCGCGATATTTGATCTGTGCGACCACCATGCTTTTGCAAATGGCCATTGCCAACAGTGCCATCCTAAGAGAACAGTAGTAATGTAACCAGTGACTAGAAACGATATTTAGACAATAATATGATTACTAGCTTTTGCCCGTTGCAACGCAACTAATTGGTTAAAGCACTACGCGATTTGACGTTTGAAGGTGGATGAAATAAAAAGTGTGTGCGTACATTTTTTTTCATATTAAATATTTGGAGAAAAAAAAACTATGTATGAATGTGGATGAAGCAAGGCTTGTGAGCCTTCACAGGGTTTGTGAAAATTGAATATTTTTAAAATATGAAGTATTTTTAAAATTAAAGAATTTTGAAATTTGAATATTTAGAAATTTTGGGTTTTTTAAAATCTACATGGTAACCATAAATTTAACTAAAATAAAATCCCCTTCCTCGCTTTGTCAGAATCGATATGTCACATGACTAACCTAAGAAAAGTCTTAAAAAACAACATGGCGACCGAAATTTTGACTAATATGAAATCCCCATCCTCGGTTTGTCAGAATCGATATGTCACATGACTAACCTAAGTAAAGTCTTCAAATACAAAATGGCGCCCGTGATTTTAACTAATATGAAATCCCCATTCTCGCTTTGTCTGAATCGATATGACAAACCTAAGTTTCATCGCAATCGGATGGATAGTAGATGAAATAATTTCATAACGACAGAGCTTACTTACTGTTATGCGTAGAAACCACCCCGGGCATGCACACATGAAATCCCCAAAGTTTCATCGCAATCGGATGAATAGTATAGTATGAAATCCCCATCCTCTCTTTGTCAGAATCGATATGTCACATGACTAACCTAAGTAAAGTCTTAAAAAACAAAATGGCGACCTTAATTTTAATTAATATGAAATCCCCATCCTCGCTTTGTCTGAATCGATATGTCACATGACTTACCTAAGAAAAGTCTTAAAAAACAAAATGGCGACCGTAATTTTGACTAATATGATATCCCCATCCTCGCTTTGTCAGAATCGATATGTCACATGATTAACCTAAGTAAAGTCTTAAAAAACAAAATGGCGACCGTAATTTTAACTAATATGAAATCCCCATCCTCGCTTTGTCAGAATCGATATGTCACATGACTTACCTAAGAAAAGTCTTAAAAAACAAAATGGCGACCGTAATTTTGACTAATATGATATCCCCATCCTCGCTTTGTCAGAATCGATATGTCACATGATTAACCTAAGTAAAGTCTTAAAAAACAAAATGGCGACCGTAATTTTGACTAATATAAAATCCCCACCCTCGCTTTATCAGAATCGATATATCACATGACAGACCTAAGTTTCATCGCAATCGGATGGATAGTAGATGAAATAATTTCATAATGCCAGATCTTACTATTATGCGTAGAAACCACCCCGGGCATGCACACATCAAATTCCCAAAGTTTCATCGCAATCGGATGAATAGTATAGGAAATAATTTCGGTACGCCAGAGCTTATTATTATATAGAAAAGCCATGCATAAAATCCCCAAAGTTTTATCTCAATCGGATGAATAGTATTGGAAATAATTTAATTACGCCAGAGCTTTCTATTAGGTATATATAGAACCCATCCTGAGTATGCACACATCAAATTCCCAATGTTTTATCTCAATCGGATGAATAGTATATCAAATAATTTCATAACACCAGTTCTCACTATCATATTTAGAAACCATGCCGAGCATCGATGACGGGCATCAGAAGCGGCGCTCTACAATTTTTTATTACTGAGCAAAAAATATTAAATCAAACTATATTTCGTTGCAATAAAAAAATAAGCGAAAAAATCTTTCAAAAACCTGTTAATAAAAATAAATGTCTATAGAAAAACCAACAATTATCTACCATCTTTGGTAATTTAAAGAAAAAAATCATTTCATTAATTTGTAATACGATGGATAAAAGTACCTACCATCTTTGGTGCCTTTTTTATTTCAAATCATTAATTTGAAATACGGTGGAAAAAGTTTTATCTTCAGTTCATACATACAGTACCTACCCAGTTATAATGTTCTACATATTTTTTATAAGGGCAAGACTGAACCATAAAAATTAGCATAACCTCCTTCAATAAAAGCCTGAAAATCGAATTCCGCCATCTTTTTAAAAACATTTTCATACAAAACCTACACGGATAATGTTGCGGAGGTTTTGATACAGGCTAGGTCACTATACTCGCTGTGATCAGTCGTGAAGTTAGTCGCAAGCAATAAAGTACCTACCCGGTGGCTAGTGTTTTCGCACTTCTACTGGCCGCAAAAAATTTTCATTCATGACGAAACGTTTTTTACACAATTTTTTCGCTAGATGTCAAAAGTTTGGCAAAGTTTAGCGGCAAATTTATAATGAAGAGGGTTAGATGTTTTGCCTGAATAAGATGGCCAATCCTCTCGTCTACGATCCTATTCAAAAACATTGCCACCAGAATGATTTTTTACGACCCAATCTCGAATGCCGTGGAACCCTCTCATATGTAAAATTTTCAAGCGAGTCGCCTAAGAAAATTTAAAAAACACACCTCAAGATACTGTTTTGTACTCAAATTTGTCGTGAAGGTCTGACGATAAATTTTTCCTTTTTTGATGGGCGAACCTGGCGGCTGGCAATATAACTTTGAATTTCTTCTTCGAATAATGAGCGCTTCTAGTTTTCGCCGCTAAGTTTTAATACATCAGTTTCATTAGTAGTTTTTTTTTTTTGCATCAGTTTTTTTATATGAAAATTTGCAATTGGTAAAATTCTGGCTAAATTTTTCCCATACAAATCAGGTCTGAAAAAATCGTATGTATTTTCATCCACGGTCGCTGTCTCGCGAAAATCAGCTTTGAGGTCGGTTAAAATTGAGGGGCAGAATGGTCGTTTTTCGCAAGACTGCAAAACACTTAATCGGTCATCCACGGTCGCTGTCTCGCGAAAATCAGCTCTGAGGTCGGTTAAACTCGAGGGGCAGAGTGGTCGTTTTTCGCGAGACTGCGATTGTCTTAAAATCTGGTGGTCAAGAGCATTAATATTAACTAGCTTTTGCCCGTTGCAAGGCAACTAATTGGTTAAAGCACTAAGCGATTTGACGTTTGAATGTGGATGAAGCAAGAAGTGTGTGTCTACATTTTTTAAAAATGAAATATTTGAAGATAAAAAATCGATGTTTGAATGTGGATGAAGCAAGGATTGTGAGAACTACTAAAAGAGTACTCTGTAAGTTAATCGCTCTATTTTGTACACCCGCTACTTAGCCACTTTGGTCGCCCTGGTTAAGGCGTTCAGTATGGGCCTTTTCTCGCAAAAAGGGGCCTAGAAGTTTATTGCTCAATTTTTTCACTTATAAATTGTTTCTAAATTATATGATATACACTCACTTTTCTAATAACGCCCGTTACACCTATTGAAAATTTTTGTACAAATTTAATAACGCCAAAGTTCTCCATTATATAAAGAAAAATTCACGGGCGTGCGCACAATAACTCACCAAAGTTTCATCGCAATCGGATGAATACTATTGTAAATAATTTCATTACGATAGAGCTCATTATTATATTTAAAAATCATTTCGAGCATGCACACATCATATCTCCAAAGTTTCATCGCAATCGGATGAATAGTATTGGAAATAATTTCATAATGCCAGAGCTTACTCTCATATATAGAAACCATCCCGAGCATGCCAACATCGAATACCCAAAGCTTCATCTCAATCGGATGAAAAGTAAAGGTAATAATTTCATAACGCCAGAGCTTACTATTATGCATAAAAACCATCCAGGGCATGCACACATCAAATCTCCAAAGTTTCATCTCAATCGGGTAAATGGTATATGAAATAATTTGATAACGCCAGAGCTTACTATTACGCATAAAAACCATTCCGGGCATGCAAACATCAAATCCCCCAAGTTTCATCGCAATCGGATTAATAGTATTATAAATAATTTCATAAAGCCAGAGCTTACTATTATGCGTAGAAACCAACCCGGGCATGCACACATCAAATCCCAAAAGTTTTGTCGCAATCAGATGAATAGTATTGGAAATAATTTCATAACGCCAGAGCTTACTCTTTTATATAGAAACCATCCCGAGCATGCCAACATCGAATTCCCGAAGTTTCATCTCAATCGGATGAAATGTAAAAGAAATACATTCATAACGCCAGAGCTTACTTTTATGCATAAAAAACATCCTGGGCATGCACACATCAAATCTCCAAAGTTTCATCTCAATCGGGTGAATAGTATATGAAATAATTTGATAACGTCAGAGCTTACTATTACGCATAGAAATCATCCTGGGCATGCACACATCAAATCCCCAAAGTTTCATCGCAATCGGATGAATAGTATAGTATGAAATCCCCATCCTCTCTTTGTCAGAATCGATATGTCACATGACTAACCTAAGAAAAGTCTTAAAAAACAACATGGCGACCGAAATTTTCACTAATATGAAATCCCCATCCTCGGTTTGTCGGAACCGATATGTCACATGACTAACCTAAGTAAAGTCTTAAAATACAAAATGGCGGCCGTAATTTTGACTAATATGAAATCCCCATCCTCGCTTTGTCAGAGTCAATATATCACATGACTAACCTAAGAAAAGTCTTAAAGAAACAACATGGCGACCGAAATTTTTACTAATATGAAATCCCCATCTTCGCTTTGTCATAATCGATTTGTCACGTGACTAACCTAAGTAAAGTCTTAAAAAACAAAATGGCGACCGTAATTTTAACTAATATGAAATCCCCATTCTCGCTTTGTCTGAATCGATATGACAAACCTAAGTTTCATCGCAATCGGATGGATAGTAGATGAAATAATTTCATAACGCCAGAGCTTACTTACTGTTATGCGTAGAAACCACCCCGGGCATGCACACATGAAATCCCCAAAGTTTCATCGCAATCGGATGAATAGTATAGTATGAAATTCCCATCCTCTCTTTGTCAGAATCGATATGTCACATGACTAACCTAAGAAAAGTCTTAAAAAACAACATGGCGACCGAAATTTTCACTAATATGAAATCCCCATCCTCGGTTTGTCGGAACCGATATGTCACATGACTAACCTAAGTAAAGTCTTAAAATACAAAATGGCGGCCGTAATTTTGACTAATATGAAATCCCCATCCTCGCTTTGTCAGAGTCAATATATCACATGACTAACCTAAGAAAAGTCTTAAAGAAACAACATGGCGACCGAAATTTTTACTAATATGAAATCCCCATCTTCGCTTTGTCATAATCGATTTGTCACGTGACTAACCTAAGTAAAGTCTTAAAAAACAAAATGGCGACCGTAATTTTAACTAATATGAAATCCCCATTCTCGCTTTGTCTGAATCGATATGACAAACCTAAGTTTCATCGCAATCGGATGGATAGTAGATGAAATAATTTCATAACGCCAGAGCTTACTTACTGTTATGCGTAGAAACCACCCCGGGCATGCACACATGAAATCCCCAAAGTTTCATCGCAATCGGATGAATAGTATAGTATGAAATCCCCATCCTCTCTTTGTCAGAATCGATATGTCGCATGACTAACCTAAGTAATGTCTTAAAAAACAAAATGGCGACCGTAATTTTAACTAATATGAAATCCCCATCCTCGCTTTGTCAGAATCGATACGTCACATGACTAACCTAAGTAAAGTCTTTAAAAACAAAATGGTGACCGTAATTTTAACTAATATGAATTCCCCATCCTCGCTTTGTCTGAATCGATATGTCACATGACTTACCTAAAAAAATTC